>SJYT01015476.1:76703-121106 GCA_006410635.1 Cephalophus harveyi | reverse complement strand
AAGACTCTTGAGAGTCCCTTGGACTACAAGGATATCCAACCAGTCCATTCTGAAGGAGATCAGCCCTGGGATTTCTTTGGAAGGAATGATGCTAAAGCTGAAACTCCAGTACTTTGGCCTCCTCATGCGAAGAGTTGACTCATTGGAAAAGACTCTGATACTGGGAGGGATTGGGGGCAGGAGGAAGAGGGAATGACAGAGGATGAGATGGCTGGATGGCATCACCAACTCGATGGACGTGAGTTCGAGTGAACTCCGGGAGTTGGTGATGGACAGGGAGGCCTGACGTACTGCAATTCATGGAGTCACAAAGAGTCGGACACGACTGAGCAACTGAACTGAACTGAGGACATAGCATCAACTTAGATGTCCATCTGAAGGATGAATGGATAAAGAAGTTGTGGCATATATCTACAACGGAATATTACTCAGCCATAAAAAGGAAGACATTTGAGTCAATTCTAATGAGGTGAGTGAAGCTAGAGCCTATTATACAAAGTGAAGAAAGTCAGGTAGGGAAAAACAAATATCATATATTAACACATATTCTAGAATCTAGAAAGATGGTACTGATGAACTTATTTGCAGGGCAGCAATGGACACACAGACATAGAGAACAGATTTGTGGACCTGGAAGGGTACGAAATGAATTCATACGAAAAATGGAGATGAAAACATTTGCACTATGTAATGTACATATATGTAAAATAGATAGCAAATGGGAACTTCCTGTGTGACTCAGGGAGCTCAAACTGGTGCCCTGTGACAACCTGGAGGAGTGGAATAGGATGGGAGGAGGGAGAGAGGTTCAAGAGGGAGAGGACATACGTATACCTGGGACTGATCCATGTTGGTCTATGGCGAAACCAATACAGTATTGTAATTATCCTTCAATTAAAAATAATTTTTTTTAAAAACCAAAAAAAAAACAATGTATGAATTCATTAGAAGAGGAAGAAGGAGGTAGATTGTCTTTGAAGAGAGTTGTTGGTACCCAAGAGTCCTCCCTACCATGGATGAAGAGAAGGAAGTACCTCTCCCTAAACCCCGCCTTATGCCAAATAATTCTTTAAGAGAAGAACAGGAAGAGTGTGTCCTTTGTTCGCTAGAGACAGCAGGATTGACACACCTGACTCCTCAAATGTTAAAGGTAAGAGGCTGGCTGGCGCGTCCTGCCTGGTGGCAAAGAGGCAAGATGACAAAGGACACAGCTAGCCTCTCCAGAATTTGATGGGAGCAAAGATGGGCAGCTATAAACCCATAGCAGAGGACAAGGAGTTATCTTTAAATGGATCCCCTAGAAGGCTGAGGTAATCCAACAGAAGAACAAGTGCCAGGAGCTGAGGAGAGAGGCACAGATGTCTAACTACAGGAGCCACTACCCAAACCAAGGGCACTGCAGGGGTGAAACTGCTAGGGCCAGAGGCCCTGCAGACCCTCCCTGCACGAGCCAGCATCCCACCGCAGCGCCCGAGCCTCTCAGGCGCCCTAATGCCCTTACAGCTGTTCCGTCAAATAGGACCTCCCAAGCCCCTTCTTCCCTCCCACTGCCCCCAGGATGGCAGAGGGAATGGGGCAGGAGAGAAAAGAACTGAACATGAAAACAGAGCAGCCAGCCAAGCCCTCCCACCGTCCCCATGCAAGAGCCCGAGGCGCGAAGGGAAAAGCCTGGCTCCGACTGGACTCCGCAGCGACTATTTGCTATTAGTAGAGAAAGGGGAGGAAACACAGGCTCAGGTCCCAGAGATGGCATGCCAGTTGGGATATTGGAATACATTCCACATGAGTCTCTGAGTGGAGGTAAAAAGCAAACACCTGAGACCCTACATCATGTCTTAACTTAATCTCCTATTCTAGGATATAGGACTTAGGAAGAGTAACATCTAGCATTTGAATAGCATCTTACAAACCACATTCATATACATTATTACCTAATTTAACTCCCATATTCATTCCTATTTCAAAGACATGGGAACCGAAGTTCAGAGAAATAACTTACTTGGAATCAAGCATCCTAGCAAGGGAATTTGAACCTAGCCTATCTGACTCCAGGGTCCTGAGTCAGGTTACCATTCGTAAAACTCAGCTTCTAGCTTTTTGTAAAAAACTCTGGAAATTTCAACAGATATAAAGAATCTGCTATCTTCTTTCTGAGCTACTAATCCATAAATTGGAGAAGGAAATGGCAACCCACTCCAGTATTCTTGCCTAGAGAGTCCTGTGGACAGAGGAGCCTGGTGGGCTGCTGTCTATGGGGTTACAGAGTCGGACACAACTGAAGCGACTTAGCATGCACGCATGCATTGGAGAACGAAATGGCAACCCACTCCAGTATTCTTGCCTGGAGACTCCCAGGGACAGAGGAGCCTGGTGGGCTGCCATCTATGGGGTCGTACAGTCGGACACGACTGAAGCAACTTAGCAGCAGCAATCCATAAATGCAATCTACTAGCCGAGCCCACAAGTCAAGAATGCCCTTTTAAGATTCCCTGAAAAATATTGGCTTTCCTGTGCCTTCTTAAATTCCCTAAAATACTCTTCTTAAAACTTGATCATCTTCAACTATTTAAAGACAATAAGAAGTTTCCTTTCACCTTATCCGGCTCTGGTCTCTAACTCATTTCCTCTCTGCTGAGAGCTTGCCTGTCCATCACTGGCTCATTTCACTGCATAGGCACACATGATGCCCTGTATGCTGTGTTTATCTACCACCCACAGCAAGCTGTGGCTGTTCCTCAAAGCCGAAATGGGGCTTGTTCACATTAACAAATCCAATCCCAGCACATGTTCCCATAACAAGGGCATTTGACTAATTAAACATCATGATATACTATTTTTAATTATTTAGGTCACATTTTCTCAAACAGCATGGCAGATCTCATTAGATCAGATTATTAGCCAGAGTCCCTCTTCTCTTTCAGCAAACGGAAGGAAGAATGGAAGGGGAGGAAGGAAATGACAAGGAGAAAGGAAAACAGAAACTGTCCAAAGAAGTAACAGAAAAACAAAGAAGGTTAAGAGACAGGAAGAAGATGTAACTCTCCCCCACTTTCTAGTCCTTCCATTCACCACTTCCCAGCCCTCAGCCCTGTTGGGTAATACGCTTGTTTCTGTCCCTCGGCTTCAGGGTTCTGAAGCCTGGCTTCTTACTTTACGTATGAGCCCAACCCCTTCTCCACAGGGATGGAAAGGTCTTCTTTCCTGTCCTCCAGTTCCAGGCTGCGGACCTTCCGTCCACAGATTCTCCCACTACCCCAGGGGAGGGCAGCATCCTCCAGGCTTTGGTCCCTTAGAATGTCATCCTGGTATCCCCACCTGTGTTCGCCCAGGAGGCATTGATTCAGGGGGTGAGTCTGTTCATGACACAGCACTGATTTTGCACAGTTCACCATCCTGCTGTCCCACCAAGTCAGGTCCTCAAGGCGTTCCCTCTCCCCAGTTCATCCCAGCTGCTTTCTCTCTTTTTTCCTCATCTCACTTACTATAAACCTTGCTTCTACTCCTGTCTTCCAACCCCTCCAGAAGGAATGCATGGAGCTACCAAAAGAGGTGAGGAAGACTTCTCGCCTAGAACCTTTGGAGGGAGTGCAATCCTGCTAACACCTAGATTTTAGACATCTAGACATCTAACCTCCAGAAATGTGAGAGGATAAAATTCTATTGTTTAAGCCTCCAAGTCTGGGCAGTCTTAGGAAATTATTACTATACTTTCAGTTCAGTTTAGTCGCTCAGTCCGACTCTTTGCGATCCCATGAATCACAGCACGCCAGGCCTCCCTGTCCATCACCAACTCCCGGAGTTCACTCAAGACTCACATCCATCGAGTCAGTGATGCCATCCAGCCATCTCATCCTCTGTCGTCCCCTTCTTCTCCTGCCCCCAACCCTCCCAGCATCAGAGTCTTTTCCAATGAGTCAACTCTTCGCATGAGGTGGCCAAAGTACTGGAGTTTCAGCTTTAGCATCATTCCTTCCAAAGAAATCCCAGGGCTGGTCTCCTTCAGAATGGACTGGTTGGATCTCCTTGCAGTCCAAGGGACTCTCAAGAGTCTTCTCCCACACCCACAGTTCAAAAGCATCAATTCTTCAGTGCTCAGTCTTCTTCACAGTCCAACTCTCACATCCATACATGACCACAGGAAAAACCACAGCCTTGACTAGACGGACCAATGTCAATTTCCTGGCTTGGTACTGTGCTCTAGTTAGGTAACAGCACCACTAGGGGAAACTGTACCACTAGAGGGACTGCTCTGCACTATTTTTACACATTCCTATGAATCTGTAATTATTTCAAAATAAACAGTTTTTTAAGTATTAATAATCTGAGAGTAAAGAATGTTACGGTGACTCTGATCCAGCCAGTGGAAGGTGGTCTGATTCTGGTCACTGTCAGAGTTCTCAGCACATCCCTAGAAGGAGGAAGGGCGACCCATGCAGCTTCCTAGAGTCCTGGAAATGAAGTCTCCTCTTTGGCAGCTCTATTAACATTTCCCAGGATGCCCACACCAGAGGTACACATAACAAGCCATGGCAAACACTGGACTCTGGCTCAGGAAATTCTTCCAAAACGCCTCCCCATAGCTTGCTTAGAGCCTTTTCACACAACACACATGGTTCTCGGTTCTCTTGGTGTCTCACCTTGGCTCCTTCTCTGCTTATTTCCCAGAGCAGAGCTGGTAACCGTGCCCCAGACTTAGCACTAACCTAAGACATCATGCAACAAGATTTAGGCATCACTTCACGGTTCCTAACACTGATGTGTCTCCAAAAACAACAGCTGGGGCTGTGTAACCTGGAGCCCAGCATGTACGTGTGTTAGTGTTCAGTCGTGTCTGACTCCCATGGATTATAGCCCTCTAGACTCCCCTGTCCATGGAACTTTCCAGGCAAGAATACTGGAGTGGGTTGCCATTTCCTTCACCAAAGGGTCTTCCCAATCCAGGTATTGAACCCGAGTCTCTTGTGTCTCCTGCATTGACAGGTGGGTTCTTTACCAGCTGAGCCACCAGGGAAACCCCAACCTGAAGCCCAGAGGGACCAGTAATGCTCCCTAGTTCCCTATCATGCAATCCGATTAATTTTTTAAATTTCTTTGGTCTGGTTTTATGCTCATCTAGCAACAGTTGACCATAATTTGGACATTTAAGTGGATTTTCTCCCTTAAGTGGTCACTTCAGTGACCAGAGAAAATAATCAATGTTTATTATCACGGCTATTATATCTCTTGTTATAAATAAGGCAATCTCCATTCTGGTTTCAGCGACAGTTAAGTCTATCCTTCAGTAGAATATAATAGTTATAACTCCAGGATGCTTTTGAACTGTGGTGTTGGAGAAGACTCTTGAGAGTCCCTTGGACTGCAAGGAGATCCAACCAGTCAGTCCTAAAGGAAATTAGTCCTGAATATTCATTGGAAGGACAGATGCTGAAGCTGAAACTCCAGTATTTCAGCCACCTGATGCGAAGAACTGATTCATTGGAAAAGACCCTGATGCTGGGAAAGACTGAAGGCAGGAGGAGAAGGGAATGACTGAGGATGAGATGGTTGGATGGCATCACTGACTCGATGGACATGAGTTTGAGCAAGCTCTGGGAGTTGGTGATGGACAGGGAAACTTGTCCTTGAGGTCGCCAAGAGTCGGACACGACTGAGCAACCGAACTGAACTCCAGGACCCAGCTTCTTGAATTTAAATCCTTTACCTTCACCAGCTCTGGGACCCCAGACGTGACCACTCACTTGCTATGGGACCTCAGGTAAGAACCTCGTTTCTCTGAAGCACTTTTTGTTTCCTCACTTGTAAAGTGGGTGTAATAACAGAACTCACCTCATAACAACTGCCAAAGCATTAAATGGAGTAATATATCTAAAGTACTTAGAACTACAGGCTTCCCCGCTGACTTGGTGGTAAAGAATCTGCCTGCCAATGCAGGAGACGCAGGTTCGATCCCTGGTTTGGGAAGATCCCTTGGAGAAGGAAATAGCGACCTGCTCTAGTATTCTTGCCTGGGAAATCTCAGGAACAGAGGAGCCTGACGGGCTGCAGCCCATGGGGTCGCAAAAAGGGTCGGACACACCTTAGCAACTAAACAGGAACAACTTAGAACCGTGCCTGCACACTATAACAGTTCTGTAGTAGTTATTATTACAGCCTGGAAATTAATAACGTAAATGTTGGGGTTTGTAATTTGGGAGACAGACTCTGCAATTATAAGAAATGAGTTACTCCTAAGGACTGACACACTAGCAGACCCAAGCTGAGAAATAAAACAGCCTCTGAGATGTCTCTTGCTTCCAAGGCCCTATAAAATTGGTCATTGGTCTGCCTGGTGATAAAGGACACAAACCAATGCTAAGTTTTGCCCTATAAAATCAAAACCATTTGGCAAGTGACACAAGGAAGAGAACAATCTAGGATTCAGACACATCTGTTATCCTGCTGAGCCAGTTGACACACTAAACAAAAGGAGTTGCAAAGACAGTCCGTGTCATGGTTCCTGAAAGAATCCCCAGTAGCAGGGTTCTAAGAGCAAGTACTGCTTGGCAAAGAGCCACAGCAAATTAATACTTGTGTTTGCATAGGGTTAGGGCAAGTGAAACTGTTGTAGGCTCTATCTATATGATAACAGATCCACTATTCAAGAAAAGTTGGCTGAGGGAACCAATAAATTAATCTCAATAAATTAATTCAATTAACTTGCCAGTTTAGTATAAGATTCGGTTAACTTTGTGTTCAATTGGGTCAAAGTGTTCAAACATTTTTTATTGTCATCCCAGCCTTTATCTTTAGCTCATTGCCAAAAAAATGAAAATGAAAGTTCACCCAGGGAAGGATACGAGAGTTAGACAGTGATTTACCCCATTTCATAAAATTACCAAGACAAGCTAAAACTTAGGTATGGAAAGAGCTTAGAAAGCCAAGTCACAGTGCTTGCCAGTATTACTATAATTAGTGTTCCCCCAAAAGGTGAATTTGGCTAAGCTGCATAAGCAAAAACATACCTTAAAGATCAGTCACAGAATAATTAATAAATACCAAAGAAACAGCTAAATCAGAGCAGATAATCCAGGCAATTAGGGAGGGACAACTGGAAGGAGTTGGTTCCTACTGATTCTCTCAAGGCAGCCAGGGAAGTGATACAGCTGTTTTCCTGGAAAGACATAGACAAGGCTGAAAACTTCTTTTGTTTTCCCTGTGGGGACTCACCGTGCCCATCAGAAGAGCTCCAAACGCAAAAATCCTATGCCCATACTATACACAGATCTAGGATCTCAGAAGTTAGCAAAATAAAACCAGAGATTTTTCAAAAAAGAATACAGTTCCAAGGACCAATGTCCATTCACAGAAGTGCTCCTAAGGGAGGTGGTTTGGAGAATGGAGCCAGAACATGAAAGTGTCAAATCAGAAAAGCCAGTATAGTGAGGGCGCTTACAGTGTGCCAGGCACTCTTCTTAAGCATTCCCATGCATAACTCATCTCATTCTCAGGAGAGCAGTGTTCTCAGCTCCACTTTACAGATGAGGAAACTGAGGCACAGAAAGATTATGTAACTTCCTCAAGATGCACAGCAATTAGGTAGCAAAGCTAGAATATTTTATCTGGGCAGTATGGCATCAGCATTTATTTGACTGAATATATATTCATTTATTTGCCTGAATATATATATATATATTTGCTTGAATTATATTCAAAGCCAAAGAATCCCCTTAAATAATGCACTATGGGGTCAAACGAGAGACAAAGGACTCTATCAAGTCCCCTTTGGCTTAGAAATACCTCCAACAGTGGGTGTCAGCATACATAAAGCCAGCATCTGTAAAGAGGTAGTCTTTTGGAGCTGTGGAGCAAACCCAATGACATCTTTAAAGAACTAGAAAAATGGGGGTCAGGGAAGAAATTGGTTCTGTGAAAAAACACTTAGCACGCATCGTTCACTTTCTTGAACCTTGGCAGCCCCCTCTACAGGCTGACCACATCCCCAGCATTCCATGCCTGTGGGGCGGCGCAGCCGCTTTAAAGCAGCTTCCTGGCAGCTCATCTTTGCAACAAAGTTCAGAGTTACAAACCGACAATAATGAAGTGCAACTCCCCACCGGCAGCCCTGCCAGGCCCTGTGAACTGTTTGCAGGTCCTAGAACTTGTCCGGCCCAGGGCCAGTTGGGCAAGGCCCTTCCTCCTGTTTCAGAGAGGGAAAGGAAAAGGTGACAAAGCCTGTTGGTGCACAGAAAAGATCTCATCTCAAAGAAAAGTTATATCCACCTGAAAGGTATAAAAATATTAATAACCAGAAACCTCAATTAAAGAGGGGGAAATTCCCATACCCTGTAACAATAGCAGAGCCCAACGGAGAAGACAACTTTTCTCTCCGTCGAGGACTCAACCAACCAATGAAGAGCCATGAACTCTTCACTTCCTCCAGCCCTCCCAGCTTCTTTTTCCCCTCTATAAAAGTATTCTCCCTCCCTCGCTAGGCAGTGACCTGCTTGTGGCTCACCATGTTTGCAGACTCTGACTCGCAATTCTTTGCCAATCTTGAATAAACCCATCTTTGCTGAAGAAATTTATTTCAGGTCTGCAAAGATAAAAGCAATTGGTATCAGTGAAAAGTCTGAAAGCAGAGAACCAAAGACTAAGTATGTCTCTCATGGAACAGTCAAACCTGGGCACAGACCAGAAAAAGAACCAGAATGGGTTCAGTTCAGTTCAGTTCAGTTCAGTACGACTCTTTGCAACCCCATGAATCGCAGCACGCCAGGCCTCCCTGTTCATCACCATCTCCCGGAGTTCACTCAGACTCACGTCCATCAAGCCCGTGATGCCATCCAGCCATCTCATCCTCGGTCATCCCCTTCTCCTCCTGCCCCCAATCCCTCCCAGCGTCAGAGTTTTTTCCAAAGAGTCAACTCTTCGCATGAGGTGGCCAAAGTACTGGAGTTTCAGCTTTAGCATCATTCCTTCTAAAGAAATCTCAGGGCTGATCTCCTTCAGAATGGACTGGTTGGATCTCCTTGCAGTCCAAGGGACTCTCAAGAGTCTTCTCCAACACCACACTTCAAAAGCATCAATTCTTCGGCGCTCAGCCTTCTTCACAGTCCCACTCTCACATCCATACATGACCACAGGAAAAACCATAGCCTTGACTAGACGGACCTTAGTCGGCAAAGTAATGTAAATGGAGTTATTTACAGAAAGAAAAAAAATCTGTTTTAAAAAATCAAAGGCCCTATGCCCACCTGCAGTTAAAAACAGCTGAAATCTGAGAGTATGTTTGCAGAGGGAATTGACTGGAAAACCAGAGAAGTGTCCTCTGTTTGCTCAGAGTTCTAATTGGATCCCACTAAGGAAGATGGGGGGCTTCCCAAGTGGTGCTAGCAATTAAGAACCTGCCTGCCAATGCAGGATATAGAGCACACGGATTCAATCCTGGGGTTGGAAAGATCCCCTGAAGAAAGAAATGGCAACCCACTCCAGTATCCTTGCCTGGAGACTCCCATGGACAGAGGAGCCTAGCAGGCTACAGTCCATAGGGTCGCAAAGAGTTGGACATGACTAAAGTGACTTAGCACACACACAAGGAAGATGGAGGGCTTTTTTGTGCCTTTATCCCAGGAAGCCTGGTGTCCTGAACAGAGAAGGGCTATATCATCCAAGCCATGAGGGGCTTTCAAGAAAAGATGGAACCGTAAAGGCAGAACAGCCATTTCTCACTGGGTTAAACTCCCTTAAATCCTTTGAAATGATGCAACACACAGGATGCATCAAGAAAGGCCCCACTGGGCTGGGATTGGAGAGTGTTCTCTCCTTTTACTTGTAATGATTCAAACACTGAGGGATGCCAGACAAAAATGAGGAAGCGGCGGGGGGAGGAAGGATCCTGATGGAGCTTGTGTCTGCAACATATGGAATAAGTTATTGAAGAAAGTGGCTCTTACAGAATTTTTAAAAGTTGAGGAGGGGCGGCTTTGCTTCTTTTGGAGACAGAGAAGATTGAGGGCGTGGTGAAAAAATAGCAAAACGGGATTAAGATAAACCAAAAACAGAGGAGAAATATTGGGCCAGATGAACTTTCACCTTCCCTAAAATGATTTATGTGCTTATGAATAGCTAGACTGGACTTGATTTCTGGGGGTGGAAGTGGCTGGTGAACCTGCACGAATCCAGCATTTCTGCAGGGACTCCGGGCAGAGCTGCAGTTGTACAGGCTGAGCTAACATCACACAGTTGTGGTAAACAGGGTCAGTGTATAAGTGGACACACCACGACTCAGTCTTGACTTCAGCATCACACTCTGAGGAGAAGAAAACATGGAAGGGAGGGAGGGAGAGGGAGAAAGAGAAGAGAATTTGATTGTACAGAAATCAGGTTGTACAGGTCATCAGATCTAACCAGGGGATTTCATAACTGCTTGGACCAGAGAAGGCTGGGCAGAACATACTGTTAGCACACAGCTGAGCTAAATGTCAGAATACCTCAGTAACGATAGGAGCCAGGATCCCAGGGAGATGAGATGTAAAGTAGAGAAATCTTACTGGGAGTTGGGGAGTGGATAGGGAGAATGAAGACTTGCCAAGTTAAGGCCCAAGGAGTCAACTGAATGCTGACTCTTCAAACTTTACTAAGGGTCAAGGTCCATGGAGGGCTTCCCAAGTGGCGCTAGTGGTAAAGAAACCAGCTGCCGATGCAGGAGACAGAAGAGACGTGAGTTCAGTTCCTGGGTCAGGAAGATGCTCTGGAGGAGGGCACGGCAACCCGCTCCAGTATTCTTGCCAGGAGAGTCCCATGGACAGAGGAGCCTGGCGGGCTGCGGTCCATAGGGTCGCACACAGCAGATTATACTAGATGAGGGCATCACCTTCTGTACCAGGACAAATATTATTCAGTGAAGCTTGTTTAGTATTATTTATTATTTTATTTACTTACTTTGCCTGCGCCAGGTTGTAGTTACCGCACGGCGGGGGGGGCGAGGGGGGCGGTGATCTTTTATCTTTATTGTTATGCGTTATTCTCTGGTGGCAGCATTCGAACTTGAAGTTGCAGCGTGTGGGCTCTAGTTGCCCACCCAGGGATCAAACCCTGCATTGGGAGCCCAGAGAATTAGCCACTGGACCACCAGGGAAGTCCCTATTCAGTGAAACTTTTAATTCACGGTGTCTGTGTATTTGTGTTTGTACACTGCGTTTTTTATAAAATCCACATCTTACTATGTATATTTACCAAAAAAGTTTGAAACCACTGGTAGGCAGAAGCTCCAGGAGAAACAGAGGACAAGGGAGAAAAAGAGTTGTAAAATTCATGACAACTGGAGTTCTTAGCAAATTCCATGACAGTTTTAATGCCTTCCTTAAAGAATAGAAGCCCAAAGAAACAAAATAAGGTGCCCAAGGCTCCAGGGTTCAGGACAGTGCAGAAATGGTATCTTCCTTACTGTAAGGTCAAAATGCCTGACTTTAAGCTTTGGATTGCTGAGGCATCCATTTCAAAGACATCCATCTGTAAGAAATATAGTTCCGGTTGTCTGACACAGCTACCAGCAAAAACTCAGGCAAGTTAGGCTGCCCTCACCTATGCAGGCCCCTCCTTCAGAAAGCCCTGGGTCACCGAGATAGCTGACAGCTTGGGTGACTTCGCTTCTCCCTTCTTGTGCCCCAGTTCTGTTACCCTTTGAAGTGGTCAATAGTGAGCCTACAAACCCTAGACCTCCCACCTCTGGGCCCTAATGAGGGCAGGTTGCCTCTTTCTCCCTCTCTTCCCCTCTTCTGGGCTATGTAGCCTTCAGGTGTGCCATGGACCCCCCAGGACTCCTAAGTAATAAGTCTTGTTCAGCAGAGTTCCCTGGTGTCTTGGCTGAAGTGCATCCTGCAAGGACAGGAAGAACCTCAAGGGTTGCTCCAGCCACAGCACTGGCCTGGGGTCAGGGAATGTCTGGGGTTGGGGCAAGGGGAGTTCCCTCCAAGTAATGCTGGCCAGGCCTGCCAAGTGCCTCAGGCATTCCAGCAGAGAGCATCACCCTCAATAAGCTGGAACCCCACAACAAGGCCAGTGAGTGCTGTTTCCTAAATTGTGAAGGAAAGAGGATGAGCAAGGAAGCGGGGAGGGGCAGAGGAAGGGCGGAGGATGGGAGGTGCTGCAGACAACTTCTGCTTTGAGTATTGCCTTGGGTTTCACTGCTAAAGTGCACAACAGTTCGACAACTGGAAGTGTCAATTCCACCACCGCTGAACTGTGAGATCTTGGGCGTCCTTCAACTTCCATAACCCTGTTTTTACCTCTGTAAGTGAAGTCATTCAGTTGTGTCTGATTCTCTGCAACCACATGGACTGTAGTCTACCAGGCTCCTCCGTCCATGGAATTTTCCAGGCAAGAGTACTGGAGTGAGTTGCCATTTCCTTTTCCAGGGGATCTTTAACTTCTGCTTTGAGTATTGCCTTGGGTTTCACTGCTAAAGTGCACAACAGTTCGACAACTGGAAGTGTCAATTCCACCACCGCTGAACTGTGAGATCTTGGGCGTCCTTCAACTTCCATAACCCTGTTTTTACCTCTGTAAGTGAAGTCATTCAGTTGTGTCTGATTCTTTGCAACCACATGGACTGTAGTCTACCAGGCTCCTCCGTCCATGGAATTTTCCAGGCAAGAGTACTGGAGTGAGTTGCCATTTCCTTTTCCAGGGGATCTTCCTGACCCAGGGATCAAACCCAGGTCTACTGCATTGCAGACAGATGCTTTACCATCTGAGCCACCAGGGAAGCCCTTTCCTCTGTAAATTAGCACCAAATACTGGCAGTAAACACTGTTGAGTGCTACCAGTATCCATTCCCTTCTACTTATTTCCTAAGAGAGACTAGACTTTGTTCATCCACCCCTTCCATGTCACCCAGGGGGAACAGACTCCCTGTCCAGCTCCAGGGAAGCATCCTGACTGGTCTATGCCAATCACAGTAACCCCACACTTCCTTGCCAGTAGGGCTTCCCAGATGGCTCAGATGTTCAAGAATCCACCTGCAATGCAGGAGACCGGGGTTCAATCCCTGGGTTGGGAAGATCCCCTGGAGAAGGAAATGGCCACCCACTCCAGTACTTTTGCCTGGAGAATCCCATGGACAGAGGAGCCTGGCAGACTACAGTCCATGGGGTCACAAGAGTCAGACACAATTCCTTGCCAGTAATTGGTCCAGGAACCCAAAGCAGTCATTGTAGGTCACCACCCCACCTCATTGACCCCCCTACCATGGGATGGACACATTGTCTAATCTGACTATTCAGGATAAGAGGATTTCTCTTCCATGCTTGGGTGAGAGGTTTTTCTTCTTTTGAGCTAGAATAATGAGATGGGTAGCCCCAGTTGCTACTGAGGTAGTTCTTAACTACCATATGGGAAAGTGGTCTTGAGCTGATGATGCCTTGGCTAACAGCATGAAAGAGAGAGAGGAGAACTGTTCCAGAAAGGGGGACCCCCTTCAGGGCCCAAAAGGAGGCTCTGGGCTAACATTTAGAAATGAATTGTCTGAGGAGACAAACATGCTGACAAAGCAAAAGACTTTATTGGGAAGGAGTGCCCAGGCAGAGTGCAGGAGGGTAAGGAAACCCACGTGGCTCAAAGTCTCGGGTTTTATGGTGATGGGATTCGTTTCCAGGTTGTCACTGGCCAATCATTCTGACTCAGGGTCCTTCCTGGTGGTGCACACAGTGCTCAGGCAAGACGGATGCCAACGAGAAGGATTCTGGGAGGTAGAAGAACACAGGGCAGCTCCTTTTGACCTTTCCCACACTCTTCCAGTTGGTGGTGGCTTATTAGTTCTGTGTTCCTTACCAGACCTCCTGTCCTAAAAAACCACTCGTGTGAATGGTTACTACGGTGCCTGGCCAGGGGGACCAGTTTCAGTTAGTGTGCTCCCCCTAACAGTACCTAAGTCCTCATCACTACTGGATTAACAAACCAAAACCATGATACCTCTGGATCTGGACTTAAGCCAATCATAACTTTTCTTATTGTTTGATGCAGTTTGAGTCAGGTTTTCAGTTGCTTGCTACTGACTAAATCACAATGCAACAATGCTAAAGATCAATCTATGTAAAAAGACATTATAAACTGCAGAAAATTTATGCAAATGACAGTTTTTTCCAAAATTATAAAGTTTCAACTAACCTAGACAGGTGGGGTTTTTAGGAAAAATCCATAACATTCTTTCTTTAGGGACATATTTGCCCTCTCTTGACCTCTGAACAGAGATTGTATTCTGTACAACTCCTATTGCATTATCAACACTTAATAAATGCAAAATAATGTTGTGTTAACTACAAATTGCCACCAGATGTTCTTAAGACTTTGGAACCTTCAAGTGAAAGTGATTGCACAAAATAGTAGTTTAATTATTACATCATCCATCTCAGTAATGGCGAGCGTCTGTCTGTCTCAGGACTGAAGGCTCAAGTTAGACCGCTGCTGCAGTGCTGAAGATCAAATGTTCGATATGTGGTCCCTAAAGGCAGATTGTGGGGAAAACCAGCAATCGGTTTCTCTATACATCATCATCTTGAATTATTTTGTTCAAAGACAAAGCTCAGCATCCAAAATAAGATGTCAAACAAGAAGAAGTCAAAAAAAGAAGTTTCTGGTTGAAATGAAGTTTAGGAAGACAAGTACTCCCAGCAGTGCAGACAAGCAACCAGAAGCATTATCCATAAGTGGTTAATAAATAATAAGATAGGATGACAAGTCTGTTTAGAACAGCTAGAAGGAATCGTCTCCTCTGCTGAAGGGCACCAGGAAAGGATTCCTGCATTCCCAGAAAATGTTCCTCCCATGCAGTGAATCTCAACCCTAGCTGTATATTGGAATCACCTGAGTAGGGTTGTTTTTTGTTTGTCTATTTTGTTTCATTTCTTCCAGCTGTCGCAGAACTCCACTGCAAGCAATTAAATCAAAATTCCTGGGAAAGGACTTAAATTACAGATCCTGAACCAATATCATTAACGTCACTTGGAGAATCCCAGGAATGGGGGAGCCTGGTGGGCTGCCATCTATGGGGTAGCACAGAGTTGGACATGACTGAAGTGACTTAGCAGCAGCAGCAGAAATTTGTTAGAAATGCAAATTCTCAAACCCCACTCAAGCCCCCATTCAAGGACTACTGAAGTTTGAGAAATATAAGCTTAGATGACAAAAAAGCTTATTTTTCCTCCCAGAACAGTTACAAGGCTAAAACTCCAGGATAGCAGAAAAGATGACTCCCAGTTGACTGGGATCCAGGTTCCTTCCTTTCTGTTGCTCTGTGGCCCCCTAGGACATTAACATCTACCTGGTCAAAGCTGGACCACTCCAGGTTGCAACCTGCAGCAGGGAAAGAGAGAACTGGAAGAAAACCTATTATCCTGAGGCCTAAGGCCAGAAGTCCTACACAGTGTTTCTTTTCTGAATTTAGCCACAGGACCATATCTAATTCAAAGGATGTTGAGATATCTAGTTTTGTCTAGATAACTCATCTGCTTTCCTGGCAAGGACTCAGACAATGAAAGGCCATCGACTCATTTTCTCCAGCCCTCCCAACTTCCTTTTCCCCCCTCCATAAAAGTATTCTCTCCTTGCTGCGCAGGGAACTGTGTGTTGCTCACGATCATTGTAGTCCCCAAATTGCAATTCTTTGCTGATCCTGAATAAAACTCCTTTCTGGAGAAATATCTGGCAGTCTCTTTCAGGTCCATTTTAGTGGCCCATATGGGAACCAGAGAAGACCCCTGACAACTATGGGTCTAACGAGCAAACAGGTGTAATACTCAAAATTGAATCCATTGTCACTATTTTTCTCACCAACCCTGCAGTTTAAAGTATTCCTTGATCCTCAGTGCAAACGCTTTCCCTTTTTGCATTTAAAGATTTCCAGGTTTTACTTGGGATCTATTTTAAAGTTTCATCTTTCTGGTTAAGGCCCTGTTTTGTATATGAGTATTCATTTAGACTCAGTCAGTCTCTCTCATCAGGAAGCTTCCATAAGCCACTTATCCTTCTCCATCAGAGGGCAGACAGACTGAAAACAACAATCACAGAAAACTAACAAATCTGATCACGTGGATCACAGCCTTGTCTAACTCAGAGAAACCATGAGCCATGGCACGTAGGGCCACCACAGACGGACAGGTCGTGGTGGAGAGGTCTGACAAAACGTGGTCCACTGGAGAAGAGAATGGCAAACCACTTCAGTATTCCTGCCTTGAGAACCCCATGAACAGTATGAAAAGGCAAAAAGATAGGACGCTGAAAGATGAACTCCCCAGGCAGATAAGTGCCCAATATGCTACTGCAGATCAGTGGAGAAATAACTCCAGAAAGAATGAAGAGGCAGAGCCAAAGCAAACACAACACCCAGTTTTGGATGTAACTGGTGATGGAGACAAAGTCCATTACTGTAAAGAGCAATATTGCATAGGAACCTGGAATGTTAGGGTCCATGAATCAAGGTGAATTGGAAGTGGTCAAAAATGAGATGGCAAGAGTGACATCGACATTTTAGGAATCAGGGAACTAAAACGGACTGGAATGGGTGAATTTAACTCAGATGACCATTATATCTACTACTGTGGGCAAGAATCGTTTAGAAGAAATGGAGTAGCCATCATGGTCAACAAAAGAGTCCAAAATGCAGTACTTGGATGCAATCTCAAAAATGACAGAATGATCTCTGTTCGTTTCCAAGGCAAACCATTCAATGTTACGGTAATCCAAGTCTATGTCCCAACCAGTAACACTGAAGAAGCTGAAGTTGAACGGTTCTATGAAGACCTACAAGACCTTCTAGAACTAATACCCAAAAAAGATATCCTTTTCATTATAAGGGATTGGATGCAAAAGTAGGAAGTCAAGAAACACCTGGGGTATCAGGCAAATTTGGCCTTGGAGTACAGAATGAAGCAGGGCAAAGGCTAATAGAGTTTTGCCAAGAAAATGCACTGGTCATAGCAAACACCCTCTTCCAACAACACAAGAGACCACTCTACATATGGACATCACCGGACTGTCAATACAGAAATCAGATTGATTATATTCTTTGCAGCCAAAGATGGAGAAGCTCTATTCAGTCAGATAAAACAAGACAGGGAGCTGACTGTGGCTCAGATCATGAACTTCTATTGCCAAACTCAGACTTAAATTGAAGAAAGTAAGGAAAACCTCAAGACCATTCAGGTGTGACCTAAATCAAATCCCTTATGATTACACTGGAAGTGAGAAATAGATTCAATGGATTAGATACACAGTATTAGATCTGATACACAGTGCCTGAAGAACTATGGATAGAGGTTCGTGACATTGTACAGGAAGGAGGCAGGGATCAAGACCATCCCCAAGAAAGAGAAATGCAAAAAGGCAAAATGCTTCTCTGAGGAGGCCTTACAAACAGCTGAGAAAAGAAGAGGAGCGAAAGGCAAAGGAAAAAAGGAAAGATAAACGCATTTGAATGCAGGGTTCCAAAGAATAGCAAGGAGAGATAAGAAAGCCTTCCTCAGTGATTAATGTAAAGAAACAGGCAAAAACAATAGAATGGGAAAGACTAAAGATCTCTTCAAGAAAATTAGAGATACCAAGGGAAATTATCATGCAAAGATGGGCACCTTAAAGGACAGAAATACTACAGACCTACCAGAAGCAGAAGACATTAGAGAGGTGTCAAGAAAATGCAGAAAAACTGTACAAAAAAGATCTTCATGACCCAGATAATCACAATAGTGTGATCACTCACTTAGAGCCAGACATCCTGGAATGCGAAGTGAAGTGGGCCTTAGGAAGCATCACTATGAACAAAGCTAGTGGAGGTGATGGAATTCCAGTTGAACTATTTCAAATCCTAAAAGATGATGCTGTGAAAGTGCTGCACTCAATATGCCAGCAAATTTGGAAAACTCAGCAGCGGCCTCAGGACTGGAAAAGGTCAGTTTTAATTCCAATCCCAAAGAAAGGCAATGCCAAAGAATGCTCAAACTACCGCACAATTGCACTCATCTCACACACTAGCAAAGTAATGCTCAAAATTCTCCAAGCCAGGCTTCAACAGTACGTGAACCATGAACTTCCAGATGTTCAAGTTGGTTTTAGAAAAGGCAGAGGAACCAGAGATCAAATTGCCAACATCTGCTGGATCATCGAAAAAGCAAGAGAGTTCCAGAAAAATATCTACTTCTGCTTTACAGACTATGCCAAAGACTTTGACTGTGTGGATCCCAAGAAACTGTGGAAAATTCTTCAAGAGATGGGAATACCAGACCACCTGAACTGCCTCCTGAGAAATCTGTATGCAGGTCTAGAAGCAACAGTTAAAACTGGACATGGAACAATAGACTGGTTCCAAATCAGGAAAGGAGTGCGTCAAGGCTGTATATTGTAACTCTGCTTATTTAACTTATATGCAGAGTACATCATGAGAAATGCTGGACTGGATGAAGCACAAGCTGGAATCAAGATTGCCAAGAGAAATATCAATAACCTCAGATATGCAGATGACACCACCCTTATGGCAAAAAGAGAAGAGAAACAAAAAGCCTCTTGATGGAAGGGAAAAAAGAGAGTGAAAAAGTTGGCTTAAAACTCAATATTCAGAAAACTAAGATCATGGCATCTGGTCTCATCACTTCATGGCAAATAGATGGTGAAACAATGGAAACCGTGAAAGACTTTATTTTGGGGGAGCTCCAAAATCACTGCAGATGGTGATTGCAACCATGAAATTAAAAGACACTTGCTCCTTGGAAGAAAAGTTATGACCAACTTAGACAGCTTATTAAAAAGCAGACATTACTCTACCAACAAAGATCCATCTAGTCAAAGCTATGGTTTTTCCAGTGGTTATGTATGGATGTGAGAGTAGGACTGTGAAGAAAGCTGAGCACTGAAGAATTGACACTTTTGAACTGTGGTGTTGGAGAAGACTCGTGAGAGTTCCTTAGACTGCAAGGAGATCCAACCAGTCCATCCTAAAGGAAATCAGTCCTGAATATTCAATGGAAGGGCTGATGCTGAAGCAGAAGTTCTAATACTTTGGCCACCTGATGTGAAGAACTGACTCATTAGAAAAGACCCTGATGCTGGGAAAGATTGAAGGCAGGAGAAGGGTTCACCAGAGGATGGGATGGTTGGATGGCATCACCACCTCAACAGACATGAGTTTGAGTTGACTCCAGGATTTAGTGATGGACAGGGAGGCCTGGTGTGCTGCAGTCCATGGGGTTGCAAAGAGTCAGACACGGCTGAGTGACTGAACTGAACTGAACTCATTTAGCACTTTGGTCTCATCTTGAGGTCAAACTATTGATATTTCAACCAAAGTGGTTGAAAATGCCTTTGGCTCATCCTTCAGGAGAAAGCTGCTTCAAATAAAACTGTGGCCACTCAGCCTTCAGCCTATTCCTCAGGAAGGGACTATCTTCTGGAAACTGGCTGAAAAAGCCTCTGGCCTGGCCACTTCTCCAGGACCACACTGCTTCTTTTGAACTGGCTGATATTCAGACTTGCAAGCTGTTTGACTTGACCTGTAAGCTATTTGAACCATTTGAAAACGGTCCTTTTACATAGAGAAAAACCTCTGAGAAATGGGTTCCCAGTTCTAAATATTTTGAGGGTGCCTCCTACACAATAAATGCATCCACTTTCATGTGCTTTCCTCCTGCACATTTCTAACTAAAAGGGCCAACCTGACCAAAGGCAATCTAGAGTATCAAAGGCCATCATGGGGAGCTTTTTGAAACCCTCAAATTTAATTTCCTTAAAACCAAATTGGACTACAATAGCTCAAAATTTTCCAGAACTGAGTGGAATGTTTATTTCAATTGGTATTTTGAGGTTTCCCAATGTAATCAGGAATCTAAAAATTGCCTCTCTGCAAAATGAAATTTTAAGACTGAGGCAAACAATTGATTTAAGAGAAATAAAATGGCTCCTGATGGCTGAGGCTCTGCTTCCAGGGCCACCTTGTCTGTCTTCCTTCTGCTGTTCACATCCAGACTCTGCCTCAGCGCCATCTTCCTTCTTTCCATCTACACTGCCAACACCTTCTTTTCTACTTCAGTTCTGCTGTATTAATTCTCTCACCAAACTCCCTTTCTCTGAAATTCTCCCCACTCCCTTTTCTGCTGAACCAATCAGAAACTGTCCCCTTAAAATTAAGCCTCCTAGGGGTCAAGAGGCTAAGCCTTTAATTTCTTATACTCCCTGGACTAAAGCTGAACTGCAAGCAACAGTCAGACTTTCTCATAGTAACCAAAGATCTTCACAGATTTGCTGAGAAATGCAGGAGTCATTCAAACTTAACAGCCTGGTGTCCCTGACTTGTATCACCTAATTCATATCATCATTTCAGTCACTCAGTCATGTCCGACTCTTTGCGACCCCATGGACTGCAGCATGCCAGGCCTCCCTGTCCGTCACCAACTCCCAGAGTTTACCCAAACTCATGTCCAATGAGTTGGTGATGCCATCCAACCATCTCATCCTCTGTCGTACCCTTCTCCTCACACATTTAATTTTTCCCACATCAGGGTCTTTTCCAGTGAGTCAGCTCTTCACATCAGGTGGCTAAAGTATTGGAATTTCAGCTTCAACATCGGTCCTTCCAATGAATATTCAGGACTGATTTCCTTTAGGACAGACTGGTTGGATCTTCTTGCAGTCCAAGGGATTCTCAAGAGTCTTCTCAAAAAGCATCAATTCTTTGGCGCTCAGCTTTCTTTATAGTCCAACTCTCACATGACTACTGGAAAAACCATAGCCTTGACTAGATGGACCTTTGTTGGCAAAGTAATGTCTCTGTTTTTTAATATGCTGTTGAGGTTGGTCATAACTTTTCTTCCAAGGAGCAAGTGTCTTTTAATTTCATGGTTGCAGTCACCATCTGCAATGATTTTGAAGCCCAAGAAAATAAAGTCTGTCATTGTTTCCACTGTTTCTCCATCTATTTGCTATGAAGTGATGGGACCAGATGCCATGATCTCTAGTTTCTGACTGTTGAGCTTTAAGCCAACCTTTTCACTTTCCTCTTTCACTTTCATCAAGAGGCTGTTTAGTTCTCTGCTTTCTGCCATAAGGGTGGTGTCATCTGCATATCTGAGGTTATGCAGATGTTATTGATATTTCTCGCTGCAATCTTGATTCTAGCTTGTGCTTCTTCCAGCCCAGCATTTCTCATGATGTACTCTGCATATAAGTTAAATAAGCAGGGTGGCAATATACAGGCTTGAAGTACTCCTTTTCTATTTGGAACCAGTCTATTGTTCCATGTCGAGTTCTAACTGTTGCTTCTAGACCTGCATACAGATTTCTCAGGAGGCAAGTCAGGCGGTCTGGTATTCCCATCTCTTGAAGAATTTTCCACAGTTTGTGGTGATCCACATAGTCAAAGTCTTTGGCATAGTCTGTAAAGCAGAAGTAGATATTTTTCTGGAACTCTCTTGCTTTTTCGATGATCCAATAAATGTTGGCAAGCTAATCTCTGGTTCCTCTGCCTTTTCTAAAACCAGCTTGAACATCAGAAAGTTCACGGTTCACGTACTATTGAAGCCTGGCTTGGAGGATTTTGAGCATTACTTTGCTAGTGTGTGAGATGAGTGCAATTGTGCGGTAGTTTGAGCATTCTTTGGCATTGCCTTTCTTTGGGATTGGAATGAAAACTGACCTTTTCCAGTCCTGAGGCCACTACTGAGTTTTCCAAATTTGCTGGCATATTGAGTGCAGCACTTTCACAGCATCATCTTTTAGGATTTGAAATAGCTCGGCTGGGATTCCATCACCTCCACTAGCTTTGTTCATAGTGATGCTTCCTAAGGCCCACTTGACTTCACATTCCAGGACGTCTGACTCTAGGTCATGACTTCACTTTCTTTCTGGGCTTCCCTGGTGGCTTAGATGGTAAAGAGTCTGCCTGAAGTGCAGGAGACCCTGGTTCGAGCCCTGGGTCACGACGATCCCCTGGAGAAGGAAATGGCAACTCACTCTAGTATTCTTGCCTGGAAAATCCCATGGACGGAGGAGCCTGGCAGGCTAAAGTCCATAGGGTGGCAAAGAGTCAGACACAACTGAATGACTAATTCATATGCTCGTTGGTAAAGGCCAGACTCAACACTGGATGGAAACTGCTAATTGGGAAAATCCTAAAAGGTCTCTAGAATTAAAACTGGGAGACCAGCCTGTTTATTATATGGTCAGGCTTGCACAATTGCTAAGTGACTTCATTGAGCAATTCCTAGGGCTTGTCTAAAACCTATTGATTGGATAAAATTCAGGCTTTCATACAAAAATCCGATGAAGCTTTTCATAATTATTACACTTGACTTCAGCTTATTTTTAAGGAAAATTCTGATCTTCCCTTCAGCTGCTGAGTCCACATGGTGAGTTTTTGCTCTATTTTTGTTAATGGACCAAACTGAGACCTTTCCCTTCTGGTAAAAAAAATACCAGGTTGGAATAGGAAACTACCTCCACTGCAGATTTAGGTAATCTGATAAACCAGCTCTTTCAAATCCTAAATGAGTCACTTCAAAAGAAGATTGCTGAAATTCTTAATCTTCACCTTAGCAAATGCAGGCTCCTAAATGAAACCAAACCTGCCTCGTTTCTGCTGTTATGCAAAGACCTAGGGTATTGAAAAGAGATCTTTACACACTTTAAACACTTAAGGCATTTTCAGCCCTTTAACCAGCCTTTCCAATATCCTCCCAATTCTCAATGTCAGGCCTCCAAGGAATTACAGAGGTCTTCCCAATCTTCCCTTCTAGTCAGCTTGGAGAAACATTTCTCTTGACTGGGGATGAATCTCTTCTAGTGTTCTAACTGACACTGGAGCCACATTCTTGGTACTCAACCCCACTACTATTAAACAGCCCTGGCCTTAGAGTACTGAAACATTGCAAATAGCAGGAATCTCCAATGAACCTCAAGAGGTTCCTCTCTTTGAACCTATTTCTAGGCCCTTGTGAAATATACACGCTTTCCTCCTTAGTTCCTCCTCTCCTATCCATTTATTACACCAAGACATCTCAGAGAGATATCAGGCTGGAATTTCGTTCTCCCAAAGGGGTAAGTAATTCTAGAATTTCATAGCAGTCATCAGTGTAACCAGGGAAGGTGACTTAAATGACCCTTTGACATTTTATTTCCTTAATCTCTGATGATATTAGAACTGATTCCAGAAACACTGGTCATCTGTCCCCATGGAATCAGTTACCACTTTCCTTATGGACAAAATCTCTAAGTGACATTGGCAAAATTCACAGTGTACCTCCCATCAAGATTCAAATCTCTCTAGAATTAACCAGTACCCTTTCCAGCTGGAGCAGTGGTAAAGAATCTGCCTGTGAAGACAAGACATGTGAGTTCGATCCCTGGATTGGGAAGATCCCCTGGAGAAGGAAATGGCAACCCACTCCAGTATTCTAGCCTGGGAAATCCCATGGACAGAGGAGCCTGCCAGGCCACAGTCCACGGGGTCACAAAGAGTCGGACATGATTTAACAACTAAACAACCCCAAGTAAAAAAGACCTTCAAGGCATAAACCCATATTAGAAGATTACAAGGCTCAAGACTTCATCATCCCTTGTATTGGTCCCTGTAACACTCCAATTTTACTGGTGAGAAAATCTAAGGGCCAAAGGGAGGTTTGTCTAGGACCTCCAAACAATAAACAACATTGTTATCCCTGGACACCTTGTTGTTCCTAACCCTCATTCACTACTAACATCCATTCTCACCAGAGGCAAATTCTTTACTGTTATTTATGCAGTGCATTCTTTGATGGTTTAGTCACTAAGTTGTATCTGACTCTTGTGACTTCATGGACTATAGTCTGCCAGGCCCCTCTGTCCATGGGATTCTCCAAGCCAGAATACTGCAGTGGGTTGCCATCTCCTTCTCCAGGGAATCTTCCCGACCCAGGAATCAAACCTCGGTCTCCTGCACTGCAGGCAGATGCTTCACTGACTGACCTACAAGGGAAGCTATTTCAGTTGATGAAGTGAGCCAATACCTTCTTGCCTTCACTTGGGAAGGAGAAGAATTCACCTGGACAGTAATGCCTCAGGCTTTTATGAAGTCTTTATTTCTTGCAAATCCTTAAGGCTGATCTGGTTGATATAAAGTCCCCAAGAGCTTCCTTCTTTTGTTGCAATATGTAGATGATTTGCTTCTTTGCTCCCCTTCTTAAGCCTCCTTACAGGAAAACAGCATCCAGTTGAGAAAGCTTTTCACCTTAAAGGGATATAAGGTCAACAGGAAAAATTTCAGTTTGCCCAAACCCAGATTCAATATTTAGGGTATCTGACATTAGAACAAGGGTTATACCTGGAGCCAGATAGACTTAATAGATTCCTAAGTTTCCCAAAACTCAAAACTAAGTGTCAACTTAGAAAAAAACTTCATGGTTTTCATGGGCTAGTTGGTTATTACTGAAATTAGATTTCAAATTTCTCTCTTACAGCCAAACCATTATATACTTTACTGAAAAATAACAATCCAGACCCAATTTTATGGGAATAAGGAGAGACATAGTTTTCAGTGCCTTAAAGGAGAGTTTGATGAACTTACCTGCCCTGGGGTATCTCAATTATCAAACGCCCTTTTTCCTTTCTTGTATATGGAAAGGAAGGAGATGCCATTGGGATACTCACCTAAAAACACAGATTTTTGTTGAATCAAGAAAATGCCTTACTTGTTCCACTTGTCTGAAGTACAAACCAGGGAAGCCTGTTCATGTTGCTCCCTCACTTTTTACACAGCCTAATGGATCACCCACTCAAGGTCTGGCAAATGAATTTCATACAACTTTCTCTGTCTAGTGACAAGCAATTAATCTCCAAAATATACAAATAACTCATAGAGCTCAATATCAAAAAAAAAAAAAAAAAAAAAATTCAATCAAAACCTGGGCAGAACACCTAAATAGACATTTCTCCA
Organism: Cephalophus harveyi; assembly: GCA_006410635.1. Taxonomy (NCBI): domain Eukaryota; kingdom Metazoa; phylum Chordata; class Mammalia; order Artiodactyla; family Bovidae; genus Cephalophus; species Cephalophus harveyi. The sequence continues at coordinate 96,181 of SJYT01015476.1, read as the reverse complement.
AAGAAGACATATAGACGGCCAAGAGGCACGTGAAAAGATGCTCAGCATCACTAATTATTAGAGAAAAGCAAATCAAAACTACAATGAGGTAACACTGGTCAGAACAGCCATCATCAAAAAATTCACAAATGATAAATGCTGGAGAGGGTGTGGAAAAAGGGAACCCTCTTACACTATTGGTAGGAATGTAAATTAATACAGTCACTATGGATAACAGTATGTAGGTTCTCTAAAAAGCTGAAAACAGAATTACCAAATGACCTAGCAACCCCACTCCTGGGCATATATCCAGGGAAAACCATAATTCAAAAATACACATGTACCCCAATGTTCATTGCAGCACTATTTACAATAGCAATGATATGGAAGCAACCTAAATGTCCATCAACAGAAGAATGGACACAGAAGATGTGCAGAAATACAATGGAATATTCAGTTCAGTTCAGTTCAGTCGCTCAGTCGTGTCCGACTCTTTGCGACCCCATGAATCGCAGCACGTCAGGCCTCCCTGTCCATCACCATCTCCCAGAGTTCACTCAAACTCACGTCCATAGAGTCGGTGATGCCATCCAGCCATCTCATCCTCTGTCATCCCCTCTCCTCCTGCCCCCAATTCCTCCCCATCAGAGTCTTTCCCAATGAGTCGACTCTTCACATGAGGTGGCCAAAGTACTGGAGTTTCAGCTTTAGCATCATTCCTTCCAAAGAATCTTACTCAGCCATAAAAATGAACAAAACTGTGCCATTGGCAGAGATGTGCACAGATGTCTGCCTAATGGATATAAATATATTTGAGTCAAGGTCTGTATGTTTTCATACTGGACTAAAGCCTTTTCTTTCAGACCACTGCCTCTCCTGTGGCTAAAGTCCTTTGGAAAAGATTAACCCTACCTGGGGAACTCCTCTAAAATTTCATAGTGATTGAGGAATCCATTTTGCTGGCCACATACTTCAAAGAGTCTGCACTGTTTTTTCTGGTTCAATAACACTTTTGTTATCCTTATCACTCCCAATCCTCAGGTTTTTCAAACATACTAATGGCATTATTATGCCTCAATTGGAAAAAATGAAAGACTCAATTGGGGACTTCCCTGTAACTGAGGATAAGAATCCACCTGCCAGTGAGCACACATAGGTTTGACCCCTAGTCCAGGAAGATTCCACATGCCACAGAGCAACTAAGTCTGTACACCATAACTACTGAAGCTCGAACCCTCTAGAGTCCGCAAGCTCCAACTACTGAACCTGTGTGCCACAACAACTGAAGCCCAAGCGCCCCAGAACCTGTGCTCCACCACAAAAGAAGCCACCACAATGAGAAGCCCATGCGCTGCAACAAAGAGTAGCGGCAAAGACCCACCACAGCCCAAAACACATTTTTTTAAGACTGGATTGGCAAAATTTGTAAAGGCCCTCCAAATACCTTGGTCAAAAGCACTGACATTGTTGTTGTTGTTCAGTCACTAAGTCGTGTCTCACTTTGTGACCCCATGGACTGCAGCACGCCAGGTTTCCCTCTCCTTCACTATCTCCCAGAATTTGCCCAAATTCAGGTCCATTAAGTTTGTGGTGCTATCTAACTATCTCATCCTTTACAGTCCTCTTCTCCTTTTGCCCTCAATCTTCCCCAGCATCAGAGTCTTTTACAGTGAGTCAGTTCTTTGCATCAGGTGGCCAAATTATTGGAGTTTCAGCTTCAACATCAGTCCTTCCAATGAATATTCAGGACTGGTCTCCTTTAGGATGGACTGGTTCAGACTCCTTGCAGTCCAAGGGATGCTCAAGAGTCTTCTCCAGCACCACAGTTTGAAAGTATCAATTTTTCAACTCTCAGCCTTCTTTACGGTCCAAAAAATCTCACATCCATACATGACTACTAGAAAAACCATAGCTTTGAGTAGACGGAACTTTGTTGGCAAAATGATGTCTCTCCTATTTAATATGCTGTCTAGGTTTGTCGTAGCTTTCCTTCCAAGGAGCAAGCATCTTTCAGTTTCATGGCTGTGGTCACTATCCATAGTGATCTTGGAGCCCAAGAAAAGAAAATCTGTCACTGTTTCCACTTTTCCCTTTCTATTAATATTTGCCATGAAGTGACGGAACCTGATGCCATGATCTTATTTTTTTAAATGTTAAGTTTTAAGCCAGCTTTTTCACTCTCCTCTTTCACCCTCATCAAGAGGTTCTTCAGTTCATCTTCCCTTTCTGTCATTAGAGTGGTATCATCTACATATCTGAATTTATTGATATTTCTCCTGGTAATCTTGATTCCAGCTTGTGATTTATCCAGCATGGCATTTTGCATGATGTACACTGCATAGAAGTTAAATAAGCAGGGTGACAATATACAGCCTTGTCATACTCCTTTCCCAATTTTGATTTGGTCAGTTGGTACCTCTTCAGTTCTAACTGCTGCTTCTTGATCTGCATACAGGTTTCTCAGGAGGCAGGTAAGGTGATCTGGTATTCCTATCTCTTTAAGAATTTTCCAGTTTTTTGTGATCCACACAGTAAAAGGCTTTCACATAGTCAATGAAGCAGATGTTTTCTGAATTCCCTTGCTTTCTCTATGATCCAGTGAATGTTGGCAATTTGATCTCTGGTTCCTCTGTTTCCTAAACTCAGCTTGTACATTTGGAAGTTTTCAGTTCATGTACTGCTGAAGCCTACCTTGAAGGATTTTGAGCATAACCTTGCTAACATGTGAAATGAGCACAGTTGTACAGTAGTATGAGGATTCTTTGGCATTGCCTTTCTAGAAATTCCCTGATAGCTCAGTTGGTAAAGAATCTGCCTGCAAAGCAGGAGACCCTGGTTCGATTTCAACCCAGGGATTGAACCCGTCATTGACGGGTTCTTTGCCCCTAGTGCCACCTGGAAAGCTCCTCTTGATAACATATGGACTTTTGATAAAAAGTGCCTGAGCATTCACCCTCCTACCTCCTTGTTACTTAAATGTGACCTTAATAAGTTTCCAATCTGTTCACTTTCCCTCCAACTTGACACATCTTTCTTAACACTGAGAGACAAAAAGCCACTAAAACTTGAAATTTTGACTCTTGATTAGGGATGCTTTCAGAGAAAGATCTTGATCAAAAGGGGAAAATATAAAAACTTAATAAACAGAAACCTCAGTTAAATAGATTAAGGAGAACAGAAGAGGGAGCTCCCAGGTCCTGCAACGATAGCAGAGCTCAACAGGAACAAGAATGACTTTTCTTTTTTCCTGACAAGACTCGGTCAATGAGAAGCCATGGACTTTGTTTACAATAGCCCTCCCAGCTTCCTCTTCCCCCTATAAAAGCATTATCCTTCTCTTGTCATGTAGAGATCTGCATGGCTTGTCATGGTTGCAGTGCCAAAATCACAACTCTCTGCCAATCCTGAATAAACCCATCTTTGCTGGAAAAATATCTAGCAGTCTATTCATTTCAGGTCAACACTGTTTTTAAAAACTTTTAAAATATAATTTACATATAGGAAAGTACAGAAATCACAAGTGCACAGCTTGGTGAATTTTCACAAGCTGAGTACATCCACATAGTCAGTACCCACAACATAAAAGCCAGTGTATCCAGCACCCCCAGATACTCTCCTCATTCTAGTCATTCTCCCCAACTCACGCAATTGTTATCCTATTTTCTAGTTTTGCCTGGTTTTGATCTTTACATGAATGGAATCATACACTATTTCCCTTTTCACATCTGGTTACTTTCACTCTTTACTACGTTTGTGAGATTCATCCATGTTGTTACATGTTATGATATTCTATTATATACAAAAAATGGAATTTATTTATCCATTGTACTATTGATGGGCATTTGGGTAGCTTCTAGTTGGGGCTATTATAAACCATGCTGCTGCAAACATTCCAGTAAATGTCCCTTGGTAAATATCTGCACTCGTATCTACTGGATGTGTGCCTGAAGTGGAATATGGTGCATGCACAGTGTTCTACTGGTAGATGCTGTCCAGATGCTGTGTAAGTACTTCACATGTATCAACTATTTCAATCCTCACAGTAGTCCCCAAAATGTAGATACTATTATTAGCCCCAATTTATACAGATGAGGACATAAAGGCATAGATTAAATAGCACAACCAGTAAATGAATGAATTTTATTTATAATAAATAGGGTTTAAATTCAAGAGTTTTAGGTTCAGAGCCTGTGCTCATAACCTATATTGTTAAGCTGAGATTTCTTCTAGAACTATACCATTCTTTTCTTTTGCTAACAATTTTCCTTTACCATGCACTGATACCGGAGAAGGCAATGGCACCCCACTGCAGTACTCTTGCCTGGAGAATCCCAGGGACGGGGGAGCCTGGTGGGCTGCCGTCTGTGGGGTCGCACAGAGTCGGACACGACTGGAGCGACTTAGCAGCAGCAGCAGCAGCAGCGTGCACTGATACAATGATTAAACCACACACATACACATGCATATAAGATAACCCTAGGAATGATTGATAACTTCTTTGATATCATTGATATAAAGCCAGCTATAAGCTGGTCACTTATTTATATACAAGCATTATTACTTGTACATTAACTACTTATATATTACTACTTATTACTTATATACCAGCTGGTCACTTTCATATATACAAGCTGTGTATATATATGAAAAGTTCAGATGAACCAAGGATTATTTTTTTTATTTCTGATGGAATTAAAAATATAAGATAGGCAAGACATTCTCAGTTACATACACAGTTATCAAACATTCTATATTAACTGGAAAACTTAAGATCATACTTATCCCAGCTTCCTACAGCAAGTGGTAGTTTTACACACTAAATCACCCAATATATTATATTATTTGTTCTAAGTGTTTTGAGGGGATGCATGGGGAATATACATGAGGTGAACACATTCCCCATCCAAAAAGTCTCTCACATTCTTGTAAAGGACCCTAGAACTATGACAGACAAGAAGCACCAAAACCTGGTTATAAGGCTACAGACTCACAGGGGAGACTGGACCACTTCCCGCTCGCCAGCCAGAGGAGACTAAAATGGTGACATTTTGATGAAGTCAAGAAAGACTGGTTTCTCCAAAAAGGGCAGTTGGGTCAGGAAGGGGTAATAGAATGAACAAATGGACAGATACAGGAGGGCACCAAATTCTTCTGGAAAACAGCCAAAAAGTGGAGTATGTTGGGCACCAGAGCATGTCCTGGGCAGAAAACCTCCCCACTAATGTTTACTGAGCACCAAGTGTGTGTTCTCTCATCTGACCCTCACAGCAGCCCAGGAAGGAAGGCACTCTGATCCCCTTTTACAAGTGAAGGGACAGGGACATAAAAAAGTGAAGTCAACTTGTCTAAGGCCACAGCACTTCCAAGTGCCACAGACTAGCCTTCAGGTCCAAAGCCCGGAGTCTGCTGCCTCCTGCCAGGGATAATGGATCTGAGGGGGAACTAGGAGCCTTCCAGGCTAGGGACCTTGGACTTCACATGGAAAGCAACATAAGACCATCAGAGAGTTAGTCAAAGGGGCTTCCCTGGTGGTCCAGTGGTTAAGAATCCGCCTGCCAATTCAGGGAACTGTGGTTCAGTCTCTGGTTCCGGAAGATCCCTCAGGCTGCAAGGCAACTGGGCCTGCCCTACCTGTGTGTCCCAGAGCCCACGAAGCAGTCACTGCGCTCAGCAACTGGAGAAAGCCCTCTTGCAGCAGTGGAGACCCAGCACAGCTATAAATAAACACAGAAAAACAGGTTTAAACAGAGTTAGTAAGAAACAGGATATAATCAGAGCAGCGCTCTAAGAACAGAATACAGCAAACTGTAGATCACTACTTTTATGAATCAATTGAAGTAGGTTTTGACTAGCACTTTTTTCCAAATAAAATGATAGAATAGAATGGAATGGAATCAAATAGAATAGGAAATATCCAAATACATCTCACATCGATTAAAATATAATTTCATAAACTTTGTTCTCATTTTAGATAGGCAACATAAAGAGGTAGATTATATGGATGAATAGAGAGATAGATAGCAGAGAGATGTGTACACTGAGTTGTGTATACATGAACATATTCATGTTGACTCTTAACCTTAGCCAGAAACAAGAAAGACAAGGGGCTCATCCCCCAGGAAGAAGAGCCAACACGGGCCCAGAGATATCAGAACCTTTGTAAACTAAGCAATGACTTCTTCCTCCCTGAAAAAAGATATCCATGTCAAATCCCTAGAGTCTAATTCTCTTTAGGACTCACCCAAATTGTCCAGGAATATCTGAAAAGGGAGCTTTACCAATGTGATTAATTTAACAATCTTGAAAGGAAGAGCTTATCCTGGGTAATCTGGGTGAGTCTTAAAGGCAATTAGATGGATCCTCATAAAATAAGACACATGGAAGGCAATGTGAAGACAGAGGCAGTGGCTACAGTGATGAGTCTGCATGTCAAGGAATGCTAATAGCCACCAGAAGATGGAAGAGGCAAGGAACTGATCGTCCCTTAAAACCATCAGAGAGAGTGTGGTCCCGCCACATCTTGATTTCAGACTTCTGGCCTTCAGTACTGAGAGAATAAATTTCTGTTGTTTTAAGGCACCAAGTTTGTGGTTATGTACCTTTGGAAGCCCTAGGAAATGACGACAGCCCTGGACAAGGGTTTGGGCTTTGGACAAAACTTCAGCCTCAGAATAGAAATGGGAGTTCGATCTAAAAGTAGAATAGAGGGACTGCCAATTCAGGGGACACGGGTTCGATCCTCGGTCAGGGAAGATCCCACATGCCACAGGGCGATTAAGCCCATAGGTCACAACTCCTGAAGCCCGTGCTCTAGAGGTCATGCTCTGCAACAGGAGAAGCTACCACAATGAGAAGCCCGAGCACCACAACAAAGAGCAGCCCCTGCTCATCGCAACTAGAGGAAGCCCACGCTCAGCAGTGAAGACCTAGCACAGCCCAAAATAGATACAGAAAATTTTAAAATAAATTGTAAGGAAGTAAAAGAAATCCATCACACACTGGTTCCTAGGGCAGCCAGGCAAGCCAAGTCATTTTAGTCATACCCTGCTCTTTGTGACCCTCTGGACTGCAGCCTGACAGGCTCCTCTGTCCATGGGATTCTCCAGGAAAGAACACTGAAGTGGGTTTCTCTGCCCTCCTCCAAGGGATCTTCCCAACCCCGGGATCAAACTGGTGCCTCTTACATCTCCTGCATTGACAGGGGGGTTCTTTACCACCAGCGCCAGCTGGGAAGCCTCATTAGACATAGGCCATCCCAGACCAATTCCAAATCTAGCCATGATGGAGACTGTCTCTTATACACATCTAGATGTGTATAAGAGACAGATCCTGAATAAACCCATCTTTGCTGGAAAAATATCTAGCAGTCTATTCATTTCAGGTCAACACTGTTTTTAAAAACTTTTAAAATATAATTTACATATAGGAAAGTACAGAAATCACAAGTGCACAGCTTGGTGAATTTTCACAAGCTGAGTACATCCACATAGTCAGTACCCACAACATAAAAGCCAGTGTATCCAGCACCCCCAGATACTCTCCTCATTCTAGTCATTCTCCCCAACTCACGCAATTGTTATCCTATTTTCTAGTTTTGCCTGGTTTTGATCTTTACATGAATGGAATCATACACTATTTCCCTTTTCACATCTGGTTACTTTCACTCTTTACTACGTTTGTGAGATTCATCCATGTTGTTACATGTTATGATATTCTATTATATACAAAAAATGGAATTTATTTATCCATTGTACTATTGATGGGCATTTGGGTAGCTTCTAGTTGGGGCTATTATAAACCATGCTGCTGCAAACATTCCAGTAAATGTCCCTTGGTAAATATCTGCACTCGTATCTACTGGATGTGTGCCTGAAGTGGAATATGGTGCATGCACAGTGTTCTACTGGTAGATGCTGTCCAGATGCTGTGTAAGTACTTCACATGTATCAACTATTTCAATCCTCACAGTAGTCCCCAAAATGTAGATACTATTATTAGCCCCAATTTATACAGATGAGGACATAAAGGCATAGATTAAATAGCACAACCAGTAAATGAATGAATTTTATTTATAATAAATAGGGTTTAAATTCAAGAGTTTTAGGTTCAGAGCCTGTGCTCATAACCTATATTGTTAAGCTGAGATTTCTTCTAGAACTATACCATTCTTTTCTTTTGCTAACAATTTTCCTTTACCATGCACTGATACCGGAGAAGGCAATGGCACCCCACTGCAGTACTCTTGCCTGGAGAATCCCAGGGACGGGGGAGCCTGGTGGGCTGCCGTCTGTGGGGTCGCACAGAGTCGGACACGACTGGAGCGACTTAGCAGCAGCAGCAGCAGCAGCGTGCACTGATACAATGATTAAACCACACACATACACATGCATATAAGATAACCCTAGGAATGATTGATAACTTCTTTGATATCATTGATATAAAGCCAGCTATAAGCTGGTCACTTATTTATATACAAGCATTATTACTTGTACATTAACTACTTATATATTACTACTTATTACTTATATACCAGCTGGTCACTTTCATATATACAAGCTGTGTATATATATGAAAAGTTCAGATGAACCAAGGATTATTTTTTTTATTTCTGATGGAATTAAAAATATAAGATAGGCAAGACATTCTCAGTTACATACACAGTTATCAAACATTCTATATTAACTGGAAAACTTAAGATCATACTTATCCCAGCTTCCTACAGCAAGTGGTAGTTTTACACACTAAATCACCCAATATATTATATTATTTGTTCTAAGTGTTTTGAGGGGATGCATGGGGAATATACATGAGGTGAACACATTCCCCATCCAAAAAGTCTCTCACATTCTTGTAAAGGACCCTAGAACTATGACAGACAAGAAGCACCAAAACCTGGTTATAAGGCTACAGACTCACAGGGGAGACTGGACCACTTCCCGCTCGCCAGCCAGAGGAGACTAAAATGGTGACATTTTGATGAAGTCAAGAAAGACTGGTTTCTCCAAAAAGGGCAGTTGGGTCAGGAAGGGGTAATAGAATGAACAAATGGACAGATACAGGAGGGCACCAAATTCTTCTGGAAAACAGCCAAAAAGTGGAGTATGTTGGGCACCAGAGCATGTCCTGGGCAGAAAACCTCCCCACTAATGTTTACTGAGCACCAAGTGTGTGTTCTCTCATCTGACCCTCACAGCAGCCCAGGAAGGAAGGCACTCTGATCCCCTTTTACAAGTGAAGGGACAGGGACATAAAAAAGTGAAGTCAACTTGTCTAAGGCCACAGCACTTCCAAGTGCCACAGACTAGCCTTCAGGTCCAAAGCCCGGAGTCTGCTGCCTCCTGCCAGGGATAATGGATCTGAGGGGGAACTAGGAGCCTTCCAGGCTAGGGACCTTGGACTTCACATGGAAAGCAACATAAGACCATCAGAGAGTTAGTCAAAGGGGCTTCCCTGGTGGTCCAGTGGTTAAGAATCCGCCTGCCAATTCAGGGAACTGTGGTTCAGTCTCTGGTTCCGGAAGATCCCTCAGGCTGCAAGGCAACTGGGCCTGCCCTACCTGTGTGTCCCAGAGCCCACGAAGCAGTCACTGCGCTCAGCAACTGGAGAAAGCCCTCTTGCAGCAGTGGAGACCCAGCACAGCTATAAATAAACACAGAAAAACAGGTTTAAACAGAGTTAGTAAGAAACAGGATATAATCAGAGCAGCGCTCTAAGAACAGAATACAGCAAACTGTAGATCACTACTTTTATGAATCAATTGAAGTAGGTTTTGACTAGCACTTTTTTCCAAATAAAATGATAGAATAGAATGGAATGGAATCAAATAGAATAGGAAATATCCAAATACATCTCACATCGATTAAAATATAATTTCATAAACTTTGTTCTCATTTTAGATAGGCAACATAAAGAGGTAGATTATATGGATGAATAGAGAGATAGATAGCAGAGAGATGTGTACACTGAGTTGTGTATACATGAACATATTCATGTTGACTCTTAACCTTAGCCAGAAACAAGAAAGACAAGGGGCTCATCCCCCAGGAAGAAGAGCCAACACGGGCCCAGAGATATCAGAACCTTTGTAAACTAAGCAATGACTTCTTCCTCCCTGAAAAAAGATATCCATGTCAAATCCCTAGAGTCTAATTCTCTTTAGGACTCACCCAAATTGTCCAGGAATATCTGAAAAGGGAGCTTTACCAATGTGATTAATTTAACAATCTTGAAAGGAAGAGCTTATCCTGGGTAATCTGGGTGAGTCTTAAAGGCAATTAGATGGATCCTCATAAAATAAGACACATGGAAGGCAATGTGAAGACAGAGGCAGTGGCTACAGTGATGAGTCTGCATGTCAAGGAATGCTAATAGCCACCAGAAGATGGAAGAGGCAAGGAACTGATCGTCCCTTAAAACCATCAGAGAGAGTGTGGTCCCGCCACATCTTGATTTCAGACTTCTGGCCTTCAGTACTGAGAGAATAAATTTCTGTTGTTTTAAGGCACCAAGTTTGTGGTTATGTACCTTTGGAAGCCCTAGGAAATGACGACAGCCCTGGACAAGGGTTTGGGCTTTGGACAAAACTTCAGCCTCAGAATAGAAATGGGAGTTCGATCTAAAAGTAGAATAGAGGGACTGCCAATTCAGGGGACACGGGTTCGATCCTCGGTCAGGGAAGATCCCACATGCCACAGGGCGATTAAGCCCATAGGTCACAACTCCTGAAGCCCGTGCTCTAGAGGTCATGCTCTGCAACAGGAGAAGCTACCACAATGAGAAGCCCGAGCACCACAACAAAGAGCAGCCCCTGCTCATCGCAACTAGAGGAAGCCCACGCTCAGCAGTGAAGACCTAGCACAGCCCAAAATAGATACAGAAAATTTTAAAATAAATTGTAAGGAAGTAAAAGAAATCCATCACACACTGGTTCCTAGGGCAGCCAGGCAAGCCAAGTCATTTTAGTCATACCCTGCTCTTTGTGACCCTCTGGACTGCAGCCTGACAGGCTCCTCTGTCCATGGGATTCTCCAGGAAAGAACACTGAAGTGGGTTTCTCTGCCCTCCTCCAAGGGATCTTCCCAACCCCGGGATCAAACTGGTGCCTCTTACATCTCCTGCATTGACAGGGGGGTTCTTTACCACCAGCGCCAGCTGGGAAGCCTCATTAGACATAGGCCATCCCAGACCAATTCCAAATCTAGCCATGATGGAGACTGTCTCTTATACACATCTAGATGTGTATAAGAGACAGATCCTGAATAAACCCATCTTTGCTGGAAAAATATCTAGCAGTCTATTCATTTCAGGTCAACACTGTTTTTAAAAACTTTTAAAATATAATTTACATACAGGAAAGTACAGAAATCACAAGTGCACAGCTTGGTGAATTTTCACAAGCTGAGTACATCCACATAGTCAGTACCCACAACATAAAAGCCAGTGTATCCAGCACCCCCAGATACTCTCCTCATTCTAGTCATTCTCCCCAACTCACGCAATTGTTATCCTATTTTCTAGTTTTGCCTGGTTTTGATCTTTACATGAATGGAATCATACACTATTTCCCTTTTCACATCTGGTTACTTTCACTCTTTACTACGTTTGTGAGATTCATCCATGTTGTTACATGTTATGATATTCTATTATATACAAAAAATGGAATTTATTTATCCATTGTACTATTGATGGGCATTTGGGTAGCTTCTAGTTGGGGCTATTATAAACCATGCTGCTGCAAACATTCCAGTAAATGTCCCTTGGTAAATATCTGCACTCGTATCTACTGGATGTGTGCCTGAAGTGGAATATGGTGCATGCACAGTGTTCTACTGGTAGATGCTGTCCAGATGCTGTGTAAGTACTTCACATGTATCAACTATTTCAATCCTCACAGTAGTCCCCAAAATGTAGATACTATTATTAGCCCCAATTTATACAGATGAGGACATAAAGGCATAGATTAAATAGCACAACCAGTAAATGAATGAATTTTATTTATAATAAATAGGGTTTAAATTCAAGAGTTTTAGGTTCAGAGCCTGTGCTCATAACCTATATTGTTAAGCTGAGATTTCTTCTAGAACTATACCATTCTTTTCTTTTGCTAACAATTTTCCTTTACCATGCACTGATACCGGAGAAGGCAATGGCACCCCACTGCAGTACTCTTGCCTGGAGAATCCCAGGGACGGGGGAGCCTGGTGGGCTGCCGTCTGTGGGGTCGCACAGAGTCGGACACGACTGGAGCGACTTAGCAGCAGCAGCAGCAGCAGCGTGCACTGATACAATGATTAAACCACACACATACACATGCATATAAGATAACCCTAGGAATGATTGATAACTTCTTTGATATCATTGATATAAAGCCAGCTATAAGCTGGTCACTTATTTATATACAAGCATTATTACTTGTACATTAACTACTTATATATTACTACTTATTACTTATATACCAGCTGGTCACTTTCATATATACAAGCTGTGTATATATATGAAAAGTTCAGATGAACCAAGGATTATTTTTTTTATTTCTGATGGAATTAAAAATATAAGATAGGCAAGACATTCTCAGTTACATACACAGTTATCAAACATTCTATATTAACTGGAAAACTTAAGATCATACTTATCCCAGCTTCCTACAGCAAGTGGTAGTTTTACACACTAAATCACCCAATATATTATATTATTTGTTCTAAGTGTTTTGAGGGGATGCATGGGGAATATACATGAGGTGAACACATTCCCCATCCAAAAAGTCTCTCACATTCTTGTAAAGGACCCTAGAACTATGACAGACAAGAAGCACCAAAACCTGGTTATAAGGCTACAGACTCACAGGGGAGACTGGACCACTTCCCGCTCGCCAGCCAGAGGAGACTAAAATGGTGACATTTTGATGAAGTCAAGAAAGACTGGTTTCTCCAAAAAGGGCAGTTGGGTCAGGAAGGGGTAATAGAATGAACAAATGGACAGATACAGGAGGGCACCAAATTCTTCTGGAAAACAGCCAAAAAGTGGAGTATGTTGGGCACCAGAGCATGTCCTGGGCAGAAAACCTCCCCACTAATGTTTACTGAGCACCAAGTGTGTGTTCTCTCATCTGACCCTCACAGCAGCCCAGGAAGGAAGGCACTCTGATCCCCTTTTACAAGTGAAGGGACAGGGACATAAAAAAGTGAAGTCAACTTGTCTAAGGCCACAGCACTTCCAAGTGCCACAGACTAGCCTTCAGGTCCAAAGCCCGGAGTCTGCTGCCTCCTGCCAGGGATAATGGATCTGAGGGGGAACTAGGAGCCTTCCAGGCTAGGGACCTTGGACTTCACATGGAAAGCAACATAAGACCATCAGAGAGTTAGTCAAAGGGGCTTCCCTGGTGGTCCAGTGGTTAAGAATCCGCCTGCCAATTCAGGGAACTGTGGTTCAGTCTCTGGTTCCGGAAGATCCCTCAGGCTGCAAGGCAACTGGGCCTGCCCTACCTGTGTGTCCCAGAGCCCACGAAGCAGTCACTGCGCTCAGCAACTGGAGAAAGCCCTCTTGCAGCAGTGGAGACCCAGCACAGCTATAAATAAACACAGAAAAACAGGTTTAAACAGAGTTAGTAAGAAACAGGATATAATCAGAGCAGCGCTCTAAGAACAGAATACAGCAAACTGTAGATCACTACTTTTATGAATCAATTGAAGTAGGTTTTGACTAGCACTTTTTTCCAAATAAAATGATAGAATAGAATGGAATGGAATCAAATAGAATAGGAAATATCCAAATACATCTCACATCGATTAAAATATAATTTCATAAACTTTGTTCTCATTTTAGATAGGCAACATAAAGAGGTAGATTATATGGATGAATAGAGAGATAGATAGCAGAGAGATGTGTACACTGAGTTGTGTATACATGAACATATTCATGTTGACTCTTAACCTTAGCCAGAAACAAGAAAGACAAGGGGCTCATCCCCCAGGAAGAAGAGCCAACACGGGCCCAGAGATATCAGAACCTTTGTAAACTAAGCAATGACTTCTTCCTCCCTGAAAAAAGATATCCATGTCAAATCCCTAGAGTCTAATTCTCTTTAGGACTCACCCAAATTGTCCAGGAATATCTGAAAAGGGAGCTTTACCAATGTGATTAATTTAACAATCTTGAAAGGAAGAGCTTATCCTGGGTAATCTGGGTGAGTCTTAAAGGCAATTAGATGGATCCTCATAAAATAAGACACATGGAAGGCAATGTGAAGACAGAGGCAGTGGCTACAGTGATGAGTCTGCATGTCAAGGAATGCTAATAGCCACCAGAAGATGGAAGAGGCAAGGAACTGATCGTCCCTTAAAACCATCAGAGAGAGTGTGGTCCCGCCACATCTTGATTTCAGACTTCTGGCCTTCAGTACTGAGAGAATAAATTTCTGTTGTTTTAAGGCACCAAGTTTGTGGTTATGTACCTTTGGAAGCCCTAGGAAATGACGACAGCCCTGGACAAGGGTTTGGGCTTTGGACAAAACTTCAGCCTCAGAATAGAAATGGGAGTTCGATCTAAAAGTAGAATAGAGGGACTGCCAATTCAGGGGACACGGGTTCGATCCTCGGTCAGGGAAGATCCCACATGCCACAGGGCGATTAAGCCCATAGGTCACAACTCCTGAAGCCCGTGCTCTAGAGGTCATGCTCTGCAACAGGAGAAGCTACCACAATGAGAAGCCCGAGCACCACAACAAAGAGCAGCCCCTGCTCATCGCAACTAGAGGAAGCCCACGCTCAGCAGTGAAGACCTAGCACAGCCCAAAATAGATACAGAAAATTTTAAAATAAATTGTAAGGAAGTAAAAGAAATCCATCACACACTGGTTCCTAGGGCAGCCAGGCAAGCCAAGTCATTTTAGTCATACCCTGCTCTTTGTGACCCTCTGGACTGCAGCCTGACAGGCTCCTCTGTCCATGGGATTCTCCAGGAAAGAACACTGAAGTGGGTTTCTCTGCCCTCCTCCAAGGGATCTTCCCAACCCCGGGATCAAACTGGTGCCTCTTACATCTCCTGCATTGACAGGGGGGTTCTTTACCACCAGCGCCAGCTGGGAAGCCTCATTAGACATAGGCCATCCCAGACCAATTCCAAATCTAGCCATGATGGAGACTGTCTCTTATACACATCTAGATGTGTATAAGAGACAGTGATTCATCATGCAGATAGGACTTTTCAGTACCAAGCAGGGCAAATAGGAACTGACAGAGCAATCAGAGATGTTCTGCCAGTCATAAATATCTGGTAGAACCTGGCTGCATGCAGTCTGAGATGAAGTCCATCTTCAGGAAAAAAAAAAGACCAGAAAATATGCTGCTCTTTCTATGGAAGGAATCTGTCCCTTCATTCAAGGACCAGGCATACGCCAGTGCAGGGGTGTGGAGGTAAGCGCGAGGTCTGCTCTGACCGTCCTCGGTAGCCCTCACAGCCCCTCCTGGAGCTGAGAGCTCCCTGCAGGCTCAGAAGATTCATTCTCCTTCAGCTGAGAGCTTCTGAAGCTTGAACGGACTATTACGTACCTGTGTTAGCAGGAATCAGGGAAAGGAAGACCTAACCATCTCTACAGGCTTCTAACTCACAAGTCGGTCAGAGAACCAGCCTTACTGTTAACATACAGTGGGGATTTCCTAGTCCCTAAAAGTCACATAAAAGGATTTCAATTTAGATGCTCTCAAAAGGCACTCTTCTTCTCCACCTTCCTAAGCAATATAGGACAAACAGCTATGCATCAGTTCCAGTCCCTATCCCTCAAGTTTGTGTCCTCACACATAACATGAGGACCAGCCATAATCGGAGAAGGCGATGGCACCCCACTCCAGTACTCTTGCCTGGAAAATCCCATGGACAGAGGAGCCTGGTAGGCTGCAGTCCATGGGGTCGCAAAGAGTCGGACATGACTGAACGACTTCATTTTCACTTTTCACTTTCCTGCATTGGAGAAGGAAACGGCAACCCACTCCGTGTTGTTCTTGCCTGGAGAATCCCAGGGATGCAGGAGCCTGGTGGGCTGCCGTCTATGGGGTCACACAGAGTCAGACACGACTGAAGCAACTTAGCAGCAGCAGCAGCCATCATCACTAAAACTATAGAGCAGTGGCATCTGTCACTAATTCATGTCCGACTCTTGCGACCCTATAGACTGTAGCCTGCCAGGCTCCGCTGTCCATGGGATTATCCAGGCAAGAATACTAGGGTGGGTTGCCATTTCCTTCTCCAGGGGATATTCCTGACCCAGGAAGATCCTGGGTCTCCTGCAGTTGGTACCTTCAAATGACACAGACAATCAGAGACAAAGAACTAAGGGGGATAAGACAAGTTTTACTGATACATCAATCCAGGCATGAAAGGATTCCAAAATGTGAAAACCTAATATTAAATGCATATTTTGACTCTTATAACCACTAGAAAGTCTTATCCAGAATAGCCAGCCTGATAATGAAATAAGATAATCTAACAGTTGCAATGAAAATCTCTTAATAATTAATTTCTAAATTGTTTCACTTCTCTGGCCTTCATCTGTAAAATGAGTTTTACACAATCACTAAAGTCCTTTCCAGTCCCCTTATATTCCTTCGGCAATTCATTGTAAGGGAGATACTTTTGTTGGCTTTATCTTTAGGGACTTCTGTGAGGTCTTCAAGTAGGGGGAGCTTTAGGATTTTCAGAAAGCTGTAAGAATCTTTAAGCTATAAAGATTGGTTGATATGTGGAAGTATGGCTGAGGAACTAGAGCAAACTGGTCAGCCTAAAATGCTAGGTTCCTCCCTAAGAGGCACTATGGCCAACTGGGGACCAGGAAGACCAGTAGGCACTAAAGCTAAGCCCTGGCCTGCGAGACATTTCTAATGACCTCCATCCACCTGGTTCTCACTTTGCCTGGTGGCTCAGACAGTAAAGCATCTGCCTACAATGCGGGAGATCCAGGTTCAATCCCTGGGTGGGGAAGATCTCCTGGAGAAGGAAATGGCAGCCCACTCCAATATTCTTGCCTGGAAAATCCCATGGGTGGAGGAGCCTAGTAGGCTACAGTCCATGGGGTCGCAGAGAGTCGGACACTTTCTTTCTTTGCCTTCATTACAACGCCTAGCTCAAACTTTTACTCCCCCACATAGCTCTCCAACTGATCCTTTTTTTCTTTTTCTTGAATCAGGTTTAACTTTCTGAAGGCTAAAAATCATAAAGCAAAAATTTATTTGAAACAAGGAGGAGGGAAGAGGGAGCTGGACTCACTGAACGATAGACGTGAAGAAAAAAAAATGTTTTAATGTCAAAGCCTAAAACAAAGGCTGGACTACTGACTCCTCAGGGGGTTGATGGGTTTGAGCCACAGGAATTAGCACTTGCCTCTTTGGGTTGATCTGTTTGTTGGTTGCTATGTGGATTGGTGATAAAATATCCATTTGGGTGGGATCAAAAATTGTATTATCCTCTTAGAGCACATCTGTGAATACTGGCCTTTTGAACAAATGACTGTAGTTCACCAGGTCTCTGGGCTGTCAGAGGCTGCTTCCCAAATACCAACTTTGAGCCTAGCCCTACCATATGGACTCATGGGGGTCCATGAAAAATAGTGTTCGAGGGGCCAGAAAGCATGAGAAGTTCTGACAAAAAGTGACAGGGTTTGTCCAGCCTGCTGAAGAGAAATGTACTGAAACTAGAAAGACTACGGAAATGCACACCTTTGGAACGTGTCTGTGGATCAAAATTCATCCTAACAGATTCTTGAGAGCGCGCCGGGAGCCGTGTTAACCTTGGCATTGCTATCATTAAAAGGCTATGCTCATTTCTGGCACCTAACATGGGACACTTTGACAGCAACAGGGTTGATGGAAGAGGAAAGAATCTGTTTTGCAGTTAAAAAAAAAAAAGTTCTCGGATTTCTCAGGCCATTTGAAATCACGCCAGAGAAATACTCGATTTCAGCATTCTTCAGCTCTCTGCGATGATGCCGCAAGTAGTGTCCCCCACGTGTGATGATGTATTTCAGAGCCAGACTTTTCTCAAGATGTTCCAAGTCTGCAGGCTCCTGATCCTTTTTCAAATTACAAAGATGATAGGATCCCAGTGAGAGTTGTGATTAGTCTAAACTCTCCACAGCTGTGAGAGACGAGTGTACAAATTCCAATAAAGATTCTGCGTGTTCTGGACTGAATTTACCTACGGGGCACTGAGGCCTAACTCGGGGACCACTTAAAAGAATCAGAGCTGCCCCAGTGCTATTCCATCTTCAGCATTAGCAGCTGGAAGGCTGATGACTGTTCTGCGAAGATGCCTCCCCTCACACCCACAATGCTGTCACTGCCCGGCAGTGAGTATCTATTTTTGGTGTAGGGGGAGAAAAGCATTAGTACATAAACCCAATGGACAGTAGCCCCTCAGGCTCCTCCGTCCATGGGATTCTCCAGGCAAGAACACTGGAGTGGGTTGCCATTTCCTTCTCCAGGGCATCCTCCCAACCCAGGGATTGAACGTGGGTCTCCTGCATTGCAGGCAGACTCTGCCATCTGAGCCACCAGGGAATCCCTATTAATATATGGGAATCCAAAGAGGCCTTGCAATTCATGATGTGAACAGCTGGATGACTATAAAACACCTTGTAACTTAAGAGGTTGGCCTGGATTGTGTGTGAGAACAGAACCAGTTGCATTACCACCTCTAACTCATTTAGATTAGTGCTAGCAAGAAGGCAGGTTCCAAGCAGTCTTCAGTTACTTGGCAAAGTCAGCAGGGCTTTGTTTTCTTATTCTGGACACCGTTTCCCTAAAATACTTCCTCGGAAAGCTAAGTAAATGTAATAATACACAGCACGCCACTTTTACCATGTTTAATAACTGTATTGTCTGAAGACTTCTGGCTATACTCCTTTATGAAACATCTGACACTTGGCATGCTTTCCAAGACTGGGAAAGAGTTAGGGGACAAGTATTCACACCACTGTCGACACATATTAACAATTATAGAGATAATAAACAAGACTCTCTATTTTGGAAAAAAAAATGAAAAAATGTTTTTTTGTTTTCTAGTATGACTTGCATGAATTTTCCAAAGCCATGTATACAGTCACCAGGTACAACCACCTCCATTGCTTAGAGTCCACTGAAGTGCACCTGGTGTTGCTCCTGACATCCAGAGTTTTTCTTTTTTTTTGGCCATGCTATGTGGCTTGCAGGATTTCAGTTCCTCCACCAGGGCTTGAACTTGGGCCACAACAGTGAAGTCTGGAATGTTAACCACTAGGCTACCAGGGAAGTCCCTGGAGATTTTTAGTAGTGTGCTTTCATTTTCCAGTTTATCACACAGCCATCCACATATGTGGATGTGGCATTTCTCACTGTAGACATTGAACTTGACTTTCTCTAAAGCCAGAAAGACAACACAACTGAAGTCAGAAGTTCCAAAGAAGAGTTGATAAGCTGTAAGCGAAATTCTCAAAACACCTACCTCTGGATGATCTACACATGATATCTACACAC
>SJYT01015476.1:59203-71703 GCA_006410635.1 Cephalophus harveyi | reverse complement strand
TAACAGTACTGAGTAGACTGGTAACATTTGAATGCGTCTGATTCTTGAAATTGTGAAACTGCAGGGGAGAGGGGAATCCAGAGAGAACATCCTGAAAACCAAAGGAGAGAATTTCTCAGGGACATTTTAGCAACCTGCTGTCACAATAGAAATTGAAGGAATTGGTACCCAAGGGTCAGGTGCTTCTGAAAGATTAAAAAGGATTGTTACTGAGAAAGGCCATTGAATGTAATGATTTGGGCAGTAGAGACTTTGGGGGCAAAAAGGGAGTTTCATTGTAGTTGAGGGCCAGAGACAGATATTACACCTGGAAGAAGTTTTAAATAGTCGTCTAGATCTGCTTGTTACATACAAAATGTCTGAGGTTCTGTGTACTTAGTCATGTCTGAGTCGTTGAGACCCCATGGACTGTAGCCCACCAGGCTCCTCTGTCCACGAAGATTCTCCAGGCAAGAATACTGGAATAGGTTGCCATGCCCTTCTCCAGGGCATCTTCCCAACCCAGGGATGGAACCCAGGTCTCCCACATTGCAGGCAGATTCTTTTTACCATCTGAGCCGCTAGGGGAGCCCAAGAAACAAACCCTTTACTCTCTGAGCCACCAGGGAAGCCAAGAATAGTGGCAGGGGTAGCCATCCTTTCTCCAGGGGAAATTCCCAACCCAGGAATCGAACCGTGGTCTCCTGCATTGCAGGCGATTCAGAGAGATTAAATATTGGGTTGGCCAAAAAGTTCTTTTGGGTTTTTCCACAACAGCTTATGGAAATTTAATTTAAGCTTAAATACCATAAGCTTAATTTAAACTAGGTGAATAGTTCTCAACTGTTGATGACTTTACCACTCACGGGGCATTTGACAACGGCATTTTTTGATTGTCACAACTGGGGAAGGGTGTTCTACTGGCATCTAGTGGGTAGAAGTCAGGGATGCTATAAAACACCCTACTGTGCACAAGCCTGCCACTGTGACACACACATCAAAGAATGATCTGGTCCAAATGTCGGTATTTCTAAGGTGGAGAAGCCCTCAGCCAGGTCACCAGCTGATGCTAAATCCAGTATATTAATACTTGTTAGGAGGTAGAACAATGGATTAAAAACTACTCTTCGGTAGTGATAAGAGAGGGTGGCAGCTTCCAGAGGGTTTTTGGAGTGCTTCTGTGAAGAGAAAAGCATCCTTGGCAAGAAACCAGTATGGTGGTGGTTTAGTCACTAAGTCATGTCCAACTGTTGCAACCCGATGGACTATAGCCTGCCAGGCTCCTCGGTCCATGGAATTCTCCAGGCAAGGATACTTGAGTGGGTTACCATTTCCTTCTCCAGGGGATCTTCCCAACCCAGGAACTGAACCCAGGTCTCCTGCACTGCAGGCAGATTCTTTACCAGCTGAGCTATGAAGGAAATGTCGAGTGGAAGATAATAAAGGTAAAAGTTAGAAAGGGAAACACTGAAAAGGCGGAGTCTATACAGAGATGGAGTCAGTCATTCAGTGTTAGCAGCCTCTGCATTCTCTTAAGTCAGGTAAATATCGCACTCTAAGTAGTATCACGGAGAAGGCAATGGCAACCCACTCCAGTACTCTTGCCTGGAAAATCACATGGACGAAGGGAGCCTGGTGGGCTGCCGTCTATGGGGTCGCACAGAGTCGGACACGACTGAAGCGACTTAGCAGCAGCAGCAGCAGCAGCAAGTAGTATCAGGAACTTCCCTGGTAGCTCAGCTGGTAAAAGAATCCACCTGCAGTTCAGGAGACCTGGGTTCCCTCCCTGGGTTGGGAAGATCCCCTGGAGGAGGGCATGGCAACCCGCTCCAGTATTCTTGCCTGGAGAAGCCCCATGGACAGAGGAGCCTGGTGGGCTACAATCCATGGGGTCACAGAGTCGGACTCTTTGTGGGGTCACTACTGAGCGACTAAGCACAGCACAGCACAAATAGTATCAGAGACTATCAGGATTATAGTCCTGATGTTAAGAATTTCAGAGCAAATAACGTTTCTAGAAATAGACTGAAAAGCCTGTCTTTTAAAATAAGTAATTTCATGATCCAGTGAAGTTATAAAGTACTAACGATGTATAGCATCTGTACAATAGCAACTCTGAAGAGAGTTAATCTCCTTTACTGTTAGGTATCTTGAACTGCCCTAGATTCAATTCCAAGCCTCTCCTCCCACTCTTTATATGACCTTGGGCAAGTTTTTAAATCTCTTCATCTGTGTATTCAGTAAGTGTTACTGAATTGAGTAACATTCAGTAACGTTGCTGCTGCTGCTAAGTCGCTTCAGTAGTGTCCGTCTCTGTGCAACCCCATAGACGGCAGCCCACCAGGCTCTCCATGCCTGAGATTCTCCAGGCAAGAATACCGGAGTGGGTTGCCATGTCCTTCTCCACTGCATGCATGCATGCTAAGTCGCTTTAGTTGTGGCCGACTCTGTGTGACCCCATGGACAGCAGCCCACCAGGCTGCTCTGTCCACGGTACTCTCTAGGCAAGAATACTGGAGTGGGTTGACATTTCCTTCTCCAACATTTAGTAAATGTTAGCTGTTAAATAGAAGTTCCATGCAGTAACAGTTTGTCAGTAATCCTGTGATGGCTTTACCTGCAGAAGATAAAGAGGTAGCTGAGGTACTCCGTCAAGCAACTAACACTGTTCTGTGTGGGTTTGTAATTGATCGTTTGGTTATATAACCTTTGGCTCCTGTAGTAAAGAGACTATTATTTGACTTACAATGGAACCCTTAGGGGAAAATTAGACATATGAAAATTATCTTTGTTTATAATTCTCAGGTTTTACTTATAATCGTACATATTTTTTATTCTTAAATAAGTGGTTGATGTAATTTGGAAAAGTACATACCTACCTTTCTCTTATATATCATGTGGCTTTAAATGTTATATTTTATTTTAAGTATGTAAAAGTACACATGTGAGTTTGTACTCAATAAACTACATCTTTTTCTCAAGAAACTTGGGCTGTACCCATAGTACAAAAAAAATTACATCACATTTGTCCTTTTGTTATCAACTCTAATAGTAGACTTTATTGAAACAAAACTCTTTGGATACTTGGCTGACTTTATCTGCACTTAAGCTTCAAATGTTTTCTTGGTTTTTTTTGTTGCTGTTGTTTGTTTTTTCAGATCAGCAGAAACATTTGAAAAAGAAGATGATCTTGACAGTCTTATTAATGAAATATTTGAAGAGCCCCACTTCGACAAAAAACACTTTGTAAGTAAAGTCATAAAGGTAACAGCAATTCTTTCATTATCTCAAGATATGTTTAGAATAATCTGAAAGCTTATAGAATTTACAAGTATCTATAGTCCTGAATTATGAGAAGTAAAATTGTTTGAAGAAATTATTCCACTTAGATTTATACAGGAAAAAAGTATTAGAAACTGTGTGTGTTTTGCTGTTTATTTCTCATCAAGAATGATAAATTAGAAAAGCCGTTGAACAAAATGCCACTTACGGATGAAGTTGATTACTTGTATTTATTTGTAGACTCTAAGAGCACTCCTCTAAAAGATTAAAATCAGCTTGCATTATAGGAATGTGCTTAGCATCTCAGATGCTTTGCCATTGTTCTCATCCCTGAACTAATGAGTTAGTTGGTAATATTTTAATTTTTTAAATACTTGTGTATCTATGACAACTTTAGAAAAGCTTGTAAAATAATGTAACAGCCACCTGTATATTTACTACTCATACTGAACATACCCTAACATTTTGCCAGATTTACTCGTTTGTATTTTTGTTTTTGGTCACGCTGCGTGGCTTGCGGGACTTTAGTCCCCCCACTGGGAATTGAACCCGGGCCAAAGTAGTGAAAGTGCCACTGAACTACCAGAAGCTATATATCTTCGGATCAAGGCATTTCAGAAAGAGAAGGAAATACTTTTCTAAAGAAGTATTAGAGAAGATAATTTGAAACAAAAGTAGCTTTTATAATCATGAAGAAATATACTTTTATACATTTCTTCTGTGTGCTCCCTTTTTTTTGAGGGTGAGGAAACAGATTTTATTTACTTATTTGGCTGCATGTTGCAGCATGCAGAATCTTAGTTCCCCAACAAGGGGTTGAACCCATACCCCTTGCATTCAGAGCTTGGAGTCTTAACCACTGGACCACCAGGGAAGTCCTTGTATGTTCCCCTTTTGAAGTTAGTTACTACATTCAGTTTTCCAACCTGCAGGAGAGAAAGCAACCCAAATAAACTTCTGGAGAAAAACAGATTGATGTCAAACATTGACTGGTTTAGAAAAGAAGTGTGAATTGCCAGTCCGTGCCCAGCTTGTCCTAAGAGGCCAGATCATGCTCCTGAGAACAATACTCCCTCCCCCATTGCTCACCCATTGTGCTGTGTTTTTCTTTCTTTTTTTTTTTTTTTTTTTTTAAAGTATAGTTGACTTACAGTGTTATGTTACTTGCCAGCTATTTTGTTCATTAACCATTTTCAGACTCACCAAAGAAAGCCCAGAAACAGCTGCAGATGTCCCAGTGTGCCAGCTTTGAGTCATAAACGTGAGCCAGGATGGCACAGGGAGCATGCTTCCAAAGACAAAAAGAGACTCAGGCACATTAGTATTGTTCAGATATGCACCAAAAATGTTTCCAGTTCTGTTTATTTAACAACTAAAAGAGTTAAGAGAAAATAGTAAAACAAAGTATTTTGCCTCCATTAAATTTCCTCACCTACTAGGTAAAATGATGGCATGTCTCTGCATAGTTTAAACTGCCTTTTCTCCTTCTCATTTCCTCTCCTTGGCGGTGGTCCTAGTATGTGGTTGGCATATGTTGTTTGGTACCTTATACCAGTTAACACTTAATAAATGCTTGCTAATGATGATGTTATGTAACCGTATAGGAACTACTGTATGGTTGTGACTAGGTAGCTCTACATTTTCATTGAATATCTAATGGTCGATACCATTCCATTTGATCAAAACTAATATTCCTGAAGTTACCCAGGAGTTTGGTTAATTTATTTTTAGTTCAGGTGAGTACCATTCACAGCCTTTAAAATGAGTCTGAGGTTTTTTTCCTCAATTGCATTTTTCCAGGATGAAGTTTTAAATAGGAGACCCTTCATATTAAATCATTGAAGTCTAGTATTAACTGAAGAGTTATAAAGTGACTCTAAATCTTAGCTTGCTAATAATGGCAGTATGTCAATTTTCTAGACTAAATGTTAGCATAGTAATTTGTAAATTCCTCAGGGAGGTCTACTTCCCTTTTGCTTTTAAAAGGTTTTGATCATTGTTTTTATTTCTGAAACTTTAAAATCATAGGAAATTTTTATTTAAGCCATTTTTAAATAATTTTGTTATAACAAATATTAGTTTTCATGTTACAGTTATCTAAGTTACCTGTGGTCTTTTATTATTTTGGTTTTTTTTAACAGAAATTAAAATCTAAATCTTCAGGTAGCACATCTGTCAGAGCTTCCATTCAAGGCCTTGGTAAAAGGTAAGTCGGGATTGCTTCAGTAAATTACACCCAATGCTAAGCATGGTCTAGTAGATTTTACCATTTAGCAACATTGAGCAACAAAGCACTGGTTAGTTTTCAGGGGAAAGACCGAATAGCAGCGTTTTCGGTGCTCTTAAGGTCTGTGACTCCTTAGTGCAAAG
This sequence comes from Cephalophus harveyi, assembly GCA_006410635.1. NCBI lineage: Eukaryota > Metazoa > Chordata > Mammalia > Artiodactyla > Bovidae > Cephalophus > Cephalophus harveyi. Next base: position 66,072 of record SJYT01015476.1, on the reverse strand, counting down.
GAACTTGAATGGGAGGTTATTGCTGTTGTAAATAATTTTCTGCTGTGTAAAAAAAAAGTGTGAACAGTTTCTCAGAATTAATGTGCTGTTATACTCTTCAGTATTTACTTTGTCCCTTACATTATTTGGCAAACACATTTTCCTCTGACTCATTTTAACTCTTTGAGTGGTCCTGAATGTACAGGTTGTATCCAATAAAGCACTGACCCTGGAGTGAATACCTCTTCGTTGTAATAGTTGACTTGCTCAGGAAAATATACAATTTGATTTTAAGAATATAGAGTCAATGAGGCCAAATTAACTTCTCGTGCCTCTTTTATGTTTTGATTTTATTTTTCTCCCCTCTGTTGAACATGTCTAGCTGCAGCCCAGTGTACATTGGCGGAAGCACTGTTCCGTATGGGATTGGGACAAATACTTCACAGAGGTAAGATGTCAGAAATACATTACACGTTAATTAGGTCTTTCCAAATTGATACCCTGTTGAAACATAGTTCTTATCATCTTGGCATGAGTCTGTTTCATCATAAGAGGTATGTTTTGTTAGCCAGTCTGAGGACACTTTCCTGAAATGCATATTATGCGTAGGTGATAGTTGTGAAAGCTGTGATGTTGGGTATGTGGTGTTCATTGTGTTGACACCTCCTCTGAGATCCACTTGAAATGGCTGGGTCACTTCCATCCCAGCTTGGTTTCCACAGGACACCGGGAGCTGAGCTTCTGCTTTGCCCTGTTTCCCTCCAGGCACTGGAGGGCAGTGAGTAGACAGGGGAACGCAGCCATGCACTATATGATGTGTTATGCACCCTGCCTGGGCCAAGCAGCGTGAGCAGCTGCGGGTCTGCAGTACCAAAGAGTTCTTAAGCATAGTCTCTTGATTTTACATATTTCAAAAGCAGAAGCCCTCCTTTTGGCGTCTCTTCCCCAGCCCACCTTTTACCCAGTGTCTCACTCAGGACCTCGTTCAGGGTGGTCTTACAGTCACGGTACTGCCTGTCCCAAGCCCCCTCAGGCTCCCAGGCTGTCATTTGTCATAAAGTGGGGAAGCGGACTGATCTTTAGTGAATCTTTTTTATTGAAGTATAGTCGTTTACAATGTTAATTTCTCCCATCCAGCAAAGTGATTCAATTGTACATATATATGCTTTCTTTTTCATATTCTTTTCTATTGTGGTTTATCACAGAATACTGAATATAGTTCCCTGTGCTATAAAGTAGGAATACCTTGTTGTTTATCCATTTTATATATAATAGTTGGCAAGTGCTAGTCCCAGACTCCCAAGCCATCTCCCCCCACCCCTTCTCCTTGACACCCATAAGTCTGCTCTCTTGTCTGTGAGTCTATTTGTTACCTAGATAAGTTCATTTGTGTCATATTTTAGATTCCACATATAAGTGATATCATACGGTATTTGTTTTTCTGTTTCTAACTTATTTCATTTAGTATGATAATCTCTAGCCCATCCATGTTACTGCAAATGGCCTTATTTCGTTCTTTATTATGGCTGAGTAGTATTCCATTGTGTATATGTGAGGTGAAGTGAAGTCACTCAGTCGTCTCCGACTGTTTGCGACCCTGTGGACTGTAGCCTACCAGGCTGCTCCATCCATGTTATTTTCCAGGCAAGAGTACTGGAGTGGGTTGCCATTTCCTTCTCCAGGGTATCTTCCTGACCCAGGGATCGAACCCAGGTCTCCCGCATTGTAGGCAGATGCTTTACCATCCGAGCCACCAGGGAAGTCCATTGTGTTTATGTACCACATCTTTATCCATTCATCTGTCAATAGACATTTAGGTTGTTTCCATGTGTTGTTTATTATTAAATAGTTAAGCAAATCATTTTACTGTCCTGATAAATTTGATTCTACTTTTACAGAAGCCTACTTAACTAAATTACTATGTTTTATCTAATTATTTCTAAAACACTTTTTCTGGTAATTTTTTAAGAAATGAAAGACTGTGCTATATGACTACACAACCACACTTCAGGAGAGATAATCATTGTATTGAATAATAAAAGTGGGATCCAAAAAGACATTGTTGGAGGGTGCAGCTGGCCTAGACCTTGGAGGCCCAGAAAAAAGGGCTGTGGGACCAGACGGAAATTTGGGATCTGAGGCAGCCTGGACCAGGAAGACCAGGCCGTGGACAGGCTGCAGCAGCCCACAGGAATGATGCTTGCTGTGAGGGCTGTAAATAAGTGTTGATAGCGCCTGACTCATCCTGCGAGGACTGTCTATACAAAGAATTAGAGACACAGACTGCCCCTAGAGAGGAATTCTGTCTGGTTGCTATCAGTCCCGACTTACCTGTGTCAGCCCAGTTGGACTTGTCTCAGCCATTGCCAGATCACTCTGCCTTGGATCCAGGCTTCTCTCAAGTCACCCGTGAACTATACAGCAAAGGTCTCCTAGTTACCATCCACTTCTATCTCCTGTAGTCTCATCCACATAGAGCATTAAAGAAAAGATCCCTCACATACAGTCTTGAGCACTTCTCCCCTGTTCAGAAGGAAAATGAGAGCTGACATCTGTCTCATATTAACTCTAAACTCATTGTTTGCTTTACTAAATTGTTGTCCTTGTTCTTCCTCTTCTTTTTTCAGTTCTTTTACCTCCAGTTGAAGCTTAGGTCAGATACTCTACTTCCAGTAGAACACTTGTTATGCTTCTGTTAATACTTTCCACTTAACATTTTTCTGCCTTTGAGTATTTTTACATTTATTCCCTGTCTAGAATGGAAAACACACCTACAACATGCAATTTGCATGTATATGTGCACAGGTAGATGTTTATAGTCACAGATCTTCTTCACCCATCACAAAGATATTAATCATTGACCACCCTCTTCATGACACAGATCAGCACCCACAGAAAGATAAGCATGTACATACTCATGTGGATGTAAAACATTGTATGTGTGAAGTACTTTACACTGTCCAGAGTACTTTTTTTGCATATGTGTATTGGTTCATCTGCTCACGGGAAAAAAACAAAATGCAGATAGAACAAGAATTTTTAACCCCATTTTGTAAATGAGGAAATTGAAGCACTGGTGTTATTTTCATTAAACATGTACTAATTCATCATGTGCTTGCTAAGTCCTAGGTTTTAAGTGAATACCTTGTGGCAAATAAATGGACACTTCCCTTCCCTCAATGAGCTTTCAGTCTAGATAAGGAAAGAGACTTTAATTCTACAAGTAACTATTTAATTTCCACATAATATGTAATGTAAAAGATAAGTGCAGAATACTATACACATAGATAATTAGCATTCTAACTAATATGAAAGGTTAGGGAATGCTTTCCTAAGCTAATAATATTTAATCAGACTATGATGCGATAAGTAGGAGTTAAGCAAAGAGAAGGGACCATTGGCACCACCCCGTTAAACGAGGACACACCGCATTAGATGGGCACACCATGCTAGGTCCTCCTGAGCTTGTGAAGCCAGAGGTTCTGGAGGAAGGGAGCAGCCAGGTGAGCTGGAGTGTGGTGAGTGGGGAAAAGGTGGCTCCAGAAGGAGCTGGAGAGGTAGTCAAAGGATGTTTGGTTTGGGGCCCTGAGGAGGATTCTAGAAATATAAGTCCTAGGGCAGTGGAAGCCATTGGGTTGTTAGGTTTTGTTTTGTTTTGTTTTGTTTTAAGCAAATAAAGGTGACATAATCATATTTGTGTTTGTAAAGAAATTTTGGTTCTAGAGTAGAAAATGGATTGGAACTTGGAAGGACAAGACAGGAGGGAACACTGGAAGACCAGTCAACAAGCAGTAGTTAGCAGTGGGCCAGGAAAGAGACAGTGATGGCCACGTGACCTAAGTGCTGGCAGTGGCTGTAGGGAAAGGGCTCTCACTTGAGACACTTAAAGTACATAAATGACAGAATTCAGTGATTAAATGGCTATTGGAGGTCAGAGAGAAAGTTGTCAAAAATGACTCCCAAGTGCTTTGCCCAAGGCAAGGACTCAACTCTGTAACTTGATTCCTATTCCATTATGCTTTCTAGTATACCAGTTGATTATATAATGTATGCAAGAAAGAAGCTCTTCTGCTACTGTAACTGTTATTTTCCACCTGCCCAAACAGCAGGACTCCCCAGTGCATGGTGTAGATCTGACTGAGAACCACAGAGTCTGTGCAGAAGACGGCATTGGGCTGTGTTTTGGACATTCCCACCGCTAACATCTTTTTACTTACTAGCCAGATAAAAGGACAAAGCCATTGATGACACCTTCATGTTTGTATTTCCTCACATTTTAGAGGAAAGACCTGACAGGTATCTTTAATTGGAACCATGAGTTTGTGTTAGATATTCTTTTATATATAGTTAGGAAAGAAAATATATTTAAGCTCTGAAAATAAGCATTGATGTACATGCTGAGGGTATAAAGGAAGGTCTGCTCTACCTGTTAGATCTGTTTGATTTTGGATAAAGCTCAGGTTTGAGAGTAATCCTTAATGATTTTAGAGTGTAAAGATCTGAGTCTTTTACCCAGCTGGTGGAAAGCAGGAAGAGTAATAGCAAAGCGTGGGGGCATTGATAAGGTATAGATAAAACCAAAGCATCATTTTCAAGTCAAACCGAATTTTACCCTGCTCATTTTTTAAACTACTTGCAAGCCTGGAGTACTGGTACTAATTATGATCTAATAGAGTGAATCGTAGCAGCAGAATGATTTCTTAGCTGCAAGTTAGTTTTATGTTTCTCAAAGGACAGTGTTTGTAGGAAAATGTGGTAGTGTGAATAGATTTGAATAAACTACTAAATTTTAAATTAAAAAGCTGTATTTAACATTATGGTTGAAATTTTACACATACAAAATGTCAGGAAATTCTAAATTATAGTTCCCACAACAGCAGTAATTCAGCCAAATTGCACATATGTATTAAGGCATTAAAGTTAACACTCTGTGCAGTCATGTAATAAACTACATATGCATAAGAAAGCCAGTTATAGCAGCTTTGGGAACCATCATTTTGCATTTTCCTGACCTATACATTCAAAATCCAAGTTCAGATGTGTACAAATATAAGTGTGTTGAATTTCCATATGTACAGATTCAATTTCATAGATTTCTAACAGTTCAAAAGAAAATATGGAATTGTTTTTCAAGCTTGTATAGATTTTAAATATTTAGTTATTATAATTAATATTTTTAGAAATATAAAGCATTATCAAACTTTCAGGCTAAAATATATTTGCAATTTTGAAGTTGACATATCTGAATTTTAGAGGGAAATAAATGAAAAAAATATAATGATGGACTTTATTTTTTAATTGCTGAAGTATTATATGTTAATTGAAAAAAAAAAACAAAAGTCAAAGTGTATAAAGAGAAAGATAACAATCTCCTTCCAAACCTAGATAGGATATTAAAAAGCAGAGACATCCCTTTGCCAACAGAAGTTCATATAATCAAAGCTATGGTTTTTCCAGTAGTCACGTACAGATGTGAAAATTGAACCATAAAGAAGGCTGAGTGCCGAAAAATTGATGCTTTCCAACTGTAGTGCTAGAGAAGACTCTTGAGAGTCCCTTGGACAGCAAGGAGACCAAACCAGTCAATCCTAAAGGAAATCAGCCGTAACTATTCATTGGAAGGACTGATTCTGAAACTGAAGCTTTAATACTTTGGCCACCTGATACAAAGAGCCGACTCATTAGAAAAGACCCTGATGCTGGGAAAGATTGAAGGCAAGAGGAAAAGGGGACAACAGAGGACGAGATGGTTGGATGGCATCACTGACTCAATGGACATGAGTTTGAACAAAGTCTTGGAGATGGTGAAGGACAGGGGCACCTGGCGTGCTGCAATCCGTGGGGTCACAAAGAGTCAGACAGGACTGAGTGACTGAACAACAGCAAAATGTTTTTATAAACTTATAAACACAGGAAAATCTGGGCAGTAGTTTTTACAAAAACAGCATCATGCTATATATGTTATTGTGCACCTAGCTTTGTGCACCTTTAGGTCAATAAGTAAATGTAATTATCTCCCTTTATCAACTACCTGATATTCCATAGTATAAATGTTATTCAGTCTTTTCCCTCTTGGATAGCTCTACAGGTGATATCCTGTTTTTCTGCCATCTCAACAATACTGCAGTAGAAATTCTTGAGATATATGCCTATATTCTGGTACTTTTATTTGTAGATTCCCCAAAACGGGATTGCTGGCACAACAGCTAGGTATAATTTTAATTTTAAAATTATACTAAGATTTTCCCCAAAAGGTTATAAGTTTACATACCCACCAGAAATGTCTGAGAGTGCTAGTTTTTGCTAACATAATTGGTTTAAATATATATTCCATAGTTGCTTTAAATTTTAATTCTTTATATAGTGTTTTAACTTTAACAAATGCTATGTGCCAACCACTGTTATAAGCATTATCAGTATTAGCTTGGTTAGCTCACACTTGTGAGTGTGTAAATATTATCACCATTTAAGAGATAAGGAAACTGAGTCACAGAGAAGTTAAGTTACTTGACTATAATTACACAGCTGGGGAATCAGCATTTGAACCTAGGCAATCCTGTCTACGCTCTTAACCACTCATCTATGCTACCTATATTAGTGAGAGTATGTTTTAGGTTTTTTTCATTTTTGTCATTTGTAAACACTGTTTGTCAGTATAAGTATTTGATTATGTCTTAAAGATGTTTTCTTTCACTCTATTACTGGTCTTTTCACTTTGTTTTTGGTATCTTAGAAAACCCTTCAGTTCAGTTCAGTCGCTCAGTCGTGTCCGACTCTTTGCAACCCCATGAATCGCAGCACGCCAGGCCTCCCTATCCATCACCATCTCTCGGAGATCACTCAGACTCACATCCATCGAGTCCGTGATGCCATCCAGCCATCTCATCCTC
>SJYT01015476.1:33504-58866 GCA_006410635.1 Cephalophus harveyi | reverse complement strand
TGGACTGGTTGGATCTCCTTGCAGTCCAAGGGACTCTCAAGAGTCTTCTCCAACACCACAGTTCAAAAGCATCAATTCTTCGGCGCTCAGCCTTCTTCACAGTCCAACTCTCACATCCATACATGACCACAGGAAAAACCATAGCCTTGACTAAACGGACCTTAGTCGGCAAAGTAATGTCTCTGCTTTTGAAAATGCTATCTAGGTTGGACATAACTTTTCTTCCAAGGAAAAACCCTTATTTCCTTATAATTTTTAGATGATCAAATGTATATTGATTCTAGTTTTAAAATACTTCAAACAATGGAGATTTCTTTAAAGTAAATCACAGTTACTCTACAAGTCAAATTGTTTGCAGCAGCAATTAATAATTCTCACTGTATGTTATCGTTTTACTCCTGACGTTACCATATAGTACATGAATTTTGAGATTTGCGTGGCATTTCAGTTCCGCAGGTTGTCACTGACTACCTGTTATGTGCTAAGTATCATTTTAGCAGTTCTGTCCTCTTTCATCAGCAGCATTTGGCCCTTTACTGCATCTCTGCCATCAACATACAAACCTGCTCTTTTTCCATCTTTTTTAAATATAACCATTTCTTAATCCCACTTCCTTTACAAACTATCACTTCATCTAAAGAAACTGCTTATATAGACATACCTTCCCAGTGAAACCTATGCAGACCACTGTATTTAAAATTACAGTACAGTTCCTCCCAGTGCTTCCAGTTTTATTGACTCGACTCTACTTTTTATTTTATTTAAAGCATTTTTATCATCTAACATAGTATATAATTTAGTTACTGTAAGTATTGTTTATTCTCGAATTAGAATCTAAGCTATATGAGGACAGAATCTCACTAGCACATAGTAGGCTTTCAGTAAATATTTTTTAAGTGAGTGAATGAATACATTAATACAAAGTAGTGGGGAAACAGAAGCCAATAAGATATTGGCCCAGCACTTACAGGAGAAACAGATTCATTTCAATACAGTGTGGCAATTCTATGATAGAGGTATCCTGAAATTTCCATTAGGAAGGGAAACACTTAAAATGTTATCTTAAGTGAAGATCTGCTTCGGTGCAATTTAAAAACTAAAAGATCTACACATCAGTTTTATTCTTTAAATCTGTAAATATATATGTGTACATATATATATCAGTATGTAAGATCTTAGTAAAATAGGTTTATGCAGAAATTTAACCTAAAAATTCAAATTAATCAGTCAGTATAAAAATTTATTACCAGATTCATCTTTGTGTTTCTGTTGTTTACTCAGTCATCTGTAATGTATGGTATAGTCTATGAATAAATGGAGCAGATTTTCACATTTTTTAAATATTTTATTTATTTATTTGGCTGCATCAGGTCTTAGCTGCACCATGTAGGATCTCGTTCCCTGACCAGAGGTGGAACCTGGGCCCCCTGTATTGGGAGCATGGAGTCTTAGCCACTGGACCACCAGGGAGGTCCCAGATTTAAACTTTTCAAATTTAAACTTACCAATCATTTCTAACGTACAGTTCTTTTTCTCTGAACAGAGCATGTGACCGTCTGCGTTGTACAGCCTGTGATTTCTGGGTAGAAAGCTACGATGACTATAGGTGGGACAAATCCTGTGATTACCTGTTTTTCAGGTATGTTTCTAAAAACTTCACTCTGTGAAAAATGTACTTAATGCAACTTTATATTTCTTACTGTGCTATGATGCCTCTTGGTGGCCTTGGCCAGATTGTGTGACCTGCACTCTCTGATATTTCTCACATCATCTCCTTTCCATCTGTGCTATCAGCCTAATTAAGGACATGTTAGTTCTGGACAGGAGTTCAGAAGTAGCCTCGTCAATATTTTTCCTGAGCATAATCTCTTTTTCCAGACCACCCTTCACTTGCCGAGAATTAAAGCATAACTCTGAGTATGCCATTCTCTTGCCCCAAACCCCTCTGCTTACAGAATAAAGTCCAAATTCCTTAGCATGGCATGTGAGACCCTCCACGAGTCAGTCCCCATCTGTCTGTCACCCAGCTTTGTTTGTCTTTCCACCATACGGTCTTCACCTTTACAAGATTATAGCTACGCCAGAGCACTCAGTGCCCCCATTCCCTGTGACTTGGTGTAACCTTTCCACCTCTTGGGGTACCTTCCCACCATTTTATCTACCTAAGTCTACATGTCCCTTGGGACAATTCATTGCTCATTTTCCATGATTCCCTTACCACTCTCTCAGCTTGGAATTAAACTCATCCTTTTTCATGTGTCCACAGCACTTTGTACCTATTACAGTACTTAACTGTAATAAAAGGTTGAAAAGCTCTTAGGTTGGTATATGTCTGCCTCCTCCTTGTGGTTGAGATAATGTCTTACTCATGTTTTTGTAATACTTACAGAATGCCTAATATTTTTTTTTTTGGCTGTACCTTGTGACATGTGGGATCTAGTTCCCTGACCAGGGATCAAACCCGAGCCCCCTGCATTAGAACCTCAGAGTCTTAACCACAGGACCACCAGGGAAGTCCCATGAATGCCTAATATTTTTAAGTTATAAAAATATATTTGGAAAAAATATATATATATATATATTTGAGCTATACCTTCACACTTTCAAATAAAAATTAAGGGCTAAAAATTAGTAAAGTGCATATATCATGCATTTTGGGGCCCCCAGACCTGTGCCTAAACAAAGACTATATTCTCAGATACAAGTAATCAGAATTATTACGCACTCTTCTATAGCACAGGAAACGGGTGCATGGCTTTCTTCACACCTTTCTGGTAGCTGTTCTCATGTAAATCTATAGGAGTCTCCTCTAGTGTTTAAGAGTTTTTAAACTTTTCACATCAAGAAGTGTTCTGAAAATCTTATGAAACCTTTGAATCCTCTCCATATATGCAAAGAAAAACTCAAATATGTAAATACATAGAAAAATGTCCCCAACCCCAAAAAAGCCTAGTGTAATCCCCAAATCCAGGTCAGGAGCCCTTATTCCTGACCTGGATTTGTGTTAGTCCACTTTTTAATCCCATTGTTGGAAAGTTAGCTTTTAATTTCAGATTCATTTCATCTTTTCTGACTTAACTAAGCCCTCTGCTATATGCTTTCTTCTAGTTGATGCAATGCATGAGGAATAGTCCACATATTTCACTAAGATGAACCATCAATTTTTATAAAACTAGTATAATAGAATGTGTATACCATCAAAACGTCAGTGAGCACGGGCATAAAGGAAGCTTATTGGTGATTGAGTTGTCCTTGAGGAGCTTAGAGTGTCTCCGAGTTATCAAGAGCAATCACAGTTGGTTTACTGTAGATCTGGTTGTTGCTGTTGTGCTTACTCGCTCAGTCATGTCCTACTCTTTGTGACCCCATAGACTGTAGTCCACCAGGCTCCTCTGTCCATGGAATTTTCCAGGCAAGAATGCTGCAGCAAGTTGCTATTCCTTACTCCAGGAGATCATCCCAAGCCAGGAATCGGACCCACATTTCTTGCATCTCCTGCATCGACAGGCAGGTTCTTTGCCACAAGCACCACCTAGGAAGCCCATAGCTATGAGCGACCTGGTTTTTAGAAACTGCAGACTTCTAGATAGAGCTAGAAGATTCATTACACTATTAAAAATAGATGATATTTATTGTGATTTATTTTTACACAGCATACTGAATACAGTGTTTAAGAATGATGAGTAGTTATTGAAATCAGTAGAAAATACCATCTCAGGCCTCAGGATGCTTGGGAATATGTTTGGGAGATAAGAGAATAGAACAAATAAAGGAGAGGCTGTGAATCCCCATCAGGATATAGATCATCGATATATTTTGTAGCGCTTACTAACATTTCTTTGTGTCAGGCTTTCTTTAGGACCTAGTCTGTAGCATTGTTAAATACCAGGCTCACAAGATGAATAGGACACAGTGCCTGCTCTCAAGCAATGCTCAGTTTTGAGAAAGAGAGACACTGTTAAAACATCACGTGATAAATGTGAAAGAGGAGTTTCACAGGGCAAGGTGGGTGCATTCCACCCTGAGGTATCAGAAAAAGCCTCAGAGCCTTGAAGGATAACCAGGAGTTTGCCTGGCAAGCCAGATGGACACTGGTGTTCTTTTAGAGGATATTTTTAAAGACACAGGTGAAACCACATGGTATGTTTGGCGACTTCCAAGCAGTTTGGACTGTGTGGAGTTTTGGATATAAGAGCAGAACTTGGCAAGAGGTGAAGTAGGAGCGAGAGATCAAAAAGAGCAGAGGCATAGAAGAAGTGCTGAGGAATTTGGACTTAATTTTTTTAGGCAGTGGATAACCACTGAAGGTTTTTAATCAGGGAAGAGATCTGAATATTTGAATTTATAAAAGATTGCTCACTATTTATGGGAACCAGACCAGTTTAGAATCACAGGAATTAGTGATTCCTGAGATCCTTTGGAAGGAATGATGCTAAAGCTGAAACTCCAGTACTTTGGCCACCTCATGCGAAGAGTTGACTCACTGGAAAAGACTCTGATGCTGGGAGGGATTGGGGGCAGGAGGAGAAGGGGACGACCGAGGATGAGATGGCTGGATGGCATCACGGACTCGATGGATGTGAGTCTGAGTGATCTCCGGGAGATGGTGATGAACAGGGAGGCCTGGCGTGCTGCGATTCATGGGGTCGCAAAGAGTCGGACACGACCGAGCGACTGAACTGAACTGAACTGATAGGATGAGATGGCTGGATGGCATCACGGACTCGATGGACGTGAGTCTGAGTGAACTCCGAGAGATGGTAATGAACAGGGAGGCCTGGCGTGCTGCGATTAATGAGGTTGCAAAGAGTCAGACACGACTGAGCAACTGAACTGAACTGATTACGGATATTGTGGTAATCCAGTGGGAAGGAAATGAGGATCTGAGTTATGACAGTGGGGAGGATAGACTAGAGATGGATTCGAGTGCTATTTTAGAGATAATCCTGACTGTGGAAGATGAGAGACAAATGTCACCCAGGATGGGTCCTAGATTTCTGTCTTGGTTTACTAACATGGGCCATGATACAGTCCATTGATAGAATTTAAGAACAGTTTTGAAGGAGTCTATACGTTCGTTATGGGAGCTGATGAACCTGTGGCTCAGAAGCTCAGATAAGAAATGTCTGTACAGTGGTAGTCAGAACCATGAGACTGGAAGATGTTACCCAGAAAGGTGACTTGGAAACCTGTCAGTGAGTGCAGCGTTAAAGGCTCATTCAGTTAAGATAGGAGGTGCTTTGATGTTTATATTGCAGAGGGAAGGGAAGACATTGGAAGGGGAGGTTATGTGAGTAGCAAGGTCCTGGAGGCTTTGGTGCAGAGTGCTGATGGAAGTGAGCTGTGGGTAGGAAGAGGCCTCCTCTGTGCCTGGGTAGAAAGCAGTCATATGCTGATGTGTTCAGGAGGAAAGCTAGGAAACGGAAGCCTTTTCACATCTCATTGCCTGGTTTTGTGAATGAAGATGTGATCTGCTTGAAAGTAGAGAAGTAGAGGGGAGATGAAACACTTGAGGAGGATGGGAAATGATCACTGGGGAAACCAGAAGTAGGTGATGACCGAAGGCAGTGTAAAAGTTCTAAGAGTATCCCTGAATGCCCATTCGTTTTTAGTGGTACCAATCTGCATGTTGGTTATACAGTAAAAACCCTTTTAGTTGTTTCATTGTCCTTATCTTACAAGTGAGGGCAGTAAGTGTAGCCTAGCTTTGACAAGTTCTAGAACTTTCTAAAAGAAGTGTAAGCTATACTTGATCATCCTGCTCTAACAGCTAAATAGTGAAAGTGAAGTCGCTTAGTCGTGTCCGACTCTTTGCGACCCCATGGACTGTAGCCTATCAGGCTCCTCCATCCATGGGATTTTCCAGGCAAGAGTGCTGGAGTGGATCGCCATTTCCTTCTCCAGGGTATCTTCCCAACCCAGGAATCGAACCTGGGTCTCCCGCATTGCAGGCAGACGCTTTATCGTCTGAGCCACCAATAGCTAAATAAAATGCTCTTGTTTTTCTATTAAATTGTATTTCCTTTATGGAAACTAATGATATTTTCTTTCGAAGCTTTTAAAATAATGCACTACTTGAAATGTATTAATTAATTAGTTCCTTGGCCTTTGTGATTCCTGTTCCTAAAACCTGTAAGGATTCAATCCAATCAAGTGTCAGATGTTAAGTTTGTCAAAATATATTACAGATTGAATAAAGGACACTTCTTCACGTAGCCATTTAGTTTTGTTTTTTTTTTTTTTTAATAGCCATTTAGTTTTAATCAAACATATTTAGTTTTGTTTGGCTGTTCTGTTTCCCTTAAAACTTATTCCTTCCTTCCCCTGTCTCACTGTAACCTTAGCTGAGTCGTTCAGCTGGTCAAAGTCTCAGTTTCCTGAAGTCAGACCCTTGGCCTTGGAAAGCCTCTCAGGTTTTTGTTGGTGTCAAACTTGTGCCTGAATTTTGTGCGGTGCTGTGTGTGGTGCCCATTGGCCGCCAGAGGGCACTTCGTACCCTGCTTTCTGTTGCAAACATCAAGTAACAGCACTGCCTTTAAAAAAAAAAAAAAAACTTGTACTGTATTTCATCATTTTTACTGTGTATTTTTTCAGCATTCCACTTTGAATTTTTTCATCTTCTTTTGCCATGGAATAATTACATAAATTCAGTACATGAACTATGAAAATCATAGTTGATTTTCTGTTAATTTCTATGAATTAAATTTAACTTCTGTAGTCTTTTTTATAATAGCACCAAGTCAGATGGTTATCGTTTTTCATGAGTTCTGCCCATTGACTCAATTATGTTAGAATTATTGACATTTATTTCAGGATAGGCTTTTTTTTTTCCTGATACTATAAGTGAATAAGAACAAATTGAAACAAATGAGATACAATATGAATTCAACACATAGAAATAACAAGCACTTTTTCTCTATTAATGAAAAATTTCTGTAGTTAACATATCAGAAGCCTGTTACCTTTATGCCTCTTACATGCCCTCTATGTGCAAGCTTTTAAAATATGGCATGGGTGAGTGTTTGAGGTTGGAGATGAACCACCGTCTTTTCCACTCTGTTCTTACTTCATGTTGCCTCTGATGGGACAAATCAGTGATTCTTAAGCTCTTTACGTCACTGTGTTCTACAGCAGCCCCAGTAAACAGACGTAGAGGATTACTGTTTTAAAGTATTGAAACCCTCAGAAAGAGAACACCAAAGCGCATCTTCTGTTCTGCATGTGAAAACACCGAGTAGTTTAGTGTTTGGCTGTAAAGATTGGAAAATAAAGCAAGGAGGATTTCTTTATTTTTTTTTTTTAAGTCATTAAGCACTGAACAAAGCTATTATACTAAAACCTTGTTTTACCAACAGGAACAATATGCCAGAATTCCACAAGTTAAAAACAAAGCTGGTAAAGAAGAAAGGAACACGAGCATACGCCTGCCAGTGCAGCTGGAGAGCTGTTGAAGAACTGACTGACCTTCAGACTGACCATCAGCTTCGCTGGGTTTGTGGCAAACACTAAGGATCCCGACTTCCTACATTCAGACAGCTGCATCCATGAGAGCAGTCTCTATTCATCGCCACAGTGTTTAGGTAAAGGTACATAGTATCAGGCCCTTTGGAAAAGACAAAATTTCATTTAATGGCTGTACAAATTTTCAAGGACTAAATGGACTTGGGAAGATAATGTGCTTTAACATTTTGGAATTATTCCTTTTTGATATATGAGCATTTCACTTAGTAAGGTAACAGGTTATCCAGATACTTCTTTGCTAGGCTGTCTCCTGGAGTTTCATACAGATATATAGCCATTCACTAATAATTGCCGTACTCCTGACTGCTAATACACTTAGCATGAGTATTCCTCTTTATAGCAGTTAAAGGCGATAAAGCTGGCCCTGCAGAGAGGTCACTGAGGGGGGTACATGTCACCTGCTCCGATCACATCTCCTGTTAGCAAAAATCATGATTTAGACACATCAGAATCCATATAGTCAGTGACTGAGGAAAGGGTTTTCAAGAGTGTGGGTGAATTGTAGGTGAAACCACTGCCTGTATCTGATCTTACTTCACAAATTCAAAGCAATTCTATGCACAATAGTAAGTATTACCAGTTTTAACTTATTTCTTCTCCTTTTGTTCATTTAGATATCAAAAGGTATCTAGTTTTGTATTTTAGCAAATATTCATTTCTGTATTAAAAAGGTTTTTTTGATGCACCTAAAACTATAAGGAAAAATCCTGATACAGATCATTGCTGGATTTTCCAAGTACCTTCTTGCCTTTAATGCCCTAAAACTCCATTAAGTAAAGAGAACAGCAAGTAAGATATTTTCTTAGGCAGCCTGTTGATTTTTCTGGTAGGATCAGGTTGACATGCTGTTCATTAGATAACTACACAAAAAGAGAAACAAAGCATAGCTGAACCAGCAGGTAACCTGTTGGGCTCCTTAATATGACTCAGACTTGAGGAATCCTACAAAGCAGCACATTTGGAAAAGCAGTTACCTCAGAATTACCAGCTCCCAGCCACATCAGTATATTCCAGTTTGCCAGACACTCTTCACTGCATATGTCTATTACGCAGTTCAGATATGTGACACAAGGCTTCCTTAAAGGGAGTAACCAAACACAGTTACGATCTGTTTAGTCTTATACTGAATCTGTTCCAGCCATTTTACTCAAGCAAAGAAAGATCTGGTCATTCAAATCCTTCTCCTAACCGTGACACTTTTGCATATGTGTATAACTTGCTCTAGTAAGTCAGTCTAGTATTCTAATAGGATACATCTCACTGGTAGATGGTCACATTTTTATATTAAGGATATGTTTACAGGTCTTATCTTTCAATAAAAGTGTTTTATCCCCTAAAATTTTATCAGAAACATAGGAGGATCTGGATTGAATTGCTTATTGCAAAAAATAGCAGAGTAGCAAGATCCACACATTCAGGACCTCATGGAATTTGGCACATTTAGTCATAATGGTGGGGTTTGGTTTTGTTTTTTTAATTTAAATGAGCAAATTTGCTAAATTATGGATTTGAATTTTTTGCTTTTATTATTTCATTATAACTATTCTGTAACTTAGATATATTGCCCATGTTTAGCAGTCCATAACATAATGGTTATAATAATTAATTCCCCAATGTCAGAAATGTGGAAATGAGTTCATATTTTTGTTGGCAATTTACTTTATAAGCTTTTTAATATTGTATAATTTTTAATCTAAAATATAGAAAGTATATGTTTATATACAAATGAGTAGACTAGTACCAGTTGTAACTTATTAGCCAAAACGCAGCTGCTTTACTGTCAATGTAGAAGAGTGTAGCTTGTAATCAATTATAATTTTTAAATGCAAAGTCTATAAAACTTTCAAGATGTTTTGCCCATTTGCTTTCAATATTTATAATAATTTTCTACTACCTTCAAGTATCTTATTGTTTTTAATTAAAGTTTTATTGAAACACAGTATGTAACAAGCCCACTTGTTTATCTAGTTGTAGAGGCCTACTGCTGGCTCAGTAGTTGTGGTGCACAGGCTTAGTTGCCTGGCAACATAGGGGCTCTTAGTTTCTGGATCAGGGATCAAGCCTGAGTCTCCTGCATTGCATGAATTCTTGACTGCTGGACCACCAAGAAGGTCCCAGCAAGTGTCTGTTTTTTAATCAAGCCAGGTAGCTACTTTATTTGAACTCTGTTGTACTCTCATACCTTTATCTTGCCCAGAAGTAAATAAATAATAAATAGCTTTACTCTGTATTTAGGTGTATTTTTTTTTGTTTTATAATAAAATATATGGGGATTAATGTGATATAATTTTGATAATTTCCTTTAAAATGTCAACAAAAAGTTTTGAGCTGTCCCCTCGAACAGAGAACGTATTTATTTGCATTGAGGAAAAGAAGCATGCCATAAGTTTCAGTGCCTGTGTAAGCATGTATGTGTACGTGCACGTGTAAGAGAGTGTGGCAGCTAAAGGAACAGGTCTGCGTGTAGGAAGGAGCCTGTTGATACAGTGGTTGGTGTCCATCCAGACCCATATGATGATGTCCGTACACTTAACACCCTCCTTTTCTTGGGCCAAAGAAATGCATCAAACTATGATTTTTAGTGGTTTTCCCTCCTTTTCTTACTCACCTGATATTTTTAAATGCGGGAGGGAAGGGTCTTATATCTAATAAGTATTGTAATGAAGCGTAATAGTAACTCAAATGCTGATTTTTTTTTTCAGATGTTAGGTTTTTAACGAAATCTCTTATCAGCCACCATACTAGCTTTATGTATTGTTTAAGGTAATTCTGAAAGGAACAAAAAATTTCAAAATATACAATCTCTTTTCAGGTTTTACATTATATCACGTTTATTTGGGTTTGTGACACCAAATGTACCCTATTTCAAAGTATGGCATGGAATATATAGGTATGGTTGATAATTAAATTTGTTTTCAGACTTTCCCCAAAATGAATGACAATGTGAAGTGTTATAAAATCAGAGTTGGAAGTCACGTCCCTTGGAAAGCTACTTAACCTTGGGGCTTTATTTGCCTCATCTTTGTGAATGGTGGTATCCCTTTTGTAAGCTTGTTGTGAAGATTAAATTATATACTGTGTGAAAATAATATGACATAGTATGGCGTTTAGTTCAGAATAAGTGCTGAATAAATGCTCTCACTCTTCTTCCTTCTACCTAAATTAATTGGTACCACATGTTTCTTACACCAAAGCATTTGATCACATGTTTATTCATTCCCTAACATTCAATCTGTGAAAACCTACTCTGCTGTCATTTTATCTTATTTCTAGTAAATATAAACATGTCTAGCTTTATTTTCATGTAAGTTGAAATAACTTTCAAAAACACCCACTCACTGTAGCCTTCTCTTCCTGTCTACTTTAAACCTATTTTAGCATCATGAAGGCCTCCCAGGCCTTTCACAGCATCTTTTTGGCTTCTTCTGCCTCCCTCCTCTTCCAACTAGACCTGCAGCGCACCCACTGTTCCTTAGACTACTGCATGTTTTGCTGTCTTAATGTTCCTGCTCACCCTCATCTAATTCTATCAAAATTCGACTCATTTCTTAAAGTCTGTATTTTGTACATCAGTAGTTTTCATGGTGTTTTCCATTCTCAGAGAAGTCCCCTGGAGTCTTTCAGGGGGTCCACATGGTCAAACCTATTTTTGTAACACTTAAGACATTAGTGCTTTTTCACGTTTTCACTTTGTTGACATTTAATACTGTGGTGGAGAGGCAGAGGAACCAGAGATCAAATTGCCAACATTCATTGGAGCATAGAAAAAACAAGAGAGTTCCAGAAAAACATCTGCTTCTGCTTTATTGACCATGCCAAAGCCTTTGACTGTGGATCACAACAAACTGTGGAAAATTCTTCCAAGAGATGGGAATACCAGACCACCTTACCTGCTTCCTGAGAAACCTGTATGCTGGTCAAGAAGCAACAGTTAGAACCCGACGTGGAACAACGGACTGGTTCCAAGTTGGGAAAGGAGTACATCAAGGCTGTATATTGTCACCCTGCTTGTTTAACTTATATGCAGAATACATCATGCAAAATGCCAGGCTGGATGAAACACAAGCTGGAATCAAGATTGCCAGGAGAAATATCAATAACCTCAGATATGCACCCTTATGGCAGAAAGCAAAGAAGAACTAAAGAGCCTCTTGATGAAAGTAAAAGAGGAGAGTAAAAAACCTGACTTAAAACTCAACATTCAAAAAACCAAGATCATGGCATTCTATCCCATCACTGCATGGCAAATAGATGGGGAAACAGTGACAGACTTTCTTTTCTTGGGCTCCAAAATCACTGCAGATGGTGACTGCAGCCATGAAATTTAAAAAAACATTTGTTCCTTGGAAGAAAAGTTGTGACTAAGCTAGACAGCATATTAAAAAGCAGAGACATTACTTTTCCAACAAAGGTCTGTCTAGTCAAGGCTATGGTTTTTTCCAGTAGTCATATATGGAAGTGAGAGTTGGACCATAAAGAAGGCTGAGCACCGAAGAATTTATGCTTTTGAACTGTGGTGTTGGAGAAGACTCTTGAGAGTCTTGGACTACAAGGAGTCAAACCAGTCAGTCCTAAATGAAATCAACCCTGAATATTCATTGGAAGTACTGATGTTGAAGCTGAAGCTCCAATACTTTGGCCGCCTGATGGAAAGAACTGACTCATTAGAAAAGACCCTGATGCTGGGAAGGATTGAAGACAGGAAGAGAAGGGGACAACAGAGGGTGAGATGGTTGGATGGCATCACTAACTCAAGGGACATGAATTTGAGCAAACTCTGGGATTTGGTGATGGACAGGGAAGCCTGACATGGTGCAGTCCATGGTGTCACAGGGAGTCAGACACAACTGAGCAACTGAACTAAAGTGGGAGGGGGGTACACAGAAAGCACTTGTGCAATTGAGTTGTGAGCTGAACAAACCACTTTTTTCCTCAAAGAAAACTGACAAACTAAAATTCAGACTTATTTAGCACACATTTTCCACCATTTTTGCCTCAAAGAAAAACTGACAAACTAAAATTCAGACTTATTTAGCACACATTTTCTCAAAAATTAACAGAGTGAGTCACCTCCAGGAAAATAACTGGCAGTATATGTTCAGTTCAGTTCAGTCGCTCAGTCGTGTCCGACTCTTTGCAACCCCATAAATCGCAGCACGCCAGGCCTCCCTGTTCATTACCATCTCTCGGAGTTCACTCAGACTCACGTCCATTGAGTCCGTGATGCCATCTAGCCATCTCATCCTTGGTCGTCCCCTTCTCCTCCTGTCCCCAATCCCTCCCAGCATCAGAGTCTTTTCCATTGAGTCAACTCTTCGCATGAGGTGGCCAAAGTACTAGAGTTTCAGCTTTAGCATCATTCCTTCCAAAGAAATCCCAGGATTGATCTCCTTCAGAATGGACTGGTTGGATCTCCTTGCAGTCCAAAGGACTCTCAAGAGTCTTCTCCAACACCACAGTTCAAAAGCATCAATTCTTTGGCAGTATTTGTTACCAATGATAAAATGTTAAGTCTTCAAGCAAAAATTAGAATTTTGGAAAACTTGGATCTGCCACTCTGAGCATAAGACTTTCCCGATGAAGCTAGTAGTGATTTGAACAAGTGATTTGTAATGGATTTAAGTTAACTAAATAGTTATTCATGTTCTCAGTTTTAACTTCTAATATGATAAATATCAATAGATATAACCACAAATAGAACAAGCTCTTCAGGGTTTGCAATAATCTGTAAAGCAGGAAAAGGGTCCTGAGACCAAAAAGATTGAGAGCTATTGCACACTCTTGATCACCTCCCTCCCCACACCTCACCCCAGGCTACCAGTGTGATTGCTCCCCCTGCCACCTGCTCTCAAGCTTTCATTCCTCATGTAATGCCTTGTATTTTAATTATTTGTGTGCTTGTTGTATATCCATCTTGGAGATTTTATCTCAAGCTCTTTATGGCTTTGAAGGAACTCCTAGCAGTTCAGTGAAAACTGTCTGGACCGTTGTTCCACTGACTTCCTGGAGCACCGTGGGTAAGCCACTGTGTCTTGGGCTTCAAATTTAAAATGGGAGTTGCATTGACTGACATGAGTTTCCTTCCAACTGAGATACTTGAATACTGTTCCTCTCAGAATACAGAGCTGTGCTAGCCATGCATTGGAAGACGGGGTTTGTGTTGTGGGGAAGAGCCCACATTCTGGGGTCAGGGATGTGGAGTTTCAAAAACACATGATCTGAATCCCCTTGGAGATTTCAGTCAGTGGTGGAAAGAAGTGAACCACCAACTGCTGAGACCTTGAGTGCTCTCAGAGAAAAGAAGTCAGGGTTCTTAGAGAGCACAGGCGTTGAAGTCCAAGTGGGAGGGAAGGCGGCTTTTCCTTCTTGTAGATGATTCTTAAGTTGCCTTTAAAGAACTAGAAGTAAATTTCCTTGGCTTGCTTTATACTGTAAGTGTGGGAGAATGGGAGTAAGAGCTGAGGCTGCACTGGGTGGGTAGGATTGAATTCAGAACCTGCCCCGTGTCCCGTGGGCCAGAAATGGAACTAACTGAAGGAGCAGTTGAGGGAGAAGAGGACGAACGCTTTTCCCAGGTGGCACACGCTTTGCATGTGGTGCTTTTGTCCACAGTTCCTCTTTCCTGTCCCTCCAGAAGACTGCACGTCCTAATCTGAACTCAGGCAGAAAAGAATGGCATCTCAAACTTGTAGAATGAAAGGACCTCAGGGAGGCATCCCAAGAAAGCCATGTTTGTTAAGAGGGTATGAGGGCATGTGGAGTTCACCACAAAATGGACATCCCAGAAGGCACGGGAAATGGAGCTGGCCAAGAGGCAAGAGTAGCGGGAGCTGGGGCAGCAGGGGATGGCTAGGGATGTTGAGCAGTGTTGAGATGAGAGCCTGGAAGGAACTTACGTTCTATCCAAAAAAACTATAGGGAGAGAGCTCTGGGGGTTGGCTGGCCTCACAGATCTAACCGACTCTGGTTCCAACTAGGAGCCAGATGGTTTCTGTGCATGCAGGCTCAGGGCTCGGATGGTGACCCAGGCGATGACCCAGGCTGCTGGGCTGCTGTTCTTGCATCTGGTCAGCAGCTTACACCCTTTACTCTTAGATTTGAATAGAACTGATTGTGATAAAGTCCAAACTGTTAGGAGACTACAGAGTTCATGTCTGGCTAGAAGAATACAAAGTACCCATGAAAAGAGGTTTTGTAATGTAGTCATTGTCTTCAGAAGACCGTTTAGAGGAACTCTGAATATTAGTGAGCGAGGCCTTTCTCCTCAAGGATTTGTTCGTCCAAACAAGTTGTTGTCAGGGGCCTGAGAGGATTGAGATTCGAACAGATAAAGAAGACTGGAAAAGACTGCTGGCCTAGGCTTCCGTTTTGCTAGAGATCAATACCAGAGGAGAGGCAAGAAGGCTGGACTCTAGAGATCGTTTTATCATTATTCTTATTACAGATGAGGAAACCGAGGCACGAAGAACTGGCCCCAGATCACTTAGGTTGTAAATAGCAGACTAGGATCTGAACCTTGGTCCACTCCACTCTGCGTCTGTGTGTAAGAGAAAGGAAAAGTTGCTTTCTGCAAGATGAGCTGCAACCTCAGTTGTGTAACCAGGGCTTTCACCCTGGTATTCCCCAGCAGAGCCCTGGTAGACTAACTGATAAATACACTGGGCTGTAAAAATATACAATCCCGGCTTTACCAAAATAATACTTGAAGACATTTCCATGACTTTGTTTAGAGGAAGCAGGTGTTCTAGGCTTCAGGTTGTCTCCCAGTGCTGAAGGACAGGTGGTAGACTCTAATGAGAAGGAGGCCAGGTTAGATGCAGCGAGAAAGAGCTCCAGATTCCATTAGTCAAGTCTCTCAAGGGCTCGGGGGTGAGGAATGAGAGCCTGCCCTGAATTTGATAACCCTGGAATATTAGGGCCCAGATTCTTGTCTGGTGCAGTGGTTCTCAACTTGGGCTTGAGTTGCCTGGTGAGCTTTAAAAAGTGTCAGGGCCTGGCCCTAGGCCCAGAAACTGATTAATTTGTCTTGAAGTTAAGGCCCAAGCATCAGTATTTAAAACAAAAAACTCCCAGTTATTTCAGTGTGAGGCCTGAGTCGATAATCTAGCAGTGATAATGACCTTCAGCACATCACATTCCTCTTTGGTCTTTAGTATCATCACCTGTTTAAAAAAAACATTTTTTGCTAAAAGCTCTCACTGCCAGTATTTTTATATGAGGCTATGCTAAGTGATTTTACTGTCCTAGGATTAAATCCTCCTGAGTCTCTTGGCTTTACCAAAATAATACTTGAAGACATTTCCATGACTTTGTTTAGAGGAAGCAGGTGTACTAGGCTTCAGGTTGTCTCCCAGTGCTGAAGGACAGGTGGTAGACTCTAATGAGAAGGAGGCCAGGTTAGATGCAGCGAGAAAGAGCTCCAGATTCCATTAGTCAAGTCTCTCAAGGGCTCGGGGGTGAGGAATGAGAGCCTGCCCTGAATTTGATAACCCTGGAATATTAGGGCCCAGATTCTTGTCTGGTGCAGTGGTTCTCAACTTGGGCTTGAGTTGCCTGGTGAGCTTTAAAAAGTGTCAGGGCCTGGCCCTAGGCCCAGAAACTGATTAATTTGTCTTGAAGTTAAGGCCCAAGCATCAGTATTTAAAACAAAAAACTCCCAGTTATTTCAGTGTGAGGCCTGAGTCGATAATCTAGCAGTGATAATGACCTTCAGCACATCACATTCCTCTTTGGTCTTTAGTATCATCACCTGTTTAAAAAAAACATTTTTTGCTAAAAGCTCTCACTGCCAGTATTTTTATATGAGGCTATGCTAAGTGATTTTACTGTCCTAGGATTAAATCCTCCTGAGTCTCTTTCCATGATGTGAGCGGTTTGAAGCACTCATTCCATTTAGGGCTCCGAGTGTGCTGTCATCCGTGTTGCCATTAGTACCTAGAAACGGCGGGGGCCAGTGCTGAGTCTGAGGCTTGAGACTCATAGTCACTCATTCGCCTTAATACAGAAAAGAACAGCAGCCTCCAAATGTGGACCATGCAGATCCTTCGCCACTAGAAGAAGCATCTCAGAGATGTAGCCCTCCAGAAAGTGAATCATCTTCCATTGCGAACAGCAGCCCTCACTAATAATATTAGGCAGAAAATAGGACTCTAGATTGTGCATGAAAGACAATTTTAAGTCAATAGAGAAATTTGATGTACTTTCAGGATTCATACATACAACAGCCACTATGGAGAACAGTGTGGAGATTCTTAAAAAACTGGGAATAAATAGAACTGCCATACAATCCAGCAATCCCACTGCTGGGCATACACCCCAAGGAAACCAGAATTGAAGGAGACACACGCACCCCAGTGTTCATCTCAGCACTGTTTACAATAGCTAGGACATGGACACAACCTACACGTCCATTGGTAAATGAATGGAAAAGAAGTTGATGTACATATACACAATGAAATATTACTCAGCTATAAAAAGGAACGCATTTGAGTCAGTTCTAATGAGGTGGATGAACCTGGGGCCTATTATACGGAGTGAAGTAAGTCAGAAAGAGAAAGACAAACACTGTATATTAACACATACTATGGAGTCTAGAAAGACAGTACTGACGATCCTACATGCAGGGCGGCAAAAAAACCCAGACTTGTGGACTCAGTGGGAGAAGGCGAGGGCGGGATGACTTGAGAGAATGGCACTGAAACATGTGCATTGCCATGTGTAATAGAGACGGCCAGGGCAAGCCCTACGCATGAAGCAGGGCCCCCGAACCCAGTACCCTGGGACAGCCCAGGTGGATGGGGTGGGGAGGGAGGCGGGAGCGGGAAGCACAGGTACACCTGTGGTCAGTTCATGTCCATGTATGGCAAGAACCATCACAGTATTGGAAAGTAATTATCCTTCAATTAAACTAATTTTTTAATATACATAATTTTTTTAAAAAAGATTAATACATTCAAGATTTTTCTTTTTAAATTGATGTGTAGGGGAAATTATGAAAGATTTGCTCTCAAAGAATATTGTGTTTTATATTTACATTTTTCTAAGGGGTAGAGGTTTAAACAAGATTTTTTCCCAGCGGACAGAGGCATATCCTCTTATAAGTTGTCTTCAGGCTCAGCATCTGGAACCTTCCTGGTCCCTTCTCTTGGTTTCATCCCACAGCGGGCTATGCCCTGAAGACCACTTGGGCTTCTTTCCACTCAGCTTCTATGACAGACGTTTAGACGTTTAATCGACAGCACGTTTATTCTGAAATATCCACGGTCCAATAATAAACCCAAGAAATGAGACAGAAAAAATTTGTATGGCCCCACCTGTAAAGGCATAGATGACGCAGGTAAGCACATGGCTCAGCACCGTGTCCTCGGCGAAGGGGCTCCGTGACCCTCCTTGCCTTGGCCTGTTCATCAGCCTTTAGTGCTACAAACGAGTGGCTGGAGTGGGTGAGGTGAGGAGCACAGACCTGGAGGCAGACGGCCTGGCTTGGAGTCCTGGCTCTGAGCTCACAGGGGATGTGGTCATCTGCAGGTCACTCATCCACCCCGAGTCCCTTCTCCCCAGCTTGTGCAGGATGATACGAATGCTGACATCACAGAATTGCTGGGAGGAGGGGAATAAGATGATCCACGTAAAACATTTAATGTGGTGCCTGGCGCCTAGTAAGTGCTTAGTAAATGTGAATGCATACCTTAAAGATAACGCCCCCTTCAGCGTTCTCCGTCTTGCCTTAAACATGTCAGTACCCACAAGCTTGCCTTAGCAGGAGACCCGAAGCTACCCACTTAAAGGGAGCATCAAAGCACAGGCGCCTTTCGCCTAAAGTGCCCTCTGCACTGTGCCAGGTTGTGGTAAGAGAGGTGCCAGTTTCCAGTCAGGAGTCGAGTTGGTAACACAGGGGTCACTTCCTAAGGAATCGTGATAACGGGTCTTTTATGTTACGTGTCTTGGACTCTGGCCAATGCCAAAGATCCAAGTGTGGACATCTACAGGCAGAGCTGGTGCAAGGCGATGATTTCCCCACTGTGTGAAATTCACCACTGGACATCCCCTGGTTTGCTCATCATGATTCCAACGTGACAAAAATGGAAACTGCTAACCCGTGTGTCAGTACTTGTGCTAGAAACAGGCCCTGCTCCCCAGGAGGGAGAAAGGAAAACACTCGGTGAAACTTCCCCTTTCATAGTCTAAAACCCCTGCTGCAACTCCGGGTCAGCTGTCCAGTCATCAGCCCACAATCTGAGCCCAGCACCAGCCATCCCTGAGACCTGGACCAGCAAAGGAAAGAAGTCCTGAAGAAGCCTTCACATGGCTACAGCTCATCACAGTGGACAAGAAAGGGGCAATTTTTACTCCAGGAACCTGGGGATTTTAAAAGACCCATCTTCTGAGTAGGGCTTCCCCGGTGGCTCGGTAGTAAAGAATCCGCCTGCCAGTGCAGGAGACAGAGGTTCCCTCCCTGGGTGGGGAAGGTCCCCTGGAAAAGTAAATAGCAACCCACTCCAGTATTCTTGCCTGGGAAATCACATGGACAGAGGAACCTGGTGGGCTACAGTTCGTAGGGTCTCAAAGGAGTCAGACATGACTTAGCAACTAAACAACATCACTTTGTTGTTGTTCAGTCGCTCAGTTGTGTCCGACTTTGTGACCCCGTGGACTGCAGCACGCCAGGCTTCCCTGTCCTTCACCATCTCCTGGAGTTTGCTCAAACTCATGTCCACTGAGTCAGTGATGCCATCCAACCATCTCATCCTCTGTCATCCCCTTCTCCTCCCACCTTCAATCTTTCCCAGCATCAGGATCTGTGAGTCAACTCTTCACATCAGGTGGCCAAAGTATCACCTTCAGCTTCAGCATCAGTCCTTCCAGTGAATATTCAAGATTGACTTCTTTAGGATTGACTGGTTTGATATCCTTGCTGTCCAAGGAACTCTCAAGAGTCTTCTCCAGCACCATAGTTTGAAAGTGTCAATTCTTTAGTGCTTGGCCTTCTTTATGATCCAGCTCTCACATCTGTACATGACTACTGGAAAAACCATAGCTTTAACTATATGCACCTTTGCCTGCAAAGTGATGTCTCTGCTTTTTAATATGCTGCCTAGGTTTGTCATAGTTTTCTTCCAAAGAACAAGCATCTTTTAATTTCATGGCCGCAGTCACCATCCACAGTGATTTTGGAGAGAAAATAAAGTCTGTCACTATTCCCATTGTTTCCCCATCTATTTGCCATGAAGTGATGGGACCAGATGCCATGATATTTGTTTTTTGAATGTTGAGTTTTAAGCCAGCTTTTCACTCTCCTCTTTCACTTTCATCAAGAATCTCTTTAGTTCCTCTTCACTTTCTGCCATTACTGTGGTATCATCTGCAGGTCTGAGCTTATTGATATTTCTCCCGGCAATCTTGATTCCAGCCCAACATTTCATATGATGTACTCTGCATATAAGTTAAATAAACAGGGAGACAATATACGGCCTTGATGAACTCCTTTCCCAATTTTGGGAAACCAAAAATTGAACCAGTACAAGCTGAATTTAGGAAAGGCAGAGGGAATGGAGATCAAATTGCCAACATCGGTTGGATCATAGAAAAAGCAAGAGAATTCCAGACAAGCATCTGCTTCATTGACTAAAGCCTTTGACTGTGTGGATCACAACAAGCTGTGGAAAATTCTTAAGGCTGACTTAGTGACCCTAATAAATTGAGAATCTAGCCCATAGGGGGCAGACCTGCACTGAGGACTGGATCTCATTTTTTTTTTGTTGGACTTTGGTCTCTGGAAAAGCACCCAGAAGAACTTTCTTAAACATCAGGCATTTCAGTTTTTCATCAAAATCCACTTTCTGTGTTTAAAGATACCTTGTAGTGGTGGAGCTAAATGTTTTTCTCTGGCTGAGAATAGAAACCCTCCCTGGTCTAAACCACCTGCCTTGTTCTTAGGAGAAAAGGACAGGCACCAAGCAGCTGACGGACTCCTTTTCCTATTTGGAACCAGTCTGTTGTTCGGAGTCCGTCAAGGCTGTATATTGTCACCCTGCTTATTTAACTTATATGCAGAGTACATCATGAGAAACGCTGGACTGGAAGAAACACAAGCTGGAATCAAGATTGCCGGGAGAAATATCAATAACTCAACCCTGGGATTTCTTTGGAAGGAATGATGCTAAAGCTGAAACTCCAGTACTTTGGCCACCTCATGCGAAGAGTTGACTCATTGGAAAAGACTCTGATGCTGGGAGGGATTGGGGGCAGGAGAAGAAGGGGACGACCGAGGATGAGATGGCTGGATGGCATCACTGACTCAATGGATGTGAGTCTGAGTGAACTCCGAGAGATGGTGATGAACAGGGAGGCCTGGCGTGCTGCGATTCATGGGGTCGCAAAGAGTCGGACACGACTGAGCGACTGAACTGAACTGAACTGAACCAAGCAGCTGAGCAGTCTCACCCAGGAAGTTTCACAACCCTTCATACCCGGAAGCACTTGTCATCTGAGCTTGTGAACCCACCTGGAAAGTGGAACACTTTAACTGATTCACTTCAAAATTCAATTCCTTGAGCACTTCAAGGAATATAATTGGACCTAAAGTTAAAGAGGAGCAATGAAATGACTCCTCACAACAAAAGATGGGAAAGCAAGGTGACGGACTTGGCAGAGGCGATGGAGGAAATTGCAAGGGTGAGCCAGTTTGTGCTGACGGGCCTTCTGAGACCAGGAAACCTTATCTTCATGACCTTTAAGCCTGATTGTTCAGCACAGATGTTCCCAGAATACAGTGATTTGGTTTTAAGGCCTTTTTTTTTTTTTTTTTTTTTAAATACACAGAAAGCAAAACAAAATAAACAACTATTTTATATGCTCACTTTTTTTGTGCATCAACATACAACATATAAAAATGCAAAAATCTCTCCACCACCCCCAAAGGTAAATATTGTTCATTTGATGTCCATCCTTCTGAACTTTTGGATGGATGGATGCTAGAGATATTTCCTGACTTTTTTTCTTAACAAAAATGGAGTACTGATACATAGATATATTACCCTGCTATTTGTTTGAGTCTTTGAGAGGAGGGAGCTTAACCAAATAGTATGTCATAGATATCTTTCCAGACCAGTATGCATAGATTTATCTCATTTATAATGACTCTGTGATATTCCATGGTTATGGATGTTCTAAGATTTAACTATTATTCTGTTTATGGAGATTTCTGTTTCATAATTTTTCTGTTAAAGACAGTGCTTCAGGCAATACCTTTGTAGAGATATCTGTACACTTACTAGTGCGTAATATTTCCTACAGATTATTAAAAATGGAAGTTCTGGTCAGATTCTGCATCTCTAAGAAGCTTTCAGGTGATGCTTGTAGTGCTGGTCTATGGACTGTATTTTGAGCAGCCAGGTCATATAAACAGTCCATCAAATAAAAGTCCAACTAATCTAAGATCTATCCACACGCCGAAGAGACCCTGTATAGACTTCTGGTTGATGATGCCGGTGGAGCCAAGCCTTTCATACTCAGTAAAGTTATCTTAAACCATCCTAATAAGCCCCTCTGCCATCTAAATACTAGCAGATGACCACAGTTGATGTGGAACAAATGATTTGCCTAGGCAAGCCCTGTCTGAATTCATGGTCCATAAAATTGTGAGATTAAATGGTGGTGCCTTTAAGGAAAAAAAAAAAGAGTTGCTTGATCAAATTAGCACATTTTAAATTTTGATGATACTGTCAAATTACCATTTCACAAGATTGCATCAATTTATGTAGTGGTGTGAACTATGGATGAGAGTGACTAGTTTCTTCCCTAAAGGAATGGGATGAAGAGTCTGTATTTTTCATTATTAGCATTTTAAAATATATTTAATGATGAAATATTTCAAATATACAGGAAGGTATAAAGAATAGGCTAAAATAGTGGTTCATACACATTTTTATTACTTTTTGCATTAAATTTAATAATTATTTTTCTCCAGAAAATTGCCCACTTCAGCTGAATGTTAAATTGATATTTCAACCCAAATTTGGTTAACTTCAAAGCCTAAACTCATTTAGGCCTGGAGCAGAGACGGAGGGCAGAGCCCTGTGCCCAGGATGCCAGAAGCCAGCTGAGTCAGCCCTTCAGCTGCTGTGCCAGGTCCCTGTTGGCTGCCTGGGCAACCATGAGCCCATCACCCAGGGGGCCTTCAGAAGGATGAGGCTGGTCCCCCTCCATCCACTGCGACTCCCAGGGAGAAAAGGAAGGCTCAAAACAAAGTCACAGAAATACTGATATTGTTTTAATTATTACATAGAACAAATTACTGATCACAATAGCCCAAGCCATGTAATCATAGAATTTAATGACATATATTTGCAAAGCAGAAAAAGACACAGATGTAGAGAACAAATATATAGATACCAAGGAGGAAGGGAGCGGATGGAAGGAACTGGGAGACTGGGATTGACACATGTACACTGCTGATGCCATGTAGGAAATAGGCAACGAATGAGAACTTACTGTGTGCCACAGGGAGCTCTATTTAATACACTGAGTGACCCGAAGGGGAAGGAGATCCAAAAGGGAGGGAACACATGTGTACGTATGGCTGAGTCATTTCACTGTACAGTGAAAACACAACACTGTAAACTCCCAATTAGTTTACAGTTATATATATATAACTATATATATATATATATCTCCCAGTTATAGTTTATTGGAGTGTAAACTATACTCCAATCAAAATTAAAGAAAAATGACATATAGGTAGTATATAAACTGTGTATGTGTATTTTTTTCTTTTACAGTTCATTACAGGCAGTAGGGTCTATAGGGCTTGAGTAGCATCTCTACTCCCACTCTCTTCGCCCCTCCGTGAGCAGCTGCTGCTGTTCTTACCATAAGGGCTGGATGCCAGGAGCTGCCCGTTTTATGTGATGTGACAAGCAGCTTTCGGTTCTGTCACTCTGACTCGGTCCCTGAATTGACTGACTCATTTGCTGTAATATCAAAATCTAAAGCTGAGCCCTTGTGAACATTCCCACTGGGCCACCTGTCTTTGTTGCTGAGGGACACCCCCCTCCAGCCCCACAGACCAGCCTGGGTGCTCCACCCTCACCCCACACCAGGTCGGAGTTCTTCCAGTCATCACCAAATGCTGCCCATCGCCCACCCCCTCCCCAGCTTGCTGCCCCCTGACCGCCGATGACCACAACAATTGCTACCACTGTGCTCCAAAGATGAGGGTCTTCCCATTCTCACAGGGGCGCTCTCAGAGGGGACAGCCAGCAGCCTTTCCAAGGTCACAGTCACTGGCCCAGGTTTCAGCTCTGCAGAAGCCCACTGGCCCAGGGGGGCGCCCTGCGTCAGGAGGGCCACAAATGAGCCCCCTGGGTGCGAGGCGAATGGGGCAGGAAGCACGTCAGCTACACGGTCAACTGACACACCACCTGCTCGTCCACTCAACTCCACTGAGCAGCGTTTAAACACGGGAAGGAACTGTGACTGCTCTTGTTAGGCGCTCTAACAGCCAAGCTCTCTTCAGGGTCTAAGCTTGGCATGTCCTGAAGGTACGTAAATTGTTCCCTGTGTCTTTCTGAACAGGGGTCTCAGGGAGAGAAGACATCATCATCTTAGTAAAAGAGCATCAGAACTGGAAAGGACTTGAGACTAGATCATTAATCCAGCCCTTTTGTTTTATAGATGAGTCAACAAACAGGCTTAGAAAGTTGAAGGATTGTGCCTGCGTATACACAGAGGAGGGGTGTCCGGAACTTTTTTTAAATAAGAGGAGTCTTG
This sequence comes from Cephalophus harveyi, assembly GCA_006410635.1. Classification (NCBI taxonomy): domain Eukaryota; kingdom Metazoa; phylum Chordata; class Mammalia; order Artiodactyla; family Bovidae; genus Cephalophus; species Cephalophus harveyi. The sequence goes on along the minus strand of SJYT01015476.1, from coordinate 34,575 downwards.
TGTGCTGTGTGCTTAGTTGCTCAGTCGTGTCTGACTCTTTTGCACCTCTGTCCATGGGGATTCTCCATGCAAGAATACTGGAGTGGGTTGCCATGCCCCTCTCCAGGGGATCTTCCCAACCCAGGGATTGAACCCAGGTCTCTCGCACTGCAGGTGGATTCTTTACCATCTGAGCCACCAAGAGGAGTCTTGGAAACCATCAAGTCCATCCAGGGACAGATGGGCCCCTGGGAAGGAGGGTCTTTAATGTCTTACCCCTCCCTTGATCTGCCTAATTCTCCTCCCCCTCACCTTGTCAGATGTGTGACACAACCACAGGGTCCCCTGAATGCTTTGTCCCTCTATCTCCCCTTCCTCAACCAGGGCAAACCACGCCTGCCTAATCTATCAGCGACTCCCTCAATGAAACCAGCTTTCCCAGTTGCAAAAGGAGCTGATAAATAAATGCCCCCCTCCCCAGCTGTTAAGTGCTGACAATGGCTTCTAGTGGTTCTGCACTCTCATGGATATTCTCTAACTTAATTTTTTTAAGGTAACACATTCAAATGGCCCAAAATTTAAACAGTATAAAAATTATCATTCCTATACCCACCTGCCTTCCATTGTGCCAATTCTCATCTCAACTCTCTGCAGGTAACTATTTTTTTTTTAGCTTCTTGTGTATCTTTTCAGATACTTTATACTCATATAAGCAGATATATATTTACAAAGAACTCCTAAGAGGTCTCAGAACTGTAAGCCAAAGAAATCCTGCTAATAGTAAAACTATAGACACTCTGAAAATCTGAGCACCAGGTCTTCCCCAGCAACCCATGAGTCATAACTTGTGGCTGCTTGCTTGTAATTGAAGTTCTCAGCTCTAAAGAAAATTGGTTCCAGTGGGACTCTGTAACAAGTTCATCACCCAGAAAGAACTACAACTATTGCCTCATTTCTAGGTCTAAAAGGAAAAAAGGGTGAGATTAGGGGAGCTCTTGAGACCCATCTCTTCATTGGTTGATTCATTTATTGACCATTCCTATGGACCAGGCACTAAGCCAGGCCCAGGACACTCTTTTTTTTTTTTTTTTT
>SJYT01015476.1:0-30992 GCA_006410635.1 Cephalophus harveyi | reverse complement strand
GGAGATAGTGAAGGACATGGGGTCGCAGAGAGTCGGACATGACTTAGCAACTGAACAACAACCGAAATACGAAAACATAGAGTTGACTTTAGATACCGCTCAATTCAGAGCTTCAGCAATGTCACTAGGAGATATCTCTTGGCTCTTTTCCCTCTGGCTTGGTTCAGTTCTCACTCATGGTTGTCCAGGAACACTCAGGTTCATATCATCACTGGTTCAGGTTAGCGGAAGTGAATCCGTGCTTCCTGCAAATCCAAATATCCAGAGGTTGAGTGTCCTTAGCCTTGATTGGCTTAACTGGATCACCTGCCCATTTCTAAACCAATCAATGAAGCCCACAGGGATGTACTATACTGATTGGTCTAGTCTAGGTCACATGTTCCACTCTCGGTGCCCAGGGTCAATTTTTCCCAAAACACATAGGTCCAGAGTGAAGGAGAGGTGGTACTCCCCAAATTAAACAAGGGTACTATAGCCATACACACAAAATTGACTGCTGGGGCATAAAAATAGGAAGCATCCACTCCATCCATGCAATTACAAGTGCAGTGAATAGTGCAAAGGGGAGCTGCAGGTGCCATGGGGAGCCTGCCCCTGCAGAAGTGGGCAGCAACCCAGTGAAGGTTGTGGGTTTATATTCATGGGAGGGAAAACTTGTCTTGGGAAAGCCCAGATACGGGAAAGCATGAAGCCCTTTCCCAGAACTGAAAGATCTACGATATGACTGGAGCTCAGAAAGCAGGAGTGGAGAGAGACCGAGACCAGCTAGGAAAGGAGCCAGTAGGGTGGACCTGCCCCTTTAACCCAAGCCGTGACCCCGTGCCAAGCTCCACATGTGATTTATTCCTTGTGTTCAGTCCTGTCACCCAGTACAGTAATTGGAGACCCAATGCTGTGTGAGTGTGAGGATCAGCTCTCACCAGGTCACTTCCTGGCCCTGCCTGCTCTCCAGCTCCCGTTTCTCCCACTCTTGACTTCTCCTGACCCTGCTGGGCCCACACCCCCAATTCAGAAGGGTGTTTAGAAGGAAATCTGGCCAGGTGGGCATTGAGAGCCAGTCCTCAGGACCTAGCCTCCCCATACTTATCAAGGCTGTCTCTCCACTGTACACCAACCCTGTGAACTGAGGCCCAGACATACACTGTCTCAAGGCCTGGGGTCCAGGACAAACATGGGGAGTGAGCAGTAACCTTCCAAAGTGGGCAGAGGGCAGCAGAGTAGGGGCCGCAGGACCAAAAACATGGTCCTGAGTGTTCTCTGGGCTCTGCAAGCTGCTGAAAGCTGACCCAGGCTTCAGCTTTGAGTTCCTGGGGAAATATTTTGTTACCAAGTCCAAGCATGCTCTGCTCGCTGCACAACAGGCCAGTAAAATAGGAGACAGTATGCTGAGGCAAGGAATATGACTTTATTCAGAAAGCCAGCTGACCAAGAAGATGGCAGACTAATGTCTCAAAATAACCATCTTGTTTGGGTCTGGATGCCAGGTTCTTTTCTAAAACCAGAAAGAGAAATGATGAGGAAGTTAAGTAAAAAAGGCAGAATAGAGAGGGAGAGACGGTGATGAAGTAAAGTAAAAAGGGCAATCAGTCTTGCAAAACATCTCCTGGAATGACCAGCCTCCACGGAGGGATGTGTTAGTTTCTTCTTTCTTGCCACCATTCACAGGTGGGCAGGGTCAGGTTATCTCCCTGAGAGCTGAACATTAGTTTAATAGTCAAGCAGAGAGGCAGGGTTCTCTGAGGCAGGCCACTATATATGATTATAGCAACAAAAGCAATGAAAAGTGAAGTTTAAAACCAAATAAACAGATCCAACATGGAGTCAACATCGGCTCTTCACTGTAATAGTTTCATAACTCACTTGATGACAGTCATGGGAAATGCAACTGCTTCAGAGTCTCTTATATAGGAAAGTGAAGAAAGCAAGACAAGAGAGCATCACATCTACAGATCTACATTTAGTGCCTGATACCATTTGCCTTAGGTTCTGGGCAGAACTTTCTCTCTACTTCCTCTCTAGTTGCTGCTCTTTCTGACATATTTAAAGCTGGCCAGTTTACATAGGTGTTTTTAATTATAAGGTGCCTCACTTTCTGAAAGTAGATTAATAAATGAAAGAAGAATATTATGAGAGTTGTTTTTTTTTGTTTTTTTTTTTAATTTCAGGCCCTCTCATGTTTTAAAACATTTCCTTCTCTCAGGTCTATGCTCTCAAAGTGGAATCAGAGCCACCACGAACAGACAGCCAGCTTCCTCTATTTAATCAGTTGCTCGTTAATGCACAGTATACAGTTTCCTCCTGACAGTCCAACAAGGGTAACCACAGCTGCAAACACACATCTGTGTTTAGCTAACAGACCAGCAAGGCTCACGCCAATCATCTCTTTTATGCAATACTTTATGCAAATGTGGATAAAGCTCACAGGGGGGCCAATGTCTTCTTGAAGGTGGTTTATGTGCAGAAATTACTGTTTCCATTTTCTCATTCATCAGCTTGAAAATGACACTCCCCCCCCCACCTGCACTTAGTATCTGACTTTAGGGCTCCCCTAACGCAACCCCTGGTGGCCAAAACCCCATAGCTCCAGATCCTGCCAGCACACCATTCCTCCAGTTTAGCACAATTTAGTAATCTCAGCTTTATATTTCTTGACATTAGAACTATGTGAAACCAGCACAGAGCTGCCTGTTGGCTGATGCTATGACTATCAGAAAACCCAGGAAGTCCTCCCACCTGAGTTGTTACTGAGCCCAAGATGGCTCTGCTTGCCACACGACAGGCCAGTAAATTGGGGGACAAGGCCTGAGGCAGGGAATAGCGACTTTATTTGGAAAGACAGAAGACTGAGAAGATGGCAGATTAGTGTCCCCAAAACAAACCATCTTTTGGGGTCTGGATGCCAGAACAGAGAGAGGGAGGAGGTAAGGAAGTAAAGTGAAAAAAAAAAAAGACTGTTAATTTTGCCTGGCTTGGCCAGCATCAGGTGGCTTGGCCAGCATCAGGGAGGGGTTGTATTAATATTAATTTCTTCTTTTCAGCAACCATTCACAGGTGGGCGGGCTCAAATTGTCTCCCTGCGAGCTGAACAAAGGGCACTTTAGGTTAACTTTCAGGCAGAGGGGCAGGGTCCCCTGAAGCAGGCCATTATAATAACAAAGGCAGCCAAAAGCAAACAGTAAAGTAACGAGAAAAAAAAAAAACAGATCTAACCTGGAGTCTGTTCTGGCTCTTCAGAGAACCCAGTGGCGTCCACCCCCATCTATGCTCGGGGGCCCTCGCCAGGCCTCAGTGATTCTGCCCTTTTCCGTTTTCCTCTAGCGCATCTCCCAGGCACATTGTGGCGACGGCTGCCGGCTCTTCGAAGCAGGACTTGCTCTATCTGTCTGTCTGTGTACCCACGGCTTCGCCCTCCTCCCCCTCCTCCCCACAGAACTGGAGCGGCACAGAGATGGTGCGAGGTGAGGGTGCTGGGCCCCTCATCTGGTCTCCTTCCCAAGCAGGTGCTCCTCACTGCCACCAGCCAGGGCTTCCGGGCACCCGCCAAGCCCCTCCACAACAGAGAAACCGAGTCCAGGGAGGAGCCTGACAGCAAGCACCCCCCACCCAAGGGAGGTGGTGATCTGGAGCACACTCCTTTCTTGCCAAGCCTCACCCCCTCACAGTCTTCTTTGAAATAAGCCCTGGATGACTCATCTCCCACATGCCAAGCAGCCTCTAGGACATTTTGCTGACTTAAAAGCCATCCTTTCTTGAGACGACTATGCCCCCCTCCCCTCTCCCACGAAAGCAGCAGCGCCTGTGGTGGTTCTTGGCTGTACATCAGCAATTTTCTCCTCTATTTCAGGAAGATTCATCCAACCAGAGTGAGCAGCCTGCAAGAAGCCAGTGAAGGCTGCAGGTGTCAGGAACGTCGAGCGGCCAGGTCTCTGCAGAGGTGAAGGTATGTGCCTTGTCCTGGCCCTGGAGGATGGAGTGGGATCACCCAAGTGCTTGTTAGAAAGACAGGTTCGCAGCTACTGCCCCAGGCCCACTGGATCAAAATCTGCCTTTTATAGACCCCTGGGTGACTCGAACAGGAAAGTTTGAGAAGCAGTGGATTCTCTAGGACCCTGTGATTGATTGTATCCGAGTGAGTCTCCAGGTCCTTTCTGTAACCTTCCCCACAGCACCTTGCATAATTAATACCAAGTACAAAAGTCTTCAATGCTCAAAGTAAGAAAGCACTACTTCCTTGACTCGAACAGGAAAGTTTGAGAAGCAGTGGATTCTCTAGGACCCTGTGATTGATTGTATCCGAGTGAGTCTCCAGGTCCTTTCTGTAACCTTCCCCACAGCACCTTGCATAATTAATACCAAGTACAAAAGTCTTCAATGCTCAAAGTAAGAAAGCACAACTTCCCTTACTTAATCCTGGTAGCAGCCCTGGGGCTTGGAATTGCTATCCCCATTTCACAGAGGAAGGAGCTAGGCTTAAAGAGGTCAGACCACAGGCCCAAGATTATAAACTCAGTTCAGTTCAGTTCACTCGCTCCGTCGTGTCTGACTCTTTGTGACCCCATGGACTGCAGCACGCCAGGCCTCCCAGTCCATCACCAACTCCCGGAGTTTACTCAAAGTTATGTCCATCGAGTCAGTGGTGCCATCCAGCCAGCTCATCCTCTGTCGTCCCCTTCTCTTGCCTTCAATCTTTCCCAGCATCAGGGTCTTTTCCAGTGAGCCAGTTCTTCGCATCAGGTGGCCAAATGAATCAGCCTCCAGTGAATATTCAGGACTGATCTCCTTTAGGATGGCCTCCAAGGACTAGGATTTCTCTGGAGGCTGCTCGACCTCGAGATCTGCCACTTGAAGCAGGAATTCTCTGCTTCGAGGGCTGCACTTAAACCAAAGCCCCAAGGAAGAAGCATCTTGACTCCCAGCTGACAGCCCACTCTAGAAATCTGGCCTGAGATTCCCTGGGCCTCCCTGCAGAGATGGGAGGATGAGGAGGGGCCAGGAGGGCTGTGAGCTGCTCCCAGGAAACAGCAAGGTGCAAGCCCCAGCACCCAGGGCCTGTCTGGGCCTGTCCTTCTGCAGCAAGCTCCCACTCCCTAGGACAAAACAGAGCGCTCTGGGCCTGGGCCCAGTTAGCAGCTCTGGGGCGGGCGGGGGACACATGCCCACAGATCTCCTGGCTCCTGCAGGCCCTCGAGAAGCTGCCTTGCCTCGGCATCCCCAGGTCACAACCCCAAGCTCCAAGACCTCTGTCCAGAAATGCAGTTTGCAGCCTCCCTCTTGATAGGTCAGCTGGTAAAGAATCCACCTGCAACGTGGAGACCTGGGTTTGATCCCTAGGTTGGGAAGATCCCCTGGAGAAGGGAACGGCTACCCGCTCCAGTATTCTGGCCTGGAGAATTCCACGGACTGTATAGTCCATGGGGTCGCAACGGAGAGACTTTCACTCTTCACTTCTCTGAATCTAGTGCCAGTGTCACCCCTTTGCAAAGCCTGCACAACAGCCCCGGGCAAAATTAAAGCTTCTAGAAGCAGGGACAATTCTACAAATGTTAACTGGATGTATATCCTGTGCCCAGTAACTCTGTGTGTGTGTCCGCACACATGTTCAGTTGCGTCTGACTCTCTGCGACCCCATGGACTGCAGCCGGTCAGGTTGCTCTGTCCATGGAAATTTCCAGGCAAGAATACGGCAGTGGTTTGCCATTTCCTACTCCAGGGGATCTTCCCAATCCAGGAGTCAAACCTGCAGCTCCCGTGTCTCCTACATTAGCAGGCAGATTCTTTACCACTGAGCCACCTGGGGAAACTCAGGGACTATGCAGGATGTTTTGACTTGGATTATCTCATTTTATCCTTCATCTGTGGAGATAGGTACTATTATTCCCATTTTACAACTATGAAAACAGAGGCTAGTGGGTTATGGGGCTAGAATTTGTTGCACCAGGTGACATTTGTGAGTTAAGTTTTATTCGGGGCAAAATGAGGACTACAGCCTGAGAGACAGCATCTCAGATAGCTCAGAGGAACTGCTCCAGAGAGGCAGTGGTGGGGTCAGTATATATGTGATTTTGGTGAAGGGAGTATACATGCAATCAGGCACACACTTTGGCAGAAACTTGCTGTCACGAGGAGCAGATGTCTCTATGATCTTAGTGCTTCTCTAGATATGAGAAGAGGCAAGTTTTAGGGTTCATAAAACCTTCTGAAAATATCTATCTGAAAGCCTGTTCTGCCAGTATTTCCCAAAGCAGAGAGCGTCTCATTCCTAATCTCCACCCCAAACTCTTCTTAGGGTGTGTTAAAAGTCAGAGAACACAGTGGCTAGTGACTTCGTCTTTGTAGAGGCGGATGGCAAGTGGCCGTTTTCAGTTGGCAGATTTAAACCCAGTCTTTACTCCAGATCCAATACTTCTCTACCCAGGAGCTGAACTCTTCGTAGACTTAATGTGAGACTTACCCTATCACTTGATAATGACTTAATTGCAAGAGTGTGCACTTTTCCAGCAGACTGCACACCTTTAAAGGATCCCCAACTTCATCTTGTATCCCAATGCTTGCCTTATAGTGCCTAGAACATCATATACGTGGAATATACTATGTTGAACTGAATTACCTTCAAAAGACTTTTACCAAGCAAAATACTGTAGGCCAGACTCTGTGCTAGGAGCAAGGGATACAAAAATGAAAAGGAAGCAAGGGAGTGGATTAGGCACNGTGCCATTGAACATCATATACGTGGAATACACTATGTTGAACTGAATTACCTTCAAAAGACTTTTACCAAGCAAAATACTGTAGGCCAGACTCTGCTAGGAGCAAGGGATACAAAAATGAAAAGGAAGCAAGGGAGTGGATTAGGCACAAACACTGCAGTAGAATTAGGTACTTGAGAGACTAGAAGAAGGTACCCGTGGAGGGGTCGGGGGTGGCGCCTGGGGAAGGAGCACTGGAGGGCAGGAGCAGGATGGGGAGACCCCATGGCTGATGCAGAGCCTGAGGGAGCCTGGGAACAGGAGAGAAATTTGCAAAGAAGGATGAGCCGTTTCAGGGAGGGAAGAGCAGAAGCTGAAGCACGGAGGTGTGAAAGACCCTGGTTTGGCTAGGGTTTTAGGGGAATAATGGGCATCCCTGGTGTTTCAGATGGTCAAGAATCTGCCTGCGGTGCGGGAGATCTGGGTTCGATCCCTAGGCTGGGAAGATCACCTGGAGAAGGGAACAGCAACCCACTCCAGTATTCCTGCCTGGAGAATCCCCATGGACAGAGGAGTCTAGGGGGCTGGAGTCTGGGGGGCTATATTCTGTGGGGTCGCAGAGTCAGACACAACTTAGGGACTTTCACTTCACTTAGGGGAATAATAAATAGTACTCTAGAGGGAGTGGACCTTCTAAGGATTCCCCCCTAAACTGGATTCTTACTACCTAAAACCACAGGCTTCCCCCTTCCCAAAGCGAAGCCCAACCTAGTCAATAAACACTGGCAAACGCACTGAATACATGTTTCTGCAGGACAAACAGGGAGACACCTGGCTGAGGGTGCCAGGTTCTTCCTCCTGAGTCACAAAGAGGCCCCTCCAGCCCCAGGAGAACAGGGTCGGCAGGGTGGCAGCGGGAGGGGTGGGGACTTCTTCCTTCCTTACGGTTCCCTTAAGTGAAAGCATAGTCACTCAGTCATGTCCGACTCCTTGCAACCCCATGGACTGTAGCCCACCAGGCTCCTCTGTCCATGGGATTCTCCTGGCAAGAACACTGGAGTGGGTGGCCATGCCCTCCTCCAGGGGATCTTCCCGACCCAGGAATCGAACCCGAGTGTCCTGCGCTGCAGGTGGACTCTTTACCTACTGAGCTACCAGGGCTATAGGGAGGTGGAAATTCCTCCTTGTTTAGACGCTGGGCACAGCCCAAGGAGAAGACGACGCTGGGCACAGACTCCACCCTCGCCACCCCCGCGGTGCTCAGGCTGGACAGGTGGCCAGGCCTCGTGTGCCCTGCAGTCCCCAGGGTGAGGGGCAGCCACAGACCAGGGAAAGCAGGCAGAGACCCGACTCCGCAGGCACTCTGGGGACCCCGGGGTGAGGAGGACATGACCGGGAGAGAGACCTGTCAGGGCCCCCCAGAACGGTGGCCAGGGCTGCTGCGAGGGCGGAAAGAGAGGCACGGGGTCGAGTGTGTTTAGGAGGTGACGCTCGGAGTCTGTGATTAATCGGGTGTGGCGAGAACTGGGCTGCCCTGCAGGCTCTGGCGGGGCGGCCGGCTGGGGGGTAGGGGGTCATCGCCCCAGAGACGGAGAGCAGGGGGAGGAGGGGGCAGCAAGGGAGGACCTGCCGGGTCGGAGAGCTCGGATGCCAGAAGCCAGGGTGCCCAGAGGTGTGGGTACCGGAGAGCAGGCTGGCCTGGGGAGACCCAGGAGTCAGCTGACTAGAAGGCACGCTTCCCAGGCAACAGGAGTCTGGAGTGAAAAGGAGCGTGACAGTGAGTCACCAGGACAGCCTCCTCGGCCTGCGTCTCCCCGCCTCCTGGGGGACTCCAGCTCCTCTCAGACACAGTCCAGGAACGCTTGCTGGGATTGCTCACTCATACGAACTCACTTCTTGAGCTAGACCTCTGCGGCCCCGCAGTTTCCACAGCTCTCCCCTCCTCGTTCCTGTCCACCAGCGACCACCCAGACTCAGACCCATGCCTGGGTCCCGATGCCCACCCAAGAATCATGGCTCCAGCTCTGACCCACTGGGGCCAAGGCCCACTGGCAATGGCATCAATGTCTGCATTGAAAAAATACATGTTCCACAAGCAGGTAAAGATGAAAACCAACAAAACCCATAGCAGGCCAGGCCCCGACTACAGCAGGGCTAGCTCAGCCCCATCACCACCACTACCATCACCCCACCATCACCAGGAATGTCCCGAGCACCTCCACACCTGCAGAGGGAGGCCCCATGGACCCTAGCCCCAGTCCAAGCCTGCCTCCAACCCTACCCCATATTAGCATCTTTCCATAATGACTGACTCAGAGAATATCAGTTTGTTTCAGGGGAAACCAAAACCTCTAGTCCACCCAGACTGGGCAATCTGAAGACACAGTCCAAGCAAGGATCAGTACCCAGAGTCTGGATCATCCAGCCGGTGGACCCAAGCATTATCATTCTGATAGCACAACCCTCAACTCCCAGGAAGATTCTAACCACTTCTCATCACCTCCAGTGTCCCCAGCCCAGACCCAGCCACCACTATCTCTTGCCTGGGTTATTGCCACAGCCTCCCAACCGATCCTCCTGTTTCTACCCTTCAGCCCAGTCTTAACACAGTAGCCTGAGTAAATCATCCACCAGGCAATGCTCTGCTGAAACCTCGTCCTCCCACCTCAGAGGAAAACCCAAGTCCTCCCAAAGCCCTGTGGTCTCAGCCTTAACATGACCACCCCCCTCCACAAACCCCGGTGATGCTCTGACCTTGCCTCTGGGCTGCTTGTCCTTCCTCCCGCTGCTCCTCCAGTCCTCAGGCAAAGGACCTTTGCTGTCCTCTCAGGCCCTTTGCACTTGCTGTTCCCTCAGCCTGGAATATTCTCCCTGCACGTGGCCACCACCCCCTCTCCAGTCTTTGCTCGCAGTCTCAGTGATGATACTATCTCAGATGTCAGCACCTGTACACACACACACACACACACACACACATTTACCTCCACACCTGCTTAGTTTTTCTCCTCGGTGTTTCTCACATCATAGCTTACTTGTTGATCTTGGTTATGTTTCCACAGAGACCAAAATTTTATCTGTTTAGTTTCGTTCCCTCTGACCTCCCTCCCCCGCCCAGCGCCTACAAGAATGCTCACGACTGTGTGTTGAGGTAGATCTGTTGGTCGATCATGATGCAAGAATGAAACAATTGCTGGGTTCTTTGCAGGAGACCCCCCTGGTTCCCTTATAAACAGACCTGGCAAGTCTGTCTACTGGACTCCTGAACGGGCCCAAACATGCCTGAGAACTGGTTGAATTTAGCTTTCTTCAAACTTCTTTCATCCCAGCCCTGCTGGAACTCAGGGAGCAATGCAGTGAACCCCTGAGTGTGAAGAAGCTCGGTGGGGAACATGGCCCCCGAGAGAGCAGAGGGGCCTGGGGGGAAGGCTGGAGAACCGGCATCTCCAAGACACCACTGAATGTCAGTAACAAAGCAATTTGGTAGCGAGCGTGAGGTCCTTTGTTCAGGGGGCAACCGTCCCGGGGCAGGAAGAGTGCAGTGTCTCACAGCAGAGGAGCCGTCCGCCCCAGGGATTCTGGCAAGAGTAGCTTTACAGAGCTTAGAAGTGAGGGCTGGAAGCAAGGCATGGTTGGCTAGGGGTCAGTGTGTCCTTACGAGGCCAGCAGGCGCTCTTTTCTAGGGTGAGGTACGCTAAAGCCAAGTTAGAGACTTGTAGGTGTGAGAGCAAACAGCCTCCCTCAGAGGGCTGCTGGGCAGTTGTGTCCTTCCTTAGCTGAAGTGAGAAGAGGAAGATTAGGACAAGAGCTACAAGCTTTGTGGGATGGAACAGGGTTTCTAAAAGGCAAAGCTGAGAGGTCTGAGGAGCCCACCATGAGGAATTGGGAGGCCTCAGGTCAGAGCTTGTGGGCTGAATCTCAAGACAGCCTGTACTGACACCAGAGGTCAACAGTGGAGCCAGGGGCCTAGCCAGGCTCCCATTTTTTCAGGAGCATTGAGCCCATCTCCTGCTGAACTTGTTGGGGGAGACTGGGCTTCCTTCCTGCAGCCCTCCTGCTGGTAGAGAGATGGGCAGGAAGCCAGGCCAGGGTGCGGAGGGCAGAAGGCGCGGTGTGGGGGTCGGGTTGCCTAGCACCATGGGAGGGAGGGGGGCACAGCCCTCAGCTGAGAGGTCCTGAGGTCCGTGTTGGAGAAGACCCTTGAGAGTCCCTTGGACTGCAAGGAGATCCAACCAGTCCATCCTAAAGGAGGTCCGTCCTGAATATCCATTGGAAGGACTGATGCTGAAGCTGAAACTCCAGTACTTTGGCCACCTGATGCAAAGAACCGACTCATTGGAAAAGACTGATGCTGGGAAAGATTGAAGGTGGGAGGAGAAGGGGACAACAGAGGATGAGATGGCTGGATGGCATCACTGACTGGATGAACGTGAATCTGAGTGAACTCCGGGAGTTGGTGATGGACAGGGAGGCCTGGCGTGCTGCAGTCCATGACGTCACAAAGAGTCAAACATGACTGAACTGAACTATGGTGGGGGCCCCCGTTTCCCACTTTGTTTCCTCGACTGCTTTAGGCCAGTACTGTCTGTGTTTCTAGCCCAACTTCTGTATTAACTTCAGAGGACTCTATGCTGCTATTATGAAGGGCTGACCCTCAAACAGGGTTGCAAATGTAAATGCTAGGCAAGTGTGTGGTTCTTGAAGAGGGCTGTTTGGTAGGAGGCAGCCTGATTAAACAACAAAAAACAAAGCCTGCCAGGCTTCTGAAGAAGGCAGAGTTCTTCACACTTGCAGTGTGTAGCCAGAGTTAGAGCCGTGTGGTTGGCCTCTGGTTCAGCCAGAAGGCTGTGTGACTTCGGGCAGTTTATCAAGATGGCTTCAGTTTTTTTGTGTGATGAAGGCCTGCACAAAACTAACCTGAGGGAGACCCTGGGAGGAATGACAGCGGGATAGGAACTTGGAACTGTTCATATAAAGGGGCAGCCACAGGGTCAAAGCCTGAAGAGAGACTTGTCCCTGCGTGAAAGGCAGGGCCGCACCTGAGAAGGGGAGCTGCGTTCCCGGCGAAGATTCGCACAGGAGCTGGGCACTCCTGAAGTCACCTGTTACCCCGGTCACTCTGCAGACTCAGGACAAAGTTCAGAAGTCAGTTTCAGGGATTTAGCACAGGATTGGCTGGATTTGCAGCCAGGAACGCTTGCTGTTGTTCTTGCTGTTGACACACACTCTTGAGCTGATGTTGCCTTGAGCCTTCCCCACCCCAACCCTGCCCAGGGTGAGACCGTGGCAGAGGACTCAGGTGGGATGGGTTTTGCGGCTTCCAGCTGTGAGGAGGAGCAGCTAGGATCAGACAGGGCCTGACAGATTTTGTGGAACCTGGTAGCCATGGCCACTGTCCTGAAACTCATACCCTTCTTGCTTCTATTAACCCCATCTGGAGGGATTTAGCCATGCTGCCAGCAACAGCTGCCCAGACCCATGGCCATGGTGCCTGTGAGGAGTGAACGGCCTCTTTCCCAGGGACCCTGGACATGGGTTTGGGTGAACTCCGGGAGTTAGTGATGGACAGGGAGGCCTGGCATGCTGCAGTTCATGGGGTCGCAAACAGTCAGACACGACTGAGAGACTGAACTAACTGAAACCAAATATACTTCAATTAAAAAAAAAGAAAAGAAACACTTGTTTAAAAATGCAAGTTCCAGAACCCACCCCCAACCCCCTAAAACAGAATCTCCAGAAGCCAGGGAAGATGTTTCTACAAGGACCTCCAGGCCATTCTTATCATAGGAAAGCAGATTTTCCCTTTTTTTTTTTTTTTTTAATGCAGATACCTCCTGGAGATTCACTGTAATGGGGTGGGGGTGAAGTGGCAGCTGGTGGAACCAGGGTGGACTGATGTTTTGAACACAGTGGCTCTGATGTTTAATCTGCTGAGAACCACTGCTGACCTTCAAGCATACTTGACCCGATTCTTCCCACTTTGATCAAAAAAGCTAAGCTTCAACTGGGCTTTGTAATAATGATTTCAATCAGACTTTCTCCCTTTTGGGTATGATATGTTTGTTTTCTTTATCACCATTATTTAAAAACAAAACATAACAAAAACAAACAAAATCTCTGCTTTTGGACCGGTCCTGTGGGTATTGGCCCTCACGTGACCCTCTCAATAACCCATCAAAATTGGTCCTATTGTTGCCCCACTTTACAGATGAGAAAATAGTTTGCTTAAGACCCTTGAGCTGCTAATGAGTAGTGAAGCCATTCTCACCAAATCCAAGACCATCCCCAGATGCCGCACCCCTGGGCTCAGCTTGCCCGAACCCGCCCACAGTGCAGGATGGATCTGAGCCAAGCAGCCTCCTTGTGGAAACCAGTTTTTCAAGTTGAGAATGAGGCTCCGCCCTGAAGCACACACACCTGCTCAGCATCAGGCCAGCCATGGTGGGCTGTGTTGGGAGCACCTTTAGGTCAATCATTCCCAGTTGATGGTGCTTCAGAATCACCTGGTGAAAGTGAAAGTGAAGTCGTGTCCAACTCTTTGCAACCCCATGGACTGTGGCCAACAAGGCTCCTCCGTCCACGGAATTTTCCAGGCAAGAATACTAGAGTGAGTTGCCATTTCCTTCTCCAGGGGATCTTCCCGACCCAGGGATCGAACCCGGGTCTCCCGCATTGCGGGCAGACGCTTTACCATCGGAGCCACCAGGGAAGCCTGGGAAGGTGTTAGACATGCAGGGACCTGGGTCCTGCATCCTCAGAGGCTTTAACTCCGGCCTGGGGTGCAGCCCGAGTCTATGAGTATAGGCAACGATTCTGATGCAAGTAACTGGAGGGAGAGGATGAAAAAAGAAAAAAGATGGGGGAAGGGAAGAAGGAAGGAAGGAAAGTAGAAAACAGGGCCCCGGGTGAGCAGCCAGCCTTGGCAGAAGGCTAAGAAATGCCCGTGGAGGGGAGGGTGGGGCGGCCGCAGCCTGAATGACTTCTCTCTCCCTCCACACCTTCCTCCGGATCATCTCCACTCCTTCAAGCTCGGGTTCCCAGGTCACACCTCCGCAGTGCGGTCTTTTTCCATAACTCCAGAAAGAGTTAAGGAGGCCCCCTTAGGAATGCACAGCCTTTAAAGTTAGGCACTCGTGCATTTTCCTTATCACCTTGGCTCAAGTGGTGGTTTTCACTGCTTAAAGCTTTGCGGCTGAATTAATCACCCTGCGGGGGTGAAGCCACAGCTCCGGGCTGCTGTCTGCAGAGCGGCTGCCGGGGAGCTGGAGGAGACCCAGCTGGCAAGCAGAGTCCAGGTGGGCCTGAGCAGACAGATGTTCAGTCAGTTCAGTCGCTCAGTCGTGTCTGACTTTGCAACCCCGTGGACTGCAGCACGCCAGGCTTCCCTGTCCATCACCATCTCCCGGATGTTCAGAGGCTGACAAGAGCTGTAAGTGCTCCACAAGTGAAATGCCCACATCCCCCACACTACACATAAGCCAAAACTCTGGGCCACTTTCCTGAGCTGCCAGCGCCATGCCCAGCGGTAGGCTTGGGATCCATGATGCCAGTGGGTTTCATCCAGCTTGTCAAGCCCCAGCCAGAGGGCGGCAGCTGCCTGGAGGGCCCTGAGGTCACCCTGGAGGCAGTATCAGTCTCCCTGGGAAAGAACATTGAGAATGATTAGTAATGTCTGCCTGGGGCCCGGGCAGCTGGCCTTGTTCGCCAACTGCGTTAGTTTCCTGGGACTCCCACAACCAACCAGCAAAACCTCGGTGGCTTACAACTACAGAAATTTATTCTCTCAGCCTTCTGGAGGCCAGGACTCTGAAATCAGTCTCACTGACTGGGTCAAAATGAAGACGTTGGACTGTGCTCTCTCCAAAGGCTGTTGGGAGAATCCTTCCTGCCTCTTCCGGCTGCTGGGAGCCCAGGTGTCCCATGGCTTACGGAAGCATCACTCCAGTCTCTGCTCCCAGCCCCTCACTGCCTTCCTCCGGGTCGTCAGACCGCCCGCTCTTTTCTTTCATAAGGACACAAGTCATGGCATTGAGTACCCACGCCGTAGACTGCAAGGAGATCCAACCAGTCCATCCTAAAGGAATTCAGTCCTGAATATTCATTGGAAGGACTGATGCTGAAGCTGAAACTCCAATGCTTTGGCCACCTGATGCGAAGAACTGATTCATTTGAAAAGACCCTGATGCTGGGAAAGATTGCATGCAGGAGGAGAAGGGGATGACAGAGGTCAAGATGGTTGGATGGCATCACCGACTCAATGGACATGAGTTTGAGCAAGCTCTAGGAGTTGGTGATGGACAGGGAGGCCTGGTGTGCTGCAGTTCATGGGGTCACAAAGGGTCAGACATGACTGAGCGACTGAACTGAACTGAACCCACCCCGAATCCAGGATGACCTCATCTCAAGCTTCTTAACAATTCCATCTGCCAAAACCCTGTGGTTGGGACCCCCTTATTGGTAGCTGGGACCTGGACCTATTTGGAGGCAGGAAGGAGCATGCCTTCAGCCCACTCCCCCAGACTTGTACTAAATCAGTGTTGGTAATGAAGTACCGCTGCCTGCCTCTGTGCCCCACCTCCCACGCCCTTGCTCACACCTTTCAAAGCCTCACTGAGAGGCTGCTGAGCCTCTCCTCTCCGCAGGGACACACGTGCCCATCCAGCAGGGATGCGGAGGACCGAGAGAGGCAGGGAGCCTGCCGCTCCAACAAGGGTGGTAGAATGCGTGCCAGGCCCTCTCCGAATGTCCGCAGGAGATCCCGAAGCCGGGTCTCCCCAGGGGTACCAGATGCAGAACCCAGTATGAGAGTGTGGGCCAAGGCTGTGGGCAGGTTGCCCTCATGCCCCTGACTCATGCCACCCCCGTGACCATCATGCTCCACCCCATCTAAGCATCTCCGGCTCAAAGGTCACCCACATCGTGAAAGGCAGTTGCGGTAAAGATCAGGCCACCGACGACCTGCTCCGAATCCCCCTCTACCGCCCTGCGTGCAGGCTGACCTCGTTTCACTCCCCCGAACGTCACGGTAAAACCAGGCCGATAACGATACTGAGTGAAAGAAAGAAAGTCGCTCAGTCGCATCTGACTCTTTTCGACCCCGTGGATTCTACAGTCCATGGGATTCTCCAGGCCAGAATACTGGAGTGGGTAGTGTTCCCTTCTCCAGGGGATCGTCCCAACCCAAGGATCAAACCCAGGTCTCCCACATGGCAGGCGGATTCTTTCCCAGCTGAGCCACTTAACTCCTTTCTCCAGTCAGACCAGGTGTCATCTCCTTCACAGGCCAGATGGGCTGAATGAGTAAGTGTGAAGGTTCCAGGCCCGCAGGAGGGCTTCCATCAACGCTTTTATTTTTTTAAACTGAGTGAAAGTCGCTGACTGCACGGCGGGTGCATCACTGCAGGCTCGCCAGGTCTGTACACACTCCTGCCTTTAACCAGCGCCTGCACGTTGGTAACGCCTGAGTCCCTCCTCCTCCCGCTGACCCGTATCTCAGCGTTTCCATGGTCAGACTGCCTGCCCCACTCCTCACCTCCTCCTCGTCCTGGGTCTTCAACTGCGTGAGTAGCCACCCAACCCGACACCGCACAGGCGTCTCTCCTTTATCCCCAGGTCAGCCAGCAAGTGTCACGGGTCCTTCCCCTTCACATGCCTCGAATCTCTCTCGGCCTCTGTGTCCACCGTGTCCTCACATAAAGTCACATCATTTCTCAGCTGAAACAATGAAACCGCTTCCCTTTTTGGTCCACAGTGTATGTTCACAAGGCTGATTTTTTTTGGCTGTGGTGCAAAGTATGCGGAATCTTAGCTCCCCATCACGAATCAAAGCCATGCATGCCCCCTATCGTGGAAGTGGAGTCCGAACCACTGGACTGCCAGGGAAGTGCCAAGGCTGACATGTTTTAAATGCATATCTAATCACGTGCCGGGGCTGCACAGGTCTTTTAGGCCAAAGACCACCCTCCCCGGGGTGGCTGTGAGGTCCACCGTGGGACCAACTACCCTCCAGCCGCGCTCCCACGGCCCCTAACCCAGAGCCCTGTGCAGCTGCTGGAGTTCCCCAACCACGCTGGCCCAGCCGCTCTCGTTTCTCCGTGCCTTTGCACATCCTGCTCGCTTTCCTGGAAACAGGAAATTCTTTTATTCCTTCCTCACATTATTAACCCTTTCTCAACCTTCAAGACTCAGGTCCTTCAGGAAGCTTTCTTGTCTTCCCCCTTCCAGCCCCCATAGCCTCTTGCCCTATGTCTCTCATAGCACCTACATCATAAAGTGCCTGTTACTCACCTACCCACCCCACACTCCACGCCCCCCAACGCCCTGCCCCAGTCTGTGAGCTCCTTGAAGTCTGGGTCTGTGTCTCTTCTCTCTGTATTTCCAGCACCTTCCACAGTGCCTGCCAATAGTGCCTCAATCAACATTTGTTGAATGGCAAGGACAGAGCAGCTTGATAATAAGAGATGCATCTGGTTGACTCTTTTTTTATTCATATTTTTTTTGTCTGTTTGTTTTTAGCACTCCATATTGCAGAAGGAAATTTCTATGCATGAGAAAATTCCTTTGTTTAGTAAATCACACAAAAATCCAACAGAAATTGTGAAAATTCTGAAAGACAACATGGTCGTTTTGGAAAAGACAAAAATATAAACAAGGTATGAGCTAAAGCAGTAACATTATTATTACAAAATGTGTATTCTAAATCCAAAAACCAATGTGAGAGCTTAATGAAAAATCCTAAACAGGGTCTGCGATACACACATAGCATCTCTATAAATGCATCCAAAATTTTTAAAGCTTTTTCCCCAGCTTTACTGATATATAATTGACATGTAATTGGTTGATTCTTATATAAAGTAAAATACCGTATTATTCAATGAACAAAATAATAAGCAACAGCCGTAATGTTTTATTGAAACATACCAAAGTGTTCTTCATGAGGCCATTTCTTCCAAGGGCTTAACACAAGCTCCAACACAGTGAAGGTCTTTTGCTAGGTGACTGGGCTAACAGAGTTCTCTACAGAACTTGTATTAAATGGTGGCCAGCATGTGACACAAGAATCACTGTTGAAAGCAGCATACCCCAGGGGAGCCCAGCTTGTGATAGAATCTAGATCGCTATCGGTTCAAGATTAAATTTCCTGAGTAAGGCCGCTGATGCGCACATCCTGTGTGGTTGATTAAAGATTTGTTTTTGGATAGCAGATGACAAGGATCACAGTCTACGTGAAGGCTGAGCAGCCTATTAAAGAGATGAAGCCTGCTGCATCTCTATGCAAACGTGGGTCACAGCCTCCTCTACATAAATCCTACACTCCAGGGAGGCTGCAGGTCTGCTTTCTCCAGATCCACCATGCATCTTCCCACACCTCTGCCATTTTCTCCACCTGGAATGCCCTCCCCCTCTATTCCTTCCCAACAATACCCTGTCCATATGCCCAGGCCCAGGTCATTGAAATAGAGATAACAATTCCCCTGTTATCCCTTTCTTCCACTTTGAACTTTAGGCTGGACACTTGGCCACTTGGCTATAGACTACATTTCCCAGCCTTCTTTGTAAGTAGATGTGGCCAAAGGCCAAGTTCTGGCCAACAGGATAGGTGAGCCACTCTGGAGCTGTGTCTCAAAGCATCTCTGCGTTCCTCCCTCGTCTCTCTGCCCTTGCCACGAGGAGGGAAATCGATGCGGCCATGACCAAGCGTCAACCCTGCAGCTAAAGACAGTAGATGATGGTGGAGCAAAGAAATGAAATGGGATGGAGCACAACTGGTCCCTGAATGACCCTGCAAGGTTGAGCCATCCCGCCAGCCTGGTACCACCTGCATCTGCACTGCTACGGGACAGGGAAACGAAATTGTATCTGAAGACGGACCTGAGACAGACTACTGTTTTGGGATCTCTGCGCTACAGCTGATTTATCCACCATCTCCTCTGGAAAGGCCTCCCTGAGAGCTCTCTGAAGTCCTGCCATGACTTTGGTGGGAAGACTCATCCAGCATCATCCATGTGCCATTGCAGCCTCCTCCGTGCTATCTGTCATTCGTGGACTGGAAGATTCTGGAGGGCAAAGGCCACACCGACTTCATCTTTGATGTCCCCAGAGAAATCAGCACAGTGTCCTTACACGGAAGCTGTGTTTGTTGAAGAAGCGAGTGAATACACAGGGCTGCCCACTCGGGTGCTGATTTTAGAAAAGAAACAAAGATAGCAGCGGTGGAGTTGGCACACAATGCACTTCAAAAGAAACCAGAAAGAACTCGGCTGACAAATAAGAGGCCTGCGTTGCCAAGCTTGGAATAGTAATTCTCCAAAAATAAACGTATTGTGGTAACAAAACCTGAAGAGACTGCGCTGCAAAAACACAGATGGTCACCGCAGCCCTGGAGCAGGCCCTCCCTTCCGTCCAGTGGCCGCGCCGCCCTCAGGAGACTGAGGTGGGCCTGGCCCCGTGTGCTCCAGACCTGGACAACCACTTCTGCAAACCGGGCCCCTCCCGCTGGGCACCGGATGTGGCCAACACTGTCCTCCTGGACCATGGCAGTGTAGGAAGGGGAGAGGGTTTCCAGGCCATCAGGAAAACAGTCACAAGGGTATGAGGTCTGGGGGGCCAGACTGCTGAATGTGAATCCCAAATCAGCCACTTACCAGCTGTGCAACCTTGGACAGGTAGCCTAACCTCTCTGCGCTTCCCTATTTCCTCACCTGTGACACAGAGAGGATAACAGCATCTCCTTCCCAGGTTGCTGCAGGACTGAGTGAGCTCACACACGAAGGCACCCAGGACAGGCCTGCCACACCGGCCATGCTCATCAGCATCGCCTTGCCTTTGGCCGTCACCCTCAGGGGAGCTCGCAGCACAGGGCCGTTTGTGCAGCAGGCAGAGCAACGCAGAATGCCTGATTTCCAGCCTAAAGGCACTAGGCGATTACGTAAGCTGCCAGGGGTCACTAGGAATAGAAGCAGGACCCCAGCTGCCCCTCTGGCCGCCCAGCTCTAAATCATGTGCTAACAGGGAACTCTGCGGCCTCCAGTGGGGACTTCTGCCTCCAGAAGGGTCCCTGGGCCTCAGGAGGGAGCAGCCTCGGGGGCTACGAGCTGAGGGCAGACAGTCGCTCCCTCCTGTCTGAGGGGCCTCTGGGGAGTCCGGGTGAGGAGCCGGACCTCTCTGCCCACCACCCAGCCCCCAGCAGCCTCCTGACACACCCTGGGGTCCTGGGGAGCCGAGCCTTCTCTGCAGGCTGCGTGGGGGCGGGGAGGCCCCAGGAAGAAGTTTGGGTGTTTGCTGATAAAAATAGATGGAGATACGTGAGGGGACCAGAAAGTCTCAGATGACACTGTGAGCGAATCTGTAGAAAGGAAAGGGCGAATGAGGAAGTACAAGATGAGAAAACAGAAGAAAAAAAAACTGCTCGGCCGTGTCGGAGCACAGGTGCTTCCTGTGAAGTCCTGGCTGAGCCTCTTAGCCGAGGTGACCCAAATAAAGCCAGACTCCGTGTGTGTGTCGGGGGGGAGCGGACAGGTGGCATCGATGCGGACACAGCAGGCGACAGAGAGGAAGCATCAGGGAGCCGCGCATGGGATGGAGGAGGACGGGAGGAGCGGGGAGAGGAGAGGGGCGTCACAAAAGAGGCTGAGTCAGCAGGAAAGAGGGCCTCGAGCCACGCCACGGCTCACTCTCGGGGCGCTTCCCTCTGCAGCTGAACAGAACGAGACTTCTCCCCGAGGGCGCGCTCTTTCAGGAACCTGCTGGAAGGTTCCAGTTGCTGGGCGCTGACCAGCACTCCAGCCCCGCTTCCTGCCTAACCTCCTCCCCGTTGTCTCCTCCTGATTTGCTAAGATCCACCCCCGCTCTTCCCCGAGGTCTGTTTCTCCCCAGAAAGCCGAGGACCCCATCACAGCCGCCCTCTCCTCCGACTCCGACTCTGCGCGGGGCAGGGGGAGCCCGGGGGTCCGGCGTGGCCCGCGGATGGCACGTTCCCTGCCCCAGCTTGGCGTGTCGCGTGACGGCCACGGTCCAGAAACCCGCAGGCCCAGGGTCAAGGCCCGGCAGCGGGGGAGAGGCCCAGCGGCCGCTCCGTCTCCAGGGATGGCCCTCCCGCCCCGCGGACGGAGCAGGCACAGAAGTGACCTCGGACCACAGCTCCGGGGAGCCCCGTCTGTCCCTGGAGGGGCGGCGGGTGCGCTCCCCGCCGGCAGCCCCTGCCTGGGCTTGTCCAGCGCCCGCGCCCCACACCTCGGCTGCGAGCCCGCCAGGCCTCCTGGGGCTTGGCACCTCCACGCTTGACCCTGTGCACTTCCTTCCAGGTCGGCAAGACTCCAGGCCACGTTCCTCCACCGCCCTTGTCTCCACTTCCCAAGAAACCTGAGCCAAACACCCTCCTTGGGACGCAAACTCCTGACATCTGCTTTCAGATTCAGATTTCAGGTTCCAGGCCCTTCCTGCCCCCACACCTGACCCCGGAGCAGGCTCAGTAGGATGGGCCTGGGGTTCCCTGCGCCCCAGCAGCTCAGTCCGCAGCCTGGTCTCAGGGCCACCCAGACCCAATTCCAAGTCGTGTTAGATCTGTGGTCCCAGCTGGTCTGCCACATAGCAGGTGCCCAACGAGGATTCCTGGACGTATGGCTTTCAATGTCTGATTCCTGGAACCTCTTTCAGAGACTACCCTGGCAGTCCAGTGGTTAAGACTTTGCCTTCCAGTGTAGGGGGTTTGGGTTCAATCCTTGGTTGGGTAACTAAGATCCCACATGCGTCACAGCCAAAACACCAAAATATAATACAGAAGCTATATTGTAACAAATTCAATAAATACGTTAAAAACGGTCCACATCAAAAAACTTTCAGACCGACACTGGTGCAGCTCGGCCTCCTCCTCAGTTTCTGCGGCAGGCACAGAGGCCACAGGAACCCCTTCTTTGTCCCCCAGACGGCAGGGGTCAGAGGACTGCAGACCCTGAGGTGTTTCTGAGCCATCCCCCAAAGCAGGTGTATCAGTTTCCCGTGGCTGCCGTATTAAGTCACCATAAACTGGGTCTCTTCAAACAATAGAAATTTATTCTCTCGTGGTTCTGGAAACCAGAATTCTGAACTCAGTATCCCTGGGCTGAAATTAAGGAATGGGGAGAGTGGCTCTCCCTCCAGGGACTCTAAGGAAGGAAAGAATCCGTTCCTTGCCTCTCCAGCTTCCAGTGGCAATCACGGGCTTGTGGCTGCAGCAATCCCATCTCTCACCTCTGCAGTCACATCGCCTCCTCTGTGTGTCAAATCTCCCTCTGCCTCCCTCTTCAAAGGATACATGTGATTGTGTTTGGAGCCCACCTGGATAATCCAAGATAATCTTCCTGCCTTGAGATCCTTAACTACATCTGGGCTAAATTTAACTTAATCGCATCTGGATTATGACAGTGTGTGTCTGTGTGTACTCGGTCATGTCCAACTCTTTGTGACCCCATGGACTGTAGCCCACCAGGCTCCTCTGCCTACGGGATTTTCCCAGCAAGAATACTGGAGTAGGTTGCCATTTCCTTCTCCAGGGATCCTCCCAACCCAGGGATGGAACCTACATTTCCTGCTTTGGCAGGTGGATTCTTTCCCACTGGTGCCACCTGGGAAGTGACATTCACAAGGTGAATATAAAGAAGGTGACATTCACAAGTTGTGAGGGTGAAGACCTACATATATTGGAGGAGAGGGGGCATTATTTATTTGAACATACCTGGCAATGCAAGAACTCTGGATGCAGGAAGATCTAACACTTCCCCATCTGTAAATCCACACCCTCCTCCCACCCCAACTCCAGCCACCTTGGAGAATCAGCCTCACTTGAGTGACTGACGATGGAGATGGTGACATAGAAGCAGCAGCACTGGGCTGAGAGTCCTGGCCTGGAGTGTCACCTTGCCCTTGCTAGAGCTGTGACTTGAACAAGCTGCTTCATTGATCCAAACATGTACGGAATGTCTTCTGTGTGCCAGGCACCATGATAGGCCTGAGTTCCCTTCGAAATGGAGGAAATGGTGTGTTTAGTACTATGCTGATGTATGGACAGTGTCTGGAATTCATGGTAAGCACTCAAGAAACTCTAGAATGCTCTGTGGTGACTTACATGGGAAGGAAACCCAAAACAAGAGGCGATACATGTGTATCCATAGCGGATTCACTTTGCTGTACAGCAGAAACTAACACAATATTGTAAAGCAAATATACTCCAAGAAAAATTAATTTAAAAATAAATAAATTCTAGCTATTACTATTTTCTGTAGTAGGTATTCAGTCGGTGGGATTTATTTTTAACACCCAGCTCACATAGGCATGGAAAAACCAGGACAAGAGAATTGTGGAGGACAACAGAAAGAAAAGAGTTCCTCCATACCTTGTTTGATTTTCACAATTCTGTGTGAGTTGGGTGATCATTTATTTACCGAGGAAAAAGTAAAGCTCAGAAAGTTGAGATCCAGCACATACAGTTGATGCTCACCACATATCCGTGTATATCCCTCAATTCCCCAGCTCCCCTTGTAGCTAGACCACCCATGTGACCACTTCTGTCCAGTGGACTGAGAACAAAAGTGACAAGTGTCATTAGCAGGATAAAGCAGAGAAAGTGCCCCAAACATCCCCTCAGCCCTCCCTTCACCTGCCACAGTTCCCGCAGAGTTCTCCTGCCAAGACAGTATAACCATAATGGGGAAACAACACAGACCCCCGAGGCACTGCTGGACAGCTGGCTGATCCACACAGGACCTCACATAGCAAGTGAAAGAACAAAAACAAAATACACAGCTTGTGTGTGTTGAGCCGCTGAGGCTTGATGTTTGTTTGTGATCGCAGCATAGCCTGTCCCTGACTTACTAAAAATCCTGGTCTTCTGATGGGGTGTTTCTCCACCATCCTTTCTCAACCAAGCTTCTGAAAGGGGCTGTCCACACTAATAGTCTTTACTTCCACACCTGCCGCTTACTTTTCACCCTCTGGTCAGCCTCTGCCCATCTGTCTACTGAATTTGCCCTGTGACCACTAGCCTGTCAAAGCCAAAAGACAGTATTCTTTTTTTTTTAATAACGAATTTCTGAGGAGTATGACTCTGCTGAAATATTTTCCTCCCTTGGTTACTCTAATAGAAAGTAACAGAAAACCTAATCCAAGCTGGCTAAAACAAATACAATTCATTACATCACATAGCAATAGGCTCGGTGGAAGAGTGGATTCCAGAGATGGCTGTGAGTGTAGATCACCAGTGTCACCAAAGATCCCAGCTCTTTCCTTTTCTTCTCTCCACCAGCTTTGGCATGTGGACTTGCTCCTTGGGCTGGGTTTCCTTAAGATCACAAGATAATTGCAAACTGTTCCTGGTATCCCATACAGACTGGACAAAACCTAGAGCTCAAACAGAATCTCATCCTTGCCTCTGTCTTTAGAATAAGAAACCTTTCCCAGAAACCCTTTAGAGGTTTCATTGGTCAGGATGGGTCACATATCTGTTCCTAAACCGATCACTGACAAGGGGAATGAGGGTTACCACTGGCTTCCCTGTCTAGATCCACTTTCCAGAATGGAAGGGCCCACATACTTATGTCAAGGAGGACAGAGGGACAGACCTTTCTTAGTGTCCTCTCCTGGATCCTCTTCCTCTGAAGGTATCTTGGGTTTTTACTTCCCTGAGGGTTTTATGCCCAGATTGTTCTGGTCCTACTCCACAGCCTCTCCCTAGCAGTCTTATTCACTCCTACTGTTTAAATTTCCATATATACACACACACACACACACACACACACACACACACAGATATATATATATATCCAGGAGCCCAAATCTAACCTCCTGCTCTGAACCCTTCCTTGAGCTCTGGACTCAAATATAAAAACTATTTGCTACACAAGGATCCTCAAACTCATTGTGTCTAAAACAGAACTGATCTAGACCTTATCACCCCAACTTCCTCAAAGTTGTTGTTCTTGGGTCTAAGGTTCAAGTTGGTGGCATCACCTTCCACTCTCCACTGCTCCTTCCGCCACATTGGATTAATCCTCAAACTCCAGGTCTCCAGCCTGAAACCACAGATCCATTCCCCCTCCCCATCCTCCCAGCTGCTGCCTGGGTTCAGGACTCATGTTTCTTTCCTGGCGCATCACAGTAGTCTCCTGACTGGCCTCCTTGCTCCAGCCTGGCGGCCCTCAGTCCACTTAGCACTGCCTACAGAGCAATGCCATTGTGCCCCTTCTAATCCCCAGCCCCAGCTTCTGAACACATCTGCTGGGCCTTACAAGGGCACATCCTGCCCCTGCCGCTCTTTCGTCTGCATCCCGACAACACCATCTTTCCATCCGATGCCACCACTCTGGGCCTTTGCACTTTCTGTCCCCACTGCCTAGAACACCCAGCAAACTTCTGTTCTTCCTTTAGTCATCACCTGCAGGAAGCCCTCTCTGATTCATGCCTGATAAAGTTAACCAGTGCCTCCTCTGTGTAACAGCTTCTTTCAATGATCCAATAAGCATGGGCTGCCAGCTTACTGTGTGCCAGGCACTGGGGTAAAACGAGACAGAGACAGCCTCCGCCCTGTGGGAGGAAGAGGAAAAGGAAACAAAGCTAAGAGATGTCAACAGGAATTAGAAGCATGAACGGGAGGGCCTCAGGGAAGAATTCCATGGGCACCTGAAAGATAAATAGGAGCTCCCCAGCTAAAGGGGAGAAGGAGGTTTGGGCAGAGGGATTAGCACATGGCAAGGCCTAGCAGTGGTAAAGTGAAGTCACTCAGTCGTGTCTGACTCTTTGTGACCCCAGGGACTGTAGCCCACTAGGCTCCTCCATCCATGGGATTTTCCAGACAATAGTACTGGAATGGGTTGCCATTTCCTTCTCCAGGGGATCTTCCCAACCCAGGGATAAAACCCAGATCTCCTGCATTGCAGACAGACCCTTTACCCTCTGAGCCATCAGGGAAGTCCTAGCAGTGGTAAGGAACACCTCAAGTCTAAACCTTCTACTGGCTTCTCTTGCTGGATCTCCCACACCAGGCTCACCTGAGGGTCTTCCCCGCCAGGAAGAGTCCCTAGAGGGTAGGCTGCAGGATGGACTCACCCCCTCCTCTCTCTGCTGCGGGACGTGGCACCCAGGAGGAGCTCAGGGTGTTTGGAGAGAACGGAGAGACAAGGATGAATTGACAGAGGTG
The DNA here is from genome assembly GCA_006410635.1 of Cephalophus harveyi. Taxonomy (NCBI): domain Eukaryota; kingdom Metazoa; phylum Chordata; class Mammalia; order Artiodactyla; family Bovidae; genus Cephalophus; species Cephalophus harveyi. The sequence continues at coordinate 5,141 of SJYT01015476.1, read as the reverse complement.
TCACATGTAAACTGGCTGCCATTCTGCACAGACAAGCTTATTCCCAGGGAAAAGGTTGGGAGTGGAAGCCCTCTTTGTACCCACCCTCATGTCCACACCCATACTTGCCAGGAGACCCCTGGCCCCGCAGGCAGCAGGAGAGACGCCGCCCCATTGCCCCGCGGGAGCAGCGCTGTTTGTGTCCCCTCGAAATTCACATGTGGACGCCTGATCCCCAACGCGATATCTGCAAGGCGATGCCTTTGAGATGGGCCTTTGAGAGGTGACTAGGCTTAGATGAGGTCATGAGAGTGAAGCCCTCATGAGTGGGATTAGTGCCCTTATAGAAAGAGACACCAGAGAAGGCAGTGGCACCCCACTCCAGCACTCTTGCCTGGAAAATCCCATGGATGGAGGAGCCTGGTGGGCTGCAGTCCATGGGGTCGCTGAGGGTCAGACACGACTGAGCGACTTCACTTTCACTTTTCACTTTCATGCATTGGAGAAGGAAATGGCAACCCACTCCAGTGTTCTTATCTGGAGAATCCCGGGGACAGGGGAGCCTGGTGGGCTGCTGTCTATGGGGTCGCACAGGGTCAGATACGACTGAAGCGACTTAGCAGCAGAAAGAGACACCAGAGAGTATCTCTCTCCACCATGTGAAGACACAGCAAGGAGATAGTCTGCAAACCAGTGTCCACTGAAAGGTAAAAAAAAAGTATAAAAGCTGTGAGTCAGGTGTTTTCAGGGATCTTACTGAGCACTCTGGGCTTCCCCCCTGCCCATCCCAGATTCCCTGGTGGCTGCAATGTGGGAGACCTGGGTTGGATCCCTGCGTTGGAAAGATCACATGGGGAAGGGCATGGCAAGCCACTCTGATATTCTTGCCTGGATAATCCCCATGGACAGAGGAGCCTGGCGGGCTCTACTCCATGCAGCTGCAAAAAGTCGGACATGACTGAGCGACTAAGCACACGTACACTGAGCACTGCGGCCCAGGAAGCAGCCCCTCCGAGAGCCCTGAGGAGCTGCTCCCGGAGGCAGGAGAGGAGCCAGGGCATAAATGACTCTGGGGACCAGGAAAGACAGGCAGTCAAGCATACGTCTTAGTAAAAGATGACCGCTCATCCCAAAGAGCGCACGTGGGAAGTTACCGGCTTTAGTGCTTTCCTAGCATGGGAAGACTCGAGAACCCACGGCCTTCGCAATTCTTCCTTAGAAATGCATCTTAGCTATCTAGGGGCCTGTTGACCCGAAGCACAGAGCGCCTCACCCTGTTTTTTTCCATCCTGAGTCCCCCTCCGGGCGCACTGTCCTGAGTGGCTGCAGTGGGCTGTGATTTAACCCTCTGTATAATGGGATGATGAGCAACACTGTTCTTTTTGTTTCCACCAGGAAGAGAGCCCTCGCCAGAACCTGACCACGCAGGCAACCTGGACTCCAGAACTGTGAGAACTGCGTTTCTATTGTTTAAACCACCCGTTCTGTGTATTTTGTTAGAGCAGCCACCTCCTGGCATATCCGTTGAGGCTCTTCTCCTCAGCAAAAAGGAGGTGAGATTCCGCCCCCCAGCGAGGACAGGGCAGAAGGGGAGGATGCAGACAGCCTTCCAACCTCACCCCCTTCCTCAGCTCCACTGTGGCCCCCGTACTTGAGTGCACCTGGGAACCTGGTCCCCACTCTCTGCATGGCCTAAGCCGGTCCTTCGCTGGCCCTGGAATAAATAAAACACAGGGGACACAGCTCAGACAGATGTAGAGCTGTGTGCCACCTGCTCTTCTAAGAGGGCTCCAGATACAGACAGAACAAACCTGGGCTTCCAGACTCAGACTGGGTCCTCGAGCCAGTTCTAACCCCACAGAGGCCTGGGGAGCAGTGCTAGAAAGATCCTTACTTTTCAGCCTCTTTCACCCCATCCCACTTTATAACAGCAGAGGGAAGCCCAGGGATGCTGTCCTGCCTGTGAAAACTCAGTGATCCAGGGCAAAAAGCTACCTAAGGCCAGCTGATTCTCCACTCAAGACTTGGCCGGGCACCCTACAACGGCTCTCAGTGTCTTCTGGGGCTGAATCAGGTCAAAGGGAGCTACGCGCAAATGGAGGGAGACTTTGCTGGGACTCATCAGAGGCACAGAGAAGGCAATGGCAACCCACTCCAGTACTCTTGCCTGGCAAATCCCATGGACAGAGGAGCCTGGTAGGCTGCAGTCCATGGGGTTGCTAGGAGTCGGACATGACTGAGCGGCTTCACTTTCACTTTTCACTTTCATGCATTGGAGAAGGAAATGACAACCCACTCCAGTATTCTTGACTGGAGGATCCCAGGGACGGGGGAGCCTGGTGGGCTGCCATCTATGAGGTCGCACAGAGTCGGACACGACTGAAGCAACTTAGCAGCAGTAGCAGCAGCATCAGAGGCAACACTCCATCTGCGAGGACAGCCCGTCTAGGAGGACACCTGCCTGCTGGGAGGAAGATGTGCCTCGTGCCCACCCCACCCCTCACCCAGTTCCTCCCCAGCTGGATGTTAGGACAGACCTGGGCAGAGCCATCCTGGAATCACGCTCTGTTTGAGTTTCATTTTTCTTTGTGGACTCAGCATGGGAAGCCCAGCCACAGCAACAGTAAGACCAGTGAACATTTAGAGAAAATCCACAGAGTAGAGAAAGAAGACTTCAATGACACAGGTTCCTAAGCCATAGGTGGAAACACTATTCAGAAGCATTGGGGGGCAGGGCATCCAGTAGGAAGGCAACTGGAAGGCGGGTGAGCATGGATAAACCCGCTAAATCCAGCCAACCAGCCGCTGTCTATTTTCTTCAGCTCAGTTCAGTTCAGTCACCCAGTCATGTCTGACTCTTTGTGACCCCGTGGACTGCAGCACTCCAGGCTTCCCTGTCCTTCACCAACTCCCTGAGCTTACTCAAACTCATGTCCATCGAGTCAGTGATGCCATCCAACCATCTCATCCTCTGCCGTCCCCTTCTCCTCCTTCCTTCAGTCTTTCCCAGCATCAGGGTCTTTTCCATGAGTCAGTTCTTTGCATCAGGTGGCCAAAGTATTGGAGTTTCAGCCTCAACATCAGTCCTTCCAATGACTATGAAGGACTGATTTCCTTTAGGATGGACTGGTTGGATCTATTTGCAGTCCAAGGAACTCGCAAGAGTCTTCTCCAACACCACAGTTCAAAAGTATCAATTCTCCAGCATTATTTCCTTACAGCCTTTCTTTTTCATCATCTCTTTGGGGACAGAGGGTAGCAGCAGAACCTGCAGGTCCTGGGGATCAGAAAAAGCAAAACTTGCCGCAAGTTTGAGCCCGACAGCTTGGTGTGGCTTCTTCCTTATCTGACCTTTCTTTATCTGGCATCTGACCTTTCCAAGTTATCACTACACCCTTGTCTGCCACTTCCCCTGCCCCTCACTTACCAGGCTGTGGGCGTGCAAGGGAAGGATGACTGATCTCAATCAGAAAGAGATGGAGTTCCCCACAGAGACACCCCAGGAAGCCCTTGGACCAGGGTCCTCCTGGGGAAGGGATGCCTTTCCCGAACCTGTCATGCCACCTGAGGTTCAGGTCGAGAGCCTGCTCTGGGGAGGAAAGTGTGGGTCTGCTGAAAGCACAGACTCTGAGGGTGGCAGGTGGTGGCTACACCTGGTTCTCACCTGTTCATAGTAATATAGTCCCCAAATGCGGGCACGAGGGCTCCCCCATGAGCCAGAGACCTCTGTGACACTTTCCCTGAATTCGGAGTGTTCAGGGATGTATGCATCCCTCCCTGCCCCCCAACCACACTGCTCAGTGAGGGCCTGCCCAGCCTTGTGTGGGTTTCTATCCCCTTTGTGAGCATGGCAGGCTGAACCATGGCCCCCAGAAGATTTCCACTTTCTACACCTAGCACTTGTGAGTGCTACCTTATACAGAGAAAAAAGGAGGCAGGAGCATTTTGCAGGTGTCGTTAAGGGTCTTGAGGTGGGGAGATTACACTGGCTGTCCTGGTGGGCCCCACATGCAATCACTCGAGTCCTTATAAGAGGGAGACTTGAGGCACACAGAAGAGAAGGTGGCGGGACTGCAGGGGCCGACATTGGAGTGACGCGGCCACAACCGAAGAAGGCTGCAGCGGCCAGAGGAAACAGGAACGGGTTCTCCCCTAGAACCCCGGAGCGCCTTATCTCTGCTGACACCTTGGTGTTGTTACCAAGTCCAAGCTCGCTCTGCTCGCTGCACAACAGGCCAATGAATCCGAGAGACAGGTGTTGAGGCCAGGAAAGCAACTTCATTCGGAAAACCAGCTGACCAAGAAGGTGGCAGGCTAGCGCCTCAAAGTAACCATCTCGTTGGGATCTGGATGCCAGGTTCTTTTATAGAGCCAACGAGAAGGAAGAATGAGGAATTCAAGTCAAAAGGTAGATTAGAGAGAGGCAGTGAGGAAGTAAAGAGGGTCTTCAGTCTTGCAAAATATCTTCAGGAAGAGCCAGCCTTTGGAAAGGGGTGTGTTACTCTCTTCTTTTTTTGTAGCCATTCATAGGTGGGCTCGTATTTTCTTTGGCTCCAAAATCACTGCAGATGGTGACTGCAGCCATGAAATTAAAAGACGCTTGCTCCTTGGAAGAAAAGCTATGACCAACCTAGACAACATATTAAAAAGCAGAGACATTACTTTGTCTTTTCTTCCAAGGAGTAAGCGTCCTTTAATTTCATGGCTGCAGTCACCATCTGCAGTGATTTTGGAGCCATGAAATTAAAAGACGCTTGCTCCTTGGAAGAAAAGCTATGACCAACCTAGACAACATATTAAAAAGCAGAGACATTACTTTGCCGACAAAGTTTCGTCTAGTCAAGGCTATGGTTTTTTCAGTAGTCATGTGGGTGTGGAGATGACTATCTGAAAGGGCTTGTTCCGATAATTATGGACGGCATCACAGAGGAGGAGAAGGAGACAATGGTCATTTGAACGGATCCTTTGTAAAGGAAGCTTTTAAAAAACCGCATAGACCACCATAAAATAGCTGCACCTCCTGCACAAATTCCATGCAAATACTCTTGTGAGCACACACGTGCTCTCCAGGGAAACAAAGGCCTCTGGATCCAACCCACACCCCAGAAGGCCTTCTGTGCCCGCCTGCAGGCCAGCTTCGGTTGGCCCCTGCACCTCTGCCC
>SJYT01015469.1:0-28243 GCA_006410635.1 Cephalophus harveyi | reverse complement strand
TGAAATGTTCTTTTGATGAGTTTGTGAGGGAGAAAGTGGTCTCCCCGTCCTATTCCTCCACCATCTTGGGACCGCCTCCTCTCTTTTTTAAAATAATATTTTTTTCATGGTTTAAATATTTCTTTATCTTGGACATTAATTACAGGCATTTATTTTAGTCATTGCTTTAAGGCCTTCTTCCTGCAGTATTTCTTTTTCTTTTATTATATTTTCTCATTGATCTATTTTCTCTCTTGATACTAGGTTTTTCCTATAGTATTTATGTTTGTGATCCTTGATTGTCAGCCAGTTCACATTTTGGACAGTGACAAAAAGAAAGCTGAGCTAGCTCTTTGAGTACCTGGAGGAAAGGGGCTGTCAAACAGTGGTCCTCACTGTAGGGTTTTCTGACTGGATCATTTCATTGCTCGAGAAATGGCCTCATTGTTACAGTGTATGTCATTTCTCTTAGCCTAGCCAATTACTCCCATGAGGAATCTTCCAGGGTCCCATCTGTGAGTTCTATGCCTTACTTCCAGTTTCCTATGACTGAGAAAGGTAGAATGCTGACTATCTCAGTATTTGGTTGATAATTATTCACATAATTTACTTGTTTAAGACTAGTTTTGACACTGTCAGTTATATCTGGTAATCTGGAATGTCATTCAACCTTTCAAGAATGTATTAAATAGGATATGCTAAACTGCTATAACAAATAGACACCAACATGTATGTCTCAAACATAACAGGATTTTATTTCTTGATCCTTAAGATCTAAAATGGGTTTTCCTAGTTGGCAGGTAGCTCTTCTGTACATGGTGAATTAATGACCCAGTATTCCCTACCCTGTGACCCTTCCATCCTTAGAGTCCCATCATCAACTGCATCTAGGCAGCAGGAGGGAGAATTTCCAAGGAGAAAGTACTTACCAGATAGTGAAGAGTAAAATTCATGACTGCAAGTTATAGAAGGAAAACATTGCTAAGAAAGTTTCCTCCGTTTCTCACAGGTTTTAATTATCCTCAAAACCCTGTGAGTTAAGCCTCATCTCCAAGTGAGAAAGCTGAATTTCTGAAAGAGCAGTAATTTTCTCATTTTGACTGCTGCTAAGTGGCACATCCAGGGTTTAAGGCCAGATTTTAAACCCTAGTTCAATTTACATTTATTTTAAATCAGTTGAGTAATCAATAAACTTTTTAATGTTTTATCTTTACTTGACCATCATGGATTGTTTTTACAGCATCTTTATAATTTGTTATGCTTTATTATTCTCAACATTTTATGGTGGACCAGAGTATTAATAATGCAAGGGGCCAATAGGATGCATCCAAACCCATGGGACCCATTGTCTCTTTTGCTCCTTGCTATGTCCTTCAGGATATTACCTAGGATTTTCTCAAACACACTTTATGACTGAAGCTCAGATGTCCTTCTATCTCTTGTGAAGGTTGGCAGAGACATTGTTTATACCAAAGCAGCACTACTTAGATTAAAATTCCCTCAAAATCATTGTGCTGTCTTCTGAAGATAACTTAATGCATTAGTTGAAGTAGTCTTTATATTTGAGATAATTTTATTCTTATATAGACACTGGATATTAAAAAATATAGTTCCCAGTTTACCCAGGTTTTTGGAATTTTTGGAAGTTTGCACTTACCACAAATAAACATGGAAAATAGTTAGGGAAAAGTCATAACTTTACAGGCTGCCTCAATATAAGTTCTATCTCATAGTATTTCTCATTGAATAGGGGTCCTGAACCTGTTAGTGTGGAATGAGGTTTGTTAGTAGGTTCATGTGACTAGAGTTTCATTTGTGATTACCTCTTCAATGAGAGCTAGGCCCTAATTTGGATGGTTAATTCTTTCATCATTCCTGTTTAGCTGCCCTTCTCATTTTAAGAGTTTCTAATAAGCATTCTTTTTTAAACATTATTTTCAAACCATGTATCTTATTCTATTTCAGAGAACATCAGTGATACCTATTTCACAGATAAGAGTACATCAAATTCATGTAGGAGCTGTCATGTGTATTAATGACTTGTGCTTAGTTTTTTCTTTCTTGTTCTCTTTCATTTCACTTTGTGAAGCTGATATTTCCATTTTACAGATTAAAACAGAAACAGCAACCAAGAAACTCAGAGAGGCTAAGAGCCAAAGGTAACAAAGTCATTCAGAGATGGGTCATTCATTAGTTTTTTCTTTCTTGTTCTCTTTCATTTCACTTTGTGAAGCTGATATTTCCATTTTACAGATTAAAACAGAAACAGCAACCAAGAAACTCAGAGAGGCTAAGAGCCAAAGGTAACAAAGTCATTCAGAGATGGGTCATTCATTTTAGTACTCCCCGGTAATCCAGTGTTGGAGTAGACAGTTGGTATGCATTGACGTGTTCCACTTTACCAGATTCTCTACCTGTGGATCAAAAATATTTAAAAATAATTCCAGAAAGTTCAAAAAAGGAAAACATGAATATGCTGCCCACAGGCAACTATTAACCTGGCATTTACATTTTATGTACAACGAATTCCATGGCATTTGTATTTTAGTAGGTATTATCAGTAATCTAGAGATGATGCAATCTAAGGAGGATGTACATAGACTGTATGCAAATAGTATACTCTTCTATATAAAGGACTTGATCATTGTAGATTTGGGTATCTTCCGGGGTCCTGAAAACAATCCCTTGAAATATCAAGGGACATATGTACCATAACTGTTATTTCTCCCCATTGATTTTTAAGTGTTTCCATATGTTTATAAGTATTGTTTCAGTGAGTAAATAGTACACGTGAGTAGCTGACAGGTAAACAGGATCACCTAACAGTTTATTATTTAAGACTTTAAGTAGAAAGTCATCACTGGCATTTAGTGATCTTATACCAGTCCAGACTGAGCTCTAGTTAATACTTGAAAGTGTAGATCCTATATTGCTTCATGGAGCATGGCAATTATTGTTTCTGCTTATCTTCTACAAAATATCAGTGTAGGTCACTCGGAATTTTATATGACCATGCATAATGGGTGTGTAAGACTGTTCTTATAACAGGCATCTATTAGAATTTTTGTTGCTGTTTGATTAGAGTTGGGCTATAAAAAAAAAGCTGAGCGCTGAAGAATTGATGCTTTTGAACTGTGGTGTTGGAGAAGACTCTTGAGAGTCCCTTGGACTGCAAGGAGATCCAACCAGTCCATCCTAAAGGAGATCCCTCCTGGGTGTTCATTGGAGGGACTGATGTTGAAGCTGAAACTCCAATACTTTGGCTACCTGATGCGGAGAGCTGACTCATTTGAAAAGACCCTGATGCTGGGAAAGATTGAGGGCAGGAGGAGAAGGGGACAACAGAGGATGAGATGGTTGGATGGCATCACTGACATAATGGACATGGGTTTGGGTGGACTCCAGGAGTTGGTGATGGACAGGGAGGCCTGGCGTGCTGCGGTTCATGGGGTTGCAGAGAGTCGGACACGACTGAGTGACTGAACTGAATTGAATATGCTATACGTTGTTGCTTCCCAGTTTACCTAAAGCCAGAAGAATTTAAGTTATTTGGGTAATTTCACACTAATATTTCTACATTTAAGTTTTCAAACCAAAGCAGGCCTTTGTGTCTGAGAATTTACAACTTACTGCTCTTATAAGGTAAAAAATAGTGAAGCAAATTGAACCATCATTATGCATTGGTGGTTCAAACCTGTTAGTTTTGAAACTCTCAAACTTTTAAATTTAATTTTATTCTATTTATCTATTTATTCACTTTTGGGCTAGGCCATTCCCAGACCAGGGATGGAACCTGGGCCTCCCCAGGGAATTCCCTCTCAGACCTCTTTCAATAGTTTCATTTTGGTACTGGACTCAGAGAAATCAGTTTTGCATTTGCAAAAGCTGTCAGGCTTTTGACTTGAAAATGATGTTTTAACTCTGAATAAAATAATTTTACGTATTGAGCAGGTGTTTTTAGAATATCCCTGGGATATTCTCCAGATAGACATGTGCATGCGTGTTTCCGCCTCTAGTGAGTCCTCAGTTGCATCAGTGATCCCTCAGACCCTCATTAATTTTCTCTTTGCAGGAAGAGCATATCAGTGGACATGCTTGTGTCCATCTGTGTCACTGCTGTAATGTCCTTCTTCCCAGCCAGCTTTGTCGTGTTCCTAATCCAGAAGCTCATCAGCAAAGTGAAGCACCCGCAGTTCATCACTGGAGTGAAGCCTGTCGTTGACTGGCTCTCCAAATTTGTCTGGGACATGGTAAGACCACTTGTCTGATGCTACTTCATAAACTTCCATCAGGGCTCTAGATTAGATGAATAAAAGAGCCTCTGGCCTTCAGTAGGAAGTGTTCTAGCTATCCAAAGATGAATGAAAGAAGAAAAGGTAAACAGAGCTGTAAACTTTCATGTCACCAAACATGGCATTAAAAACAGAGCTGATCTCACATCCACATGGATGGCAGTTAATACAACTACCACCTCATTCCCTGAGAACCTTTCAAAGAAGCTGAGGTGGAAGACTCTCAGTTAAAACTCAAAGCTAATGCCTCTGATATGTTTGATGGATTTGAAACTTCAGTGTCAGGGTGTTCTTTGATTTACTAGGAAACTCATCTGTCCTCCAAATTTCTGAGGACCAGGTAACTGAGAGGTGATCGAGCTCCCTGTTTTTTCAGTTTCCCCATGGAGAGCTAATTCATAATTTACTATATTGTTTTTGCAATGTGTTAGAAACATTAAATAACATAGCAGTAAGTACAGATTACCAGGAGAGCTTGGTAGTACCAAATCTAGCTTAAGAAGGCTGAGGCACTCAAACACTGAATTTGTTTGTAGGAGGATCTTGTATTATCTGTGACGGTACTGAAGAAATTCTTTTAAGGTTACTAGCAGGGCATTTACTTGAGGTGACTTAATGTTTACAATAAAGACAGTACATTATTATTGTCTCTTTACCTTATGGCAATACAACAACAGCTCCAGAAATGAGGATAAAAATATAAAACACAATAAAAAGAATCAGATTGTATATGTAGACTTTTATTAGGGCAAACATTTCCATAAGCATAAATATCTCATTAAAACAGATGACCAAATATCTTTATTAAAAGTGATCCAAAATGAAGTAAAAATTAGTAAAACTGACTATAAATGAAGATACTGCAGCATATAAACCAATGATTCATCAATGATATTTAATACCAGGACCTAATAACATTTTCCAAGTAATTAATGTGATAAACATTATTAATACAGATGACACAGATAACATTGTATTTTGTAGGAGGATCTTGTATTATCTGTGACGGTACTGAAGAAATTCTTTTAAGGTTACTAGCAGGGCATTTACTTGAGGTGACTTAATGTTTACAATAAAGACAGTACATTATTATTGTCTCTTTACCTTATGGCAATACAACAACAGCTCCAGAAATGAGGATAAAAATATAAAACACAATAAAAAGAATCAGATTGTATATGTAGACTTTTATTAGGGCAAACATTTCCATAAGCATAAATATCTCATTAAAACAGATGACCAAATATCTTTATTAAAAGTGATCCAAAATGAAGTAAAAATTAGTAAAACTGACTATAAATGAAGATACTGCAGCATATAAACCAATGATTCATCAATGATATTTAATACCAGGACCTAATAACATTTTCCAAGTAATTAATGTGATAAACATTATTAATACAGATGACACAGATAACATTGTATTCTTCCATAGTAAAGAAATATGTTTAATATTTTTATGAATGCCATTTGGTATTATAAAATAAACCTGACTGGACAAAAACTTTTAAAATCTCAGAAAAACAGACATGATGAAAAAGGTAATAATGTATACAAATAATTTAAACATATTATCATAGATATGGAAATGTAATAATCATTTGAATGTAAGAAAATGCTACAAAAGCAGAGGGTTATCACAAGAGAGAATGAGAGATATTCTCAAACAAATGAAAAATCAAGATCTGGTAGTAAAGGCAAGTATTTTTAATATATGACAGATACTAAAATGTCAAGGGGAACAGACTGTTTCCTCAAGTGGTAGTGACAATGGACAGATGTCGCTTTTAAATATGCAAAGGACATAGCAAATTAACTTACCACCTTCTTCAAAATAAAGTGAGAATCTCTTGGTAGAATTTAAGCACCGATAGCAGATACATCTTATGAAAGTTTATGAAATGCTCTGTATATCACTGGAAAACTATTTCAATGGTGAAAATGATGTAGGAATCAGAAGCATATTCTGTTGAGACTCAAGGAAGTTAACACTTTCCCGAACTGGAAATAAATTTGTAAGAAGGCATATAAAGTTATTGACTAAATCCGATTTGTTGTAAGAATAACTCATTCCTAGTGAAATAGCTTACCAGCTGCCACTACTCTGGGATCCTCATGAGACTGATGTCTCCCAGCTGCACGGCTGTCTGCACTCTCGTTCCACCAAAGAACATGAACTGCAGAAATAAACCAGAAGTAGATGTTAAAGACTATGCCGTTACTACCAATAAGAGAAACATTAACCAGAAACTAAAAGTCCTATTCTATCAATCAAAATAGTGATTATCACAGGTAATGCTAAGTATGTTACTGATAAGATGTCAGAGGGGCCAGAGATTTGGAAGAGAAATTTATAATTAGTCAAACTCGTTTTGTAGATGAAGAAAGAAAAAGCTGGAAAAGAGAAGTAAAATAATGCAGCTAAAGACATAATTAGGCCAAGATCCAAATCGTCTGACTTCCTAATACATGTTAACTTTATTTTAAAAAAGCAAGATTATAAAAAAGTTGTGCTTACTATTGAATATTTGGGTGATGGAAAGAAAAAAAAAGTAGGATATTAAGTGTCTAAGGAAAAATTCTATTAAGTGCATTTCCTTTAAAAAAATGGGAGTAAAATCACATTAGGATCTTGCTGTATATTATGTTTAGTCTTAGTAACAGATTTTTAAAAATCAACAATTTGTACTTCCTCTGGAAATAACATTAATTTTTAATGGCTATGGGAATTCCTTCTTGTAACAACATTTCATCCCAACCCCTTATTACTGGCCAATTAAATTATTTTCACTAATTCAATATTCTTTGAAATACTGGGATAATATTCTTGTGCATAAATTTTTATAATATATACTATCTATATAGGAAAATGCAGAGAAAGAGAAAGTACGAGGCATTTCTATACCACCCAGAACAAACTGTTTTAATACTTGGTGTAATTCTGTCCACAGTTATGCATATATATTTGTATTTACACATACACACACACACACAGGCTTCCCTAGTGGCTCAGTGATAACAGGTATGCATACATGCTTATGTTTACACACACATATACACCCGCGTGCTCACGCTTCTCTGGTGGCTTTGTGATAAAGAACCTGCCTGCCAAGGAAGGAGATGCTGTTTCAATCCTTGGGTCAGGAAGATCCCCTGGAGAAGGAAATGGCAACCCATTCCAGTGTTCTTGCCTGGGAAATCCCATGGACATAGGGGAATGGTGGGCTACAGTCCATGGAGTTGCAAAAGAGTCAGACATGACTTAGCGACTAAACAATAACAATACATACAAACATGTATAATAATATATGTTTATAGTTATATATGACACATATTTATATATCTATTTATGTATCACATGTGTATTACATAAAGAAGGTCATACAACATTGTTTCCAAAGTTTCCTTACTATAAACAATGCTGATATAAACTCGATTAGAGCAGCAGTACTTGAACATCTATGATAAGAACATTTACCACTAACATTTGTTGGGTGCTTGCTACGGTGCTGGGCCTGGTTTAAATTTTGCATGTGTCAACTCATTTAGTTTTCATAATAACCTTAGGTACAGGTTATTATCACTTTTGGATGAGGAAAATAAGTAAGGTAAAATAAGGCTAAGTAACTCACTCAAGGTCATAGAGTTTTAATTGGTAGAGCTGGGATTCAAATGCAGGCAGTCTGGATCTGATTGTTTTCTTAATATAAACTAAAATTTAAACTGAGAGAAGCAAAAAGTATCTTATATACATATATACACACAAATATACAGTGTATATATTATATACTATCCTTAAGAAGTGAAGTACTGATTTATACTCAGCATATTATATTATCATACTCCTAGTACACGGAGCATGAATTTAAGATTAAAAGATGTGTGTACACACATTTCAGTAGTTTTTTTTAAAAAAAAAACAGTATTGTAAAATAATAAAAAGAGTATACACATTCATTATAGTAAATTAAGATTTAAAAAACCTTTAATCTGATCATTTAAATATGACTCCGTATTTTATGTCTTTTCAAATTTCCTTCTCGTAGAACTAAAAACATTCATGTTTCCTAGAATGTATGCAAAAACAATTGAAATAGTAAAGTTTTTTATTTATATTTATATTGCCAAATTACTGGAGGGGGTCGAGCTTAAGCCTTGCAATACAACAGTATTTGTTTTTCCCTGGCCCCTCTTACTGTATCTTTAATACATTTTTATTAGGTAAAAAATGGCATCTTATTATTGTCTTAATCTGCATCTTCTTTAATATATATTAGTTGCCTATGTCATCTTGGCATAAGCTTTTCTTTCGGATTTCATTTATATGTATATGTACATACACACACACATATAAATGCACAATATATGAGCCTTTGAATAATAAAATCAGTTGATTCTTTTTTTTCTTCATAGTTTCTTCATTTGTTTTTGGCTACAAATGTTGTTTTCAGATATTAATAAATTTACCTATATTTTGTTTCAGTAATTCTGTGAATTCAGTTTTTAACTGAATCTATAATCCACCTTGATTTTATTTTAGTGTATGGTATGAAATGGGCAGTTAATAATTATCATAGTTTTTCTCTTCTGTATTTCTCAACTGGGAGAAACACGTGTTTTCGCACAGTCCAACTTTTTTCTTTTTTTACAATATATTATCAGAATTTGAATTTCTGGGAAATGATTAACTCAGTTTTTGCATATGTTAGGTTTGAGGTGCTCATTAGACATGAGCAACTGGATATTATGGGTTTTCAAATATTAAAAGTCTTAATCATTTATTCTTTCAGATAAACTTTATAAACATTTTCTGAGTTTGCCACACACACACAAAAAACCCCACTCAAATTCTGATTGGAGTATCTTTCAACTTTAAAAGTTATGTATCCCAAATAGATGTTTTTATTAAATAAATCAGTATGATATATATACTATGTGTATCTAAGTAGTGAGAGATTGGTTAATTTATTTCTTTGGGTTTGTCTGTGTTTTTAATATTATAATAACCATATATTACTTTTTACCCCTAATTTTATCATTTTGATATATCAGAGAAAAGAGCAGTTCAATATTTGAAAAAGACTTCATAAGGTATTGATATTCTAAATAAGATTGAAAACAGGTTTACTTAACTCTTAAAATTACCAAAAAACTAATAATTTGGCAATAAAAAGTGAAATACACTCAATAATGAGAACAGAAACAAACTGACCCAAGGAGCTTAACAGTAGATCAACAGTATACTTTGTAATTTCATAGAAGAGATGGACAACTGTACCTCTGTTGAGTACTCCATATTCTGCATGGAACACTCCAACTAATTTTGCGTAGCCTTGATTGACATGAGTATGAACTGCCCTTTTAAATGGGTCACCCCACAGAGCTGGCCCACCAGGTTTCATCTGAAAAGTAGCCAGTTCATAGACTCCTAGAATAGGGAGAAAAATATTTTACAGAACACATTCAAACAGTTTGTAATCCTGTCTAGTTTGGTTCTGGTGAAAAGCTAATCTACATATATAGATTTGGAGGATCATACATATATATATGTTTATGTAGACATATTTATTAATAATTTGCACTGTTTTTCTGTGCTTTTATGTTTAGAAAGTCTTTGTTTCAGTTTCAGGGCGAGTTGTTTTAGCTTAACGTACAGAACAAAGAAAAAGGGACTAGAAGATACAGGTAAGTTATTATCTAAAATATTTTTAACCTATAAAATTAATAAAATAGTGAGAATTTATAACAGAATAGGCCTTTTTAGCTGCCTGCATCTACACTTTCATAATAAAAATGAATAAGAAAGTATTTTCCAATTTCTTACAGCTCTACTCTTCTTTGCAACTTTCACTACTTTTTTGCTTTATATAATTGTCTCCTATAGGTTTGCATTTCTACCAGCAACAGCAGGCAAACAGTGGACCTCAGAGTTTTTGAGGGAAAATGAACCCTAAAGGAGATGCTTTTTATTATTCCTAAATATCCAGGTAAATACTTGAAAAGCATTTTACCTTTGGATAGAAGTATAGAGTGGATGGAAAAAAAGAAACCAGAGGACTGGCAGATTTGAGAAGTAGGAAAAGCATGCAAGTTACTGAAGAATCATGAATAACACAGAGGAAGAGAACTAAGACTTGATATTATCTTTGAAGTCCAGTAGTTCATTTAGATGGTGCCAAAAGCTGAGGGGGATCTAGGCAGATAAGGATCTAAATAAGACTTTTCAATCTCTTGTAATCTAAAATGCACTATAGAGTTGGGAATAACGGGGGGAATAAAATATCATTTAAATTAGTTTATGCTTTTTCTAATCTGACCTTTGGTTAAAACTGGATTGAGGTAATAATTTCTTTAAGTCAGCAAGAAGTGAAATCAGGAAGAAGACAAATCTTTAGGAATTATTTTCAAACTGAGAAATAAGAAAGAGGAAGACACAAATGTTAGACTACAGTAATATAGCTTGGCAGTTTCAGTTAATTCATTCCCCCCAAACAGTCAATTTTATAAGCAAATCTATACTTAATGATTTGAGATTGATAGTGATTTATGGAAGATACTTTAAAAAGTTTATATTATTTTAAAATTATGATAAAATATCATACATTATCCCTCCTTTACCCACATGTGTTCCTTGTTCCCAAGGCCCAAATTCTCAACTGTAAGTGACCATGTCCACTTCTTCTATAATACAGCTAAATTTTAAGCATCAGTACAATATTAATTTGGAAAAATACTTCATTATTTAATGCTCATTTTTAAAATTAAGAGCTCCAATTTATTTTTGTCTCAATAGTCAACATATATTCCTATATTAAGCAAAAGATTAACTTCATTTTCCCCATTAGTTTTTATAGTTTAAAATCTTAAGTAGTTTCTCCATCAAAGTTCAAAGTGAGTAAGACAGAAGGACTTACCTTCTTTTGGAGGTTTTACTAATTTGCACCATGGCACCAGGTAAGTGATTTCACTCTCTTGTTTATCAATAAGAGCCAAATTTGGAATGAGAAATTGTTCTTGCCATTCCTTATCTTTGGCCAAGGCTTTCTGAACTTCAGTTCGATGAGCAAAATTGTCTATAGGAAGGAATAGGAAAAATAAAAATGTTTGATTTAAAACTACCTCTACTTTTTTCTGGGTTTCATTCACTTTTATAAACATTCATCGGGCCACGTAAGAACTGTGCTATATTACTGGCAATACCAACATTGTTCCCAATTGTTCATGGTCTTAAACGGGAGCAGCAATGTAATCAATTAATGATAATGTCATACAGTAATAAGCTTTATATGCTCTATCCACTTAATAGGTAGTTGTGAGAGTTAGGTAAGTTATTGAATCTTTCTGTGTCTGTTTAACTCCAGGGCTGACGTGAGGATTAAATGAATTAGTACATGAAATGAGCTCAGCACAACAGAGTGTTTGATACCTAGTGAGTGTTCAATATACGTTAACTATACTTACTAATTTTATTGAGGCATTAAAATTATAGTGCCAATTTAGAAAAACACTTTTTCTTTGTTAGTGATGATGGTGAAGAGTGGTCAGGTCAAAGTGCAATAGAATTAAATTTAACATGAAGTTAAATTAACATGAAATGAAGTTAAGATTTGCTTTTCAGCCTCTCTGAACAAACAGCTTCTAAAGAAATAGTGCTCCTTCTCTTACTTGTCACCCATTATTTTTTACCCAGTACTATTTCTCCTGTTTGTTACGTATATGTTACTAACATATGGGCCTAGAACTACTATATATAGTAATAGGACCTTTTAAGACTAATGGTAAAAGAGTCTTCTATGGTTTATGCTGTGTAGATAAGGAATAACAGTTATCTTAGAGCTAATCTAAGTTATATCAGGATGTTACTAGTAATTTTCTTAGTGGAATATGATTCAACTGGTGGTACATAAAGGCATAAGTTGTGTTTTAATGGAGTTTGCTCTATTACAACAGGGAGAGCCCCCAAACTATGGCCATGTTAAATACAGAATGAGTAAGAGTGCATGCTCAGTGGTGTCCGACTCTTTGTGACTCCATGGACTGTAGCCCATCTCCTTTGTCCATGGAATTCTCCAGGTAATAATACTGGAGTGGGTTGGTATTTCATACTCCAGGGGATCTTCCCGACCCAGGGATGGAACACGATTCTCTTGCATCTCCTGCACTGGCAGGTGGATTCTTTACCACTATACCACCTGGGAAGCCCTTTACATATAAAACTACTTTATGACTATTTGGACACTGATGACCAGACATTAAATGAAATTGTTAAGTTGTGTCTGACTCCTATGACCTCATGGACTGTAGCCCATAGGGTTTCCCAGGCAAGAATTCTGGAGTGGGTTGCCATTTCCTTCTCCAAAAATTATTTAGGTATCATCAAGTCCTTATGTGACTTCACAAAGATCTGATACTGCAGCAATAAATATACTGGGGATTCCTGTAATCGTTCTCCTTTTTCTAAACCAGTGGTTGGTCAGCTTCAATATCAGAAGAACTCATTCAGTCCCTTTTCTTTTACCTCCATAGACTAGTATAATGACAGTGAATTTCTTGAAACTCTGGGGGCACAAAAAATCAAAAGTGGTCCTGAAAACAACAGAATTATTGAATCTTACAGGTGGGTGAGTGGTTTGAAGTTAATTATCATCCCCTGAAAGTGAAAGTTGCTCAGTTGTGTCCGACTCATTGTGACCCCACAGACCATAGAGTCCATGGAATTCTCCAGGCCAGAATACTGGAGTGGGTAGCTGTTCCCTTCTCCAAAGGATCTTCCCAATCCAGGGACTGAACCCAGTTCTCCTGCATTGCGGGTGGATTCTTTACCATCTGAGCCACCACGGAAGCCCAAGAATACTAGAGTGGGTAGCCTATTCCTTCTCCAATGGATCTCCGAGATCCAGGAATCCCCTATCAACTATTTCCCTAAAGTCCCCTAGATGTTTGAATGATTTTGGCTAAAACATTAATATCCACATATAGCTTCAATATAAAGAAAAATAATTCTTTTCTTTTTGACCCTAACCCACTTGGGTTCTTGCAATCACTGCTTTAAATTTTTCATAAAAAATCTTTACAATAAGTCAGTCTAAACTTTGTTTTTTTTTTAGAATTAAAGTTTAGTTCACAATATAAAGGTTCTAGTGATGGACTGGTGTACTGTTGAGAAGAATAATCACTGAATTTATTTTTGGTATTGCTTTTTAAAAGTTATACTTAACCTGTATGTTATTTAAAGTAACATAGATCTAAGAACTAAGTCTCATGTAATATCTAACAGAAAGGACATCTGTACTGCATGCTTAAGCTATTGACTCATACCATACTTCCAAATATGAAACACTTTATTCATTCTGCCTCCAAATTCTACACTCCAGTATCCAACCAATTCAGAGTGAACTGTCCGAAGATGAATGTTTTTCTTAACATTTTCCAGGAATTCATTCATCTTTGAGGGCTTAAGATAATAGGTACGAAATTCATAGAATGTTCCATCATATTGTCTGGGGCCTGTAGCAAAAGATGAACACACCTGAAACAAGATAAGGAAAATTTAAATATTCTGGGAAATAAGGGTTTATAATATTATTTTAAAACCAAATCTGAATCTGGAAACAAGGGACACACATTAAATTTATAATCTGTTTTGACTTTTGCTGTCTTCTCTCCATAGAATTTTAGAGATATATCAATAAAGATGCCTGCTTTTAAACATTCTATAGCTACTGTTTCCTAGGAGGAAGTCCACCATTAGTCACTTTTTCATGAGAAGTTGCTCACAGGAAAGCACTGGGGCACTTTCTTTACCAAAGGACTACAATTAGGATCCTAATAGTCTTTACAAATAGTTTATTACCTCTTATTTATCCAATATTCCATCTTTATTGAATAGTATAATATATATGTTAGAGTTAAAACATTTAAAACAGTTTCTAAATATACAGGTATTTTGGCTAGCACAATGAAAATGTGTTTACTGGCAAAAATTCATTTTTTAAAGGTTCCTAAAACAATGGAAATTCCTGGTCAGATCAAAGTATTTTTTAAATCCAATGAAGAAGACCACTGGTCAAAAATAGGACAGGAGTTTAACTAATGTGATAGGAAACTATGACCTAGCCAATTGTATTGTAATACGGTGATATCCTGGGTAAACCCTAGAAAAAGAAAAAAAAAAATCAGTGTCAGAATTGTCTGAATAGTTACTAGGTTTTAATTACAGATGCAATCTGCAGAAGGGCATTTAATCCACCCAATTATAGCAGGTCGATGCAAATATCAGTTAAGAACCATTAGTTACTTCTGTAATAGTCATATGCTCACAATGTAAATTTCTAATTTGGTTCTATGAGTGAACTTAACTTTCAGTAGGAAATGCTTTGTGTATTGTATGTGTTTGTGTGTATACATAGGTATATACAAATACATACTATATATATATACACACACTCATATTCTAGTTTACATATCCATCCTATTTAAGTTTTGTTAGCATGTGCACATTTCCTGAAGTTGATTATACCAGGATTATCTATTAAAATAGTTTAGGTACTTATAAAGCTATTGATGAATTTTGGCCTTATTTTGACTACCTGATATGTCAAAGAAAGCAGTATGCTTCATGCTGTGACATATATTTTGTTTACTGAACACAATAATACATATATTTTATTTAACTGTGTATAAGGCTTAATTACACTCTCTTTTGAGGTCATTCCAAGTCTGTGATGAGCCATATTCTTATTGCCCAATTGACTACACTTGCCATCAAAAACAAGTGCAGCTGGCCCTGCATTTGGCAGATGTTCTTTTGGTGCCATTTTAGCAAACTTTACTAACACAATGTTAAGCAAATAAAAGCTGCCTACTACTTATAGTTTAAAACTATTAAAATATATCAGATATCAGAAAATGGATCAATGGAGTAGGTGTAACAACTTTTCAGGGAATTCATATTTGGAGATCAAAATATGTGATGAACGGCACACATTTTATTATTACTGGCAGAAGAAATATACAATAGGAAAGCTCAGGGAAAAGTTAACAGCTAGGGGTATGTGATTTGTGCGAAGTCATGAAGTGATTTTTGTTGCAAGGCCACTAGAACTGCAGGGAGAGGAATCATGAGTGCTTCCTTTTCTCTAAATTAGGGCTCATTCTCCTTAGATAGTGACTTCCAATTCATTTATAAGAGAACATCTGGTTGACATTTAATAACGTCAAAGTACAGAATAAAATTCTAAGGACTAATTCTTGATCCTGCCCCAGTAGAATCAGAATAAAGGCTGTAATGCTAATCTCGGGTGAAGGGGCCATCAGTGGTTTCTCTTTAGTTTCTACCAGAAAGTCAGTTTGAGCAGGAAGTAAAAGCCTGAACATCAAAAGGAAAAATCTCTAGGTTAGATTCACAGAATAGGCCAATCCCTGACAGTTAAAGGTGAATCACAATAATCTATTTTGTACATTTCTCATCCAGATTAAATGAAGTTGTCATCATATTTGCTACGAGGTTCCTGACAGTGGCTGACTCGGGCACCAACCTCTGGAGACAGTGACAGCTGGGTAGATGCTCCACCACCCGACCCTGGGCCCTCTCTTTAAGGTTCTCTGCCTGCAAAATGCTGGGAGGTTGTGTATTTCATTTAAAAGGGGGAAAATTGTTCTGTTGCTCCTTCAGTGTGGAGGGGCTTGTCAAAACATAGTAAGAGAGGCGTCTGGACCAGTGCCTAGTACAGGCCCCAAATGCGGCAACAGCAACCGTGCGGGTCCGCAAAGACGCAGCAGCTGGCGCTTCAGGCGAGTCCTCACGACCAACGGGCACCTAGGCTAGGCGACCCTGGCAGTGGGTCTTCTCTTAATGGCACCCTTCCTGCTTCCGCGCGTCCCAGGGACCCCCGCCTCCGGATTCCGAGACTTGCTAGAACTCGCGCAGCACCACGCGGGCTGGTCTGGGACCACTGACGCATGCGCGGCGCGCGCTCTACCCCCGCAGACGCCCCCGCCCTCCGCTCCCCTCCCCCAGGGAACGTTTTGGGCGGGTCCCGGCAGCCGGTACCTGAGGCGCCCTCGATGGTGCGGCCAGGGCCCTAGTCAGGCTCCTTCGGAGGGCAAGCATGGTGCGGCTTCGAGCGCTGAGAAGGGCAGCGGCCGGCACTCTTCCTAAAATTCCTCCTCTTGTGTCTTCCTGACTGGCAGCGAGCAGCGCCTGCACACCCGCGGGAGGCCGCTCTGGGCGGGTCGGCTCCTCCTCCTGAGGGCGTAGGGGGTGGGGCTGAGCGCCCGTCAGCCCGGCGGCCTCCACAAGCTGAGCCTGAAGCGCGTGTTGTCAGCTCTGACCCTCTCCGTTTTTTCTCCAAAAGGTTCTTATCCTCAGCGTCAGAAGTGATATTATAGTTAGCAGAATGTTGATGTCCTCGTTCCTATACCATCGGTCTGGGCCCATCACCTCGTCTCCTTGCGCGCCTGCGTACAATTAATTCGTAAAAGCGCGCGTGTGGAACGTGAGTGTGTGACCAGGGAGCCATCACTTTTTTTCCTCAGTGCATTTTCCTTCCCCGTCAGTACCCACAGCGTGAAGTTGTAAGGCTCCAGATAATTTACATTGTATTTTTCAGAACCTCAGAGGAATGGGGGTACCGAGCTAGTTATGAACAATTCAAAGATAAACATACGTTGTTAAAATTCTGTAACCCTTGAAAGTAAAACCTCTGGTCTAGTCTTCCCTATCTCTGATTATTGCTCACCAGAATCACTACCTTCTAATATTTCGAGCTTTTTCTTCTAACGCCTGTTTCTGTCTTTTAAAATAATAAGCATATTCTGCTTTTTTTTTTTTTCTTTTCTGTTTAGATAGCATCTTTTGACTCTCTATGGAAGAAGAGAATTTACGTCTCTAGTATAGCACTCCCTCTCCCCAACTAATTTCCCTTCCTGAACCTAATAATGTTTACGCTTAAAAAATCAATTAATTGATTACATCATTAATTTACATCATTTGCATCATATTAAGACTTCCCTGGTGGCTCAGATGGTAAAGCGTCTGCCTACAATACGGGAGACCCAGATTCGATCCCTGGGTTGGGAATATCCTCTGGAGAAGGAAATGGCAATCCACTCCAGTACTCTTGCCTGGAAAATCCCATGGACGGAGGAGCGTTGTAGGCTAAAGTCCATGGGGTCTCAGAGAGCCGGACACGACTGAGAGACTTCACTTTCACTTTTCAATGTTGATGTTATTCTTGCTAATAGTTACATTATTGCAAACATTAGTGTAATATTTCTTATATTATCAGGACTAGTGGGGTTAGTTGTGCCTTGTGCAATGACTTGAATCATTCCTTCAGAGGAAAGGATGCTTTTACAAAACAAAACATTATTGTGCCCAGACTGGATCTTTATGTTTAAGTTAATTTTCTTAGACCTCCTTCCCCTAAGCTGGAATTAACAATTAATTCCCTCATTCAACCTGTATTAATTAAATTTCCTCTATGCTGACTGACCTAGATAGCATATTGAAAAGCAGAGACATTTCTTTGCCAACCTAGGTTCTTCTAGTCAAGGCTATGGATTTTCCAGTGGTCACGTATGGATGTGAGCGTTGGACTGTGAAGAAAGCCGAGGACCGAAGAATTGGTGCTTTTGAACTGTGGTGTTGGAGAAGACTCCTGAGAGTCCCTTGGACTGCAAGGAAATCCAACCAGTCCATTCTAAAGGAGATCAACCCTGGGTGTTCTTTGAAAGGAATGATGCTAAAGCTGAAACTCTAGTACTTTGGCCACCTCATGCGAAGAGTTGATTCATTGGAAAAGACTGATGCTGGGAGGGATTGGGGGCAGGAGGAGAAGGGGACAACCGAGGATGAGATGACTGGATGGCATCACCGACTTGATGGACATGAGTCTGAGTGAACTCTGGAAGTTGATGATGGACAGGGAGGCCTGGTGTGCTGCGATTCATGGGGTCTCAGAGTCGGACATGACTGAGCGACTGAACTGAACTGATGCTGACTGAATCACTTTTCCAGAAACTGGTGTTCACAGGTGAACAAAACACAAAGTCTGTGTGTCCTTGGAACTTCCAGGATAGGGGAGGCAGACAAATGAAGGAAAAATATATTGGGGATTAAAACAAGGAAAAACAGAATAGAATAGGGAGACTAGAGAGTGCTGGAGGGAGGTAGCAGAGACTGCTGGCTATTTCCCAATATTCTTCTCCCAAACCCCCTTAAAAAAATACCAATAGAACCCAGGCATCTTGGTGCAATCATGTGACTAAGTCCTAGCCAGTGGGATATTTTAGCACATTATGGCCACTATCTTAAAATAATGTAGGAGGGGTTGTTTCACTCTTTGTTTATTTCTGCTTGCTGGAATGTGGAAATAATGAGTTCTTGGACTTTGAGGTAGAAGCCAGGTGCTGGAGATGGCAGAACAACAAAAGAAGCAGCCTAGGTTCTGACACCATGGAATACTAGGAGCCCTGGCCTGCCTGTCTCTGGACTTATTTTAGGAGAGAATTCATGTTCTAGTTTAAGCCACTGCTGTGTGGCATATACCTATGATCTTAATCACAGAAAGGTGATTGTTTCTTTTATTTCTTTTTCATTTGTTTCTCTTCTTTACATTTTACTTATTAATCACCAAATTCTTTGCCCAAGCTCAAAATGGTTGAAACTGTTAATCAGCTTTTCAGCTTCCTCTTCTAGAGTTGTCTTTAAGGAGTCTTTTGGTCTCTTGGTCCAGTGTGGACTAAATATTCTCTAAAGTGACCCTGTAGTAATTCTTCGATCTCCTTTCACTCATCTCCTGGGAAATCTCATTTGCCTTCAAGAGGATATCCTTTTTCCAGGATCTTAAATCTTTTTTTTTCCTCTTAATTTTAGGAGCGGGTATAACCTCAGATATGCAGATGATACCACCCTTATGGCAGAAAGTGAAGAGGAACTAAAAAGCCTCTTGATGAAAGTGGAAGTGGAGAGTGAAAAAGTTGGCTTAAAGCTCAATATTCAGAAAAGAAGATCATGGAATCTGGTCCCATCACTTCATGGGAAATAGATGGGGAAACAGTGGAAACAGTATCAGACTTTATTTTGGGGGGCTCCAAAATCACTGCAGATGGTGACTGCAGCCATGAAATTAAAAGACGCTTACTCCTTGGAAGGAAAGTTATGACTAACCTAGATAGCATATTGAAAAGCAGAGACATTACTTTGCCAACGAAGGTCTGTCTAGTCAAGGCTATGGTTTTTCCAGTAGTCATGTATGGATGTGAGCATTGGACTGTGAAGAAAGCTGAGTGCCGAAGAATTGATGCTTTTGAACTGTGGTGTTGGAGAAGACTCTTGAGAGTCCCTTGGACTGCAAGGAGATCCAACCAGTCCATTCTGAAGGAGATCAGCCCTGGGATTTCTTTGGAGGGAATGATGTTAAAGCTGAAACTCCAGTACTTTGGTCACCTCATGCAAAGAGTTGACTCATTAGAAAAGACTCTGATGCTGGGAGGGATTGGGGGCAGGAGGAGAAGAGGACGACCGAGGATGAGATGGCTGGATGGCATCATTGACTCGATGGACGTGAGTCTGAGTGAACTCCGGGAGTTGGTGATGGACAGGGAGGCCTGGCATGCTGCGATTCATGGGGTCGCAAAGAGTCGGACATGACTGAGCGAGTGAACTGAACTGATAGGGGAATTAAACTTTTGAGGCTTTCAGCTCTAAAAATTTGTCAACTTCCTTAATTTATAGTTTGGGTGGATGTAAACTTCTACACTGGAAATAATTTTTCCTTTTTTTTTTTTAAGGTACTGCTCCATTGCCTTATAGCTTCTGGTGAGATGTTCATCCCATTTTAATTCTTGGTCCTTTGTATGTGACTTCTCTGGAAGCTTTTATGTTCCTTTCACCCCTAAATTTCTGAAATTTCACAATGATATTCCTTGGGATAGATCTTTTTTCATCCATTGTGTCTCATTCAGTTGACCAGCTGTCTTGCTGATCCTGTTTGTGATACCAATTGTCTTACTGTATTTTCCTGTGCACACTGCTCGCTGAACCCGTGGTAGGCAAGGCATGAACTAGGAGGCTGGCAGAAAATGTGAGGAACTGTAGGAACTGCAGATGGGTTTATTCTCTCCTGACTGGCATAGCAGCCTTAGCAGCAGACATAACATAACACAACATAGCCACACACAACCTTTAGGGCTTCTCCAGGTGAAGCTTATACAGCTGTGCTGGAAAAAGTAGCCCATGATCAAGTGAATGATGTGCATGTGCAGTGCCATAAATGATCTCAGCTGTTACATAAAGATCATGACTGCATGTGTAGTGCTATAAATGATCTCAACTGTTTCATAGTCATTATTTACAAAACATGGGGTGAAAGAGCCTAACCACAACATCTTGGCTTATTTGCTTTCTCCCAACACTATCTCCCCACCCCCTAATCTGGAAACTTACTTAAATTATGAGAAATTTCTTGTGTTTCTTGGATTTTTTTCTTCCTCCTCTATCTCTGGAACTTTTGTTATTCAAACATCATCCCTCCACTTGATCCTCTGCTGCTGCTGCTGCTAAGTCGCTTCAGTTGTGTCCAACTCTGTGTGACCCCATAGACGGCAGCCCACCAGGCTCCCCTGTCCCTGGGATTCTCCAGGCAAGAACACTGGAGTGGGTTGCCATTTCCTTCTCCAAGCATGAAAGTGAAAAGTGAAAGTGAAGTCGCTCAGTTGTGTCCGACTCCTAGCGACCCCATGGACTGCAGCCTACCAGGCTCTTCCATCCATGGGATTTTCCAGGCAAGAGTACTGGAGTGGGTCGCCATTGCCTTCTCCAACTTGACCCTCTAATTTTCTTTATTCTTATTAATTTTTTAATCTTTTTTTTGCTTTGTTTTGGGGGAGGGGGGTCATGAAATATTCCACCTTTATTTTGTAACTCACCTAGTAAACTTTTAAATGTCTAATTTAAATGTCCAGTTTATTTCCAAAAGCTCTTTTTAACCTCTTTTTTCCCAGAATGCTTTTTCCTCCTACTGTCTTCAGAAGTATTATCATCTTTTTGTTTCATTGGTTTAGTATTTCTGTTTCTCTGGGGGCTTAAAAATGGTTTCAAGACTTCATTTGAGTTTTATTTTGTTTTCTATATATTTTATTATTTTTCCTCTCTCTGGTACCAAAGTTTTTCCTGAAATGTTTTTATATTTGTCTGTCAACTCATTTTTTAAAGTGGGACTATAAAAAATTTGAAAGCTCTGTGAGTATGGTGGGTCTTGCCAAGTCACGAGCTTTACTGTAGGGTGATCTGAGTGGGTGGTTTCCTTCATTAGATATCCATCAACCCAGCTGCTATTAGCTATAAGTTGTTTCTTGTCAGCTTTCTCTGCAAGGAAACTTCTGGTGTCTGACCTGTGAGGTCTAATCTTTGTTGTCAAGTTTTTGAGGCTAAAAAGAGTAGAAGGCCAGAGATCTTGATATTTGGCAGTATCTTTAGAGAAAGAAATGGCAATCCACTCCAGTATTCTTTGCCTGGAGAATTCCATGGACAGAAGAGGCTACAGTCCATGGGGTCACAAATAGACATGACGGAGCGACTATCACTCATTCACACTTCAAGAACATATACTATATATACATATATTAGGCTAATGTATACCATATAGGCTAATATATGTGCCATATATATATATATATATACACACACACACAGATAAATAGTTTAGGCTATAATACATATTATATATATATTATAATGTATATAATCTAGGCTAATTAGCTGTTACAAATGGACACCAAAAGTGTATTGTGACTCTAAAGAATTTTGTTTTTTCAAATGAGCAAACAGAGTGCATTTACTTAGATGACAGGCAATTCTTCTATACATAAGGACCTAGACGTCTTCAATGCTGTGGCTTGACCATCCCCTAGAGTGTCTTTTGCCAACAAAGGTCCGTCTAGTCAAGGCTATGGTTTTTCCAGTGGTCATGTATGTATGTGAGAGTTGGACTGTGAAGAAAGCTGAGTGCTGAAGAATTGATGCTTTTGAACTGTGGTGTTGGAGAAGACTCTTGAGAGTCCCTTGGACTGCAAGGAGATCCAACCAGTCCATTCTGAAGGAGAGCAGCCCTGGGATTTCTTTGGAAGGAATGATGCTAAAGCTAAAACTCCAGTACTTTGGCCACCTCATGCAAAGAGTTGACTCATTGGAAAAGACTCTGATGCTGGGAGGGATTGGGGGCAGGAGGAGAAGGGGACGACAGAGGATGAGATGGCTGGATGGCATCACCGACTTGATGGACGGACGTGAGTTTGAGTGAACTCCGGGTGATGGTGATGGACAGGGAGGCCTGGTGTGCTGCGATTCATGGGATTGCAAAGAGTCAGACATGACTGAGCGACTGGATTGAACTGAACTGAGAGTATCATCATTAACTGCATCTAACTGAGAACAAGATAGAGGAAATCTCCAATATTTCTAAGTGGAAAATGCTTACAAGATAGGAGTAAAATTTATGGCTACAACTTAGAATTAGATAAACATTGTTAAATACTGTTAGGGACCTAAGACAGTCTCCTGTTTAGTTTCTCACAGATTTTAATTATCTTTAAAGTGTTATAGTTAAGCTTTTATCTAAATGGTAAGATTTTGAGAGATAAATAATTTCCTCAGGTTCATTGCTGCCAAGTGCTAAGTGGCCCAGCCAGTACCGCTTTTAATTATTGCTCATCTGGTTCAGTGAGTGTGAAAGTGCATTTTTTACACTGTACATAACAAATAGTTATCGGTTAAAGGGTGGAGGAAATTATATGCGGTGGGTAAAGGCAACAGTCCACTTGATGATGTCTCTACTTGGTTTTGTCCAAAGGTCAGGCTCATCACATCTGCAAAAGGAAGTGGGAGAGGTGGATTCAACACTAGCCCAGCTGCATAGGAGGGCAGTAGCTTTACATGTAAACTCCAGATACTTGAACTCTGGTGATGTCCCTGGTAAGTACTTTCTTTGTGCTACATTCTGTGGTCACTAGGTGGTGGTATAAACTGGTTTCTTTCTTTAGGCCTTGCATAGTGTGAGCTATTTTTGTTTCTTTTGAGTTCCTGTAACTTAACTTATGGGTATTTAGAGTGGAGTTCTCTCAGTTCTTCTTTTTTTGTCATATGATATTATGTACTGAAGAGAACACCTTCAGTAAAGATGAATTACTTTAAAAACTTTTATGAGTTGCTTTATTATAAATATAAATAATGGTAACAAAGTAACAAATTTTCATTCAGTGTTTGTTAGCAAATATGGTGTTCATATCGGTAAATATGTATTAAGCACTTGTGTGTTGAGTATTAAATTAAGTGCTTTGGGGAAGGAAGAAGACTGGATGCCTTTTCTTGAGCTTGTCAGTTTCTTGATGTTTCTGTATCAGTCTCTCTGCTGCTAGCATTCTTAGACTAAGCAGCAGGAAAGACTGTGAAAAGCTCAGAATTATATATAATGTGAATTTATTTAGCATTTCTATTAATAAAGTAAATTGTTTTTATTACTAAAACATGTAAACATGAGTTTAATGTATTATATACATTCCTTTTTAGAAATCCTTAATTAATTGACTTTAAGTTTTGCATTTGAAAGTGAATTCTAGTGCCAATGACCTTTAAAAGCTCTCAATAAAGAACCAATTATTTCCTAAGATAGGTTTTGCAAGTCTATTGCTTTGAATAATCCTTGGACCTCACAACTGCAGTTGGGGAAAAACTGCCGTTGGTAAAGGGGAGGTATTTCTGGACCTTTTGCTACTTGTTTTGGATTTTTATTACAAAATATGGGTGACTTCTTTCCTGTGTATGTGTTAGTCGCTTAGTCGTGTCTGACTTTTTTGTGACCCAATGTACTGTAGCCCGCCTGGCTCCTCTGTCCATGGAATTCTCTAGGCAACAATACTGGAGTAGGTTGCCATTTCTTTCTTCAGGGGGTCTTTTTGCCGCAAGGATCAAACCCGGGTTCCTGCATTGCAGCCGTCTGAGCTACTATACCTGTTATCTTTAGGCACTAGTGTGCTTAATTTGTGACACATATTTTCCCCCAAGAAATTCCTCTTTCAAATGAATATGCATTATCTGACACTCTCCAATATAATTCTGTTCACCTTTGCAAATTGTCATGGACACCTACTAGTTGAGTAATCAACACACTTTTTAATCTGTTTTAGCTTTACTTGACCATCTTTAATTGCTTTGGCAGCATTTTTATAATTTTTTATTTTTAAAATTTATTCTCAACATTATATTGAGGGCTAAAGCATTAATGTAAGAGCCTTGTAGGGTATATCCAAACCCAGGGGACCTGTTGTTTATTTTGCACCTTTTCAAGTCCTTCAGGATACAGTCTAAGATGTCCCTCTATCTCTTATGAAAGTTGACAGACTCATAGCTTATGGGAAATCAGCACTACTTGGATTAAAATTTTTCCTGAAAAAAATGTAAATTGACTTCTCAAAATAGCTTAATAATATTACTGAAGTTGGCTTCATATTCAAGATGACTTTCATCTTATATAGATGCTGAATATTAAGAAATAGGGTTCCCAGTTTCCCCACTGTCTTGGTGTCTCAGAAACTTCCATTCGGCACACACACACATACACACACAAAACTAAAAATAGTGAAAAGTCATAACTTTACAGGCTGCTTCAATATAATTCCTGTTTCATAGTGTTTTCCTTTGAATAGTAATCCTGAGCCTGTAAGTGATTTGGAATGGGGTCTGTTGGTAGATTCATATGACTAGAGTCTCATTTGTGATTAGCTTTTCAGTGAGAGCTAGGCCCTCATTTGGTTGCCGCTCTTTCCTGTCTAGCTCCCTTTCTTGTTTTTAAGGAGATTTTAATGAACATTGATTATTCTCAAATCTTATGTTGTATACCTGTCACTCTTTCTTTCAAAGAATGTTGGTGATACCTATTTCACAGACAAGAGAACATTAGATTCTAATGTACCTTATATTACATAGGAGCTGTTATATTACATCTTTTACTTATTTCTTTCTTAATTATTCTTTTTCATTTCACCTTGTGAGGTTGATTTTCCATTTTTAGAGTAAAACAAAAACAGCAAACAAGAAGCTCAAAGAAGCCAAGTGACTGCCAAGGGGTAACAGAATGAGTAGTTTAGAGATGGCTTACCCATTTTAATTGCTCTCTCATAATCCAGTGTTATAGAATATGTAACTTATTCTTTCCCATATTGGTATGATTATTTTATAAAGAATGCTTCAATAAATAACTGTATTGGTCATATACTGAAAGTGGAATTAGTGAGTCAATTTCATATTTTTTTGTTGATTTTTAAATTGATTTATACTCTCACTGGCTGTGAATAGGATTTCCTCTTTCCATATTCTTGACAATTCTTGTTAAGTGTTTAATATTTTTGTATCTTTTGGCTGAGAAATATCTCATTAATTTAATTTACATTTTCTGATTTCATGTGAATTAAGCATCTTCTCATAATTTTGTATGTCATGCCATTTTCTTTTCTTTTGGGTCCCTGTTTATATCCTGTGCCCTATTTTCTGTTATGTTGTTTATCTTTGTAATTTGATAACTTAAAGAAAAAAAAAGTCTGCATACTAATCCTCTTTTGATGTATTTGTTACTGACATAATCTTCCATTTGTGCTAGTATTTAAACCTTCTTAATGATGCATTTTTACCATATAGATATTTCTTAATTAATCATTTCTTATGTTTTAGTACTTTCTTGTGTCTTTTTGGGACTCAGATACTTTAGGGAGATAGGAGATATACTTTTCCTATCCCTGTGTATGAAGACATTTTCCTATAATACTTTACAGTTTTGCTTTGGTGTTTAGGTATTTGATTTGTCTCAAATGTATTTTGCTCACAGTGTGAGATGGAGGTTTAATTTGATTTTTATTTTTCCCTTTGATATTAGTAGTCTGTTACCAAAGCATAATTTATTAAATACTTCATTCATTCCCTACAGAAATACCATGTTTTTAGGGTATAAACTTCCACATTGTCCAGGCCATTTTTGAATACCCTATTTCTTTGATGTATTTTTCTTTACTTATACTAAAGCAAATCTGAATTATTGTAGCTTTATCATCCATCTTGACATTCGATACAGTAAATTTATATTTTTTATTCTTACATTGTCTTGGCTATTCTTGATCTTTACTATTTAAGTTGAATTTAGGGGTAAACTTCAGAAAATAAAAAAATTCTAAATTTCATTTTAATTGAAATTATACTAACTTTATAGAGAAATTTGGGATGAATTGACATAGTTATTCTTAAATTTCTTAACATGAACAAAATAAAGCTCCCAATTTGTGGGAGGTGTTCTTATATGTGCTTTAATGAAGAGTAATACTTTTCCTCAAAAATTTCTTATATAGCTTTCATAGATTTATTTGTGAGAACTTTACTTTTGTTGGTATTGTAAGATGCTTTTCAGAGTGTATTTTCTAACCAGTTGTAACTGCTGCACAGAACACTATTGAACTTTGTATATTGATCATGTACTTAGCAGACTTGCTAGTTTTAAATTTTAAGATTTTCCTTTCATAGATTTTTTTCTAGTGAGAAAACTTTATTTTCATAAAATAATGAAAATTTTGTTTCTTGTTTTCCAATATTCATACCCTCTTTCCTTCCCTTCTTCCTCCCCTCTCTCCTGCCCTTGCTTCCCGCTTCCTTCCAATTTTTCTTTCTTTCCTTCTTTGCTTCCTCCCTTTCTCCTTTCCTTCTCTCTCTCTCTCTAACTGGGTAGGATTTCTATGCAATGTTGAGTTGGTTTGGAACTTTAAGGGAACTTGTTAGTTATACATTTTTAAAATAAATATTCTTTATTAGGTTAAAGAAATTTTCTTGTTTTTAGTTTGCTCAGTTTTTAATTTTTAAAAATTTGTGAATGCCCATTAAATTTTATCAAGACTTTTCCTGAGTTTGCTGAAATCATTTGTTTTTATTCTTTAGTTGATATTGTGGTGAATTGCAGTAACATATTTTTATAATGTTAAGACTTCTTTGGTAGTCTTACCTTCCAGGTATAAATCCTACCTGGATATTAGATATTATTATTTTGAATGTTGTTAGATTCTGTTTGCTAGTATTTTGTATAGAGTTTTTCTGTCTATGTTTGTAAGTGAGATTGACTCTTAAGTTTTCCTTTCTGATATTGTCCCTGTTCAGTTTCCATTTCAATATTATTTTAGGCTTATAGAAATGACTTAGGGAAATGGGTTGGGCCTGGTTAAAGTTTTAAACTACTGATTTGGCTTTACCTGTTTTAGATTTTTTCATTTCTTCTTTTTATAAATCTTTGAGTTGGATTCTTAGCGTATTAATTTTCAATCTTTCTTATTTTCCAATATATTTATTTAAAATTATAAAATGTTTTTATCTCACCAATTTTTATAGTCCTATTAAGTAATAAATATGTTGAAATTTTCATCATTTTTTAAACATATAAAATATGTTGGCTATAGATTGTGGTTTGAATGATATTACTTGTTAGATATTTATTGAGATTTTCTTTCCTAATGCATACATTTTATAAACATTTTTTTGGATTTGAAAACATTCTTTACAGCTTAAGTACAAAGTTACACACACAAACATATACATACATGTATGATTGCCATAATTTTTTAAGATGCTTGACTTAACACAATTTCTAATATCTCAGCAATCTTCCTAAGTAGTACCAAGCACCTTAACATGTTTATCTCTTATTTCTAATCCCTCTCATTATATCTCAGGTTTCATTTTTATCTTGTATTTATGTTCCCCATTTTTGAGCATTCTCCCTCTCTCTTATTATTTCATATAGTGACAGTTTGGATCCACTCACATATTTACTAATTTCTTTGTTTACTATTACTTTTTCATCTTGTTCCTTTCATCCAGAAACAATTTCTTTCTTTCTAGAGTTGTCTTTATGGAGAAATCTTTTAGGTTTTTTTTTTTTTTT
>SJYT01015464.1:642689-656414 GCA_006410635.1 Cephalophus harveyi | reverse complement strand
TGTATGTGTGTCTAGCTATTTTAAATAAATGATAAGCATTGATAGCTATCATCTGATAACAGCATTCTGAGCATGTTGTATATACATCATTCTAGTCAGTCTTGCCAGACATTCTGAGCAATAAAATCTACTATTTGACAAATGAAGAATCCGAGGTTCAAGGTCATTTTAGGGGATGGTATATCCAAGGTTTAAACCCAGCACTGTGTATACTCACAGCCGCCATTCTTAATCACTAATCTATAAACTAAGAAATCATCCCTCTTCCTTGTTATGTATTAGTAGTTCTGTTTTCAATAAATATTTTCTTTAATGCACTCAGTTTTGTTTTTGATTTAGAAGTTCTCTGCACTTCAAATGAATATTGAACTGTGAATTTTGATTTGCAAATTCATGTTGGTTAAGAAAATATCAATATTCGGTAAGCTGAAAAGTTTCAGGGGTAGCTTATTTTCCCTGTTTTACTGATGGTTGTGCACGTGTATATGCTAACTCACTTCAGTCATGTCCTACTCTGTGGAACCCTAGGTACTGCAGCCTGCCAGGCACCTCTGTCCATGGGATTCTCCAAGCAAGAGTACTGGAGTGGGTTGCCATACCCCTCTCCAGCGGATCTTCCTGATCTAGGGATCAAACCTGAGTCTCTTATGTCTCCTCCAGTGGCAGATGGGTTCTTTATCACTAGTGCCCTTACTGATGGTTAGTAAATCTTTTCCCCCTCTAACTGCCGATATAGTTAGAAAATAAAAATTGATACATTCTTTCCTCTCAAACAGAAGTTCTTAGAACAGCACTTTGGGAATGTCATGATTTATTGTTTCTCTAGGAACATGTGCTGCTAGAGAAAAGACCATTACTTTGCTGGCAATGACTGGCAATATTTCTTCAAAACCAAAAAATAAAATAGTAAATATGATAGCTATAAAATAGCAACGAATGGAGACATTTTGCACATATTTTTTGTGATCCAAGGGATTAAACAATTATCCTCCAAACACTAGGAATATGGCTAAAATTACTTTTCACCATGCAGTAATAATCACACAGAATGGTATAGGGGGCGATATTTGGAGACAAGATGAGTAAAAACATAATTATATTTTTATGTTATATTTCTCTGCAAATAAGGAAGTAATTTGATATTCTGATTAAAAGACTAATGCCAACAAGAAATATCCAGGCCTAGGTCTAGCTGCTAGAGTACTGTTTCTACTAGGAATTGGGCAGAGGGTACTTTTTTCCTTGAATACATCATTAATGTTAATTTCCAAAGTAGTTCTACCTTGGTTAATACAATATTCGACCCTCTATAGCTTCTGGAATTTTTAACTTTATATTTTAAATAAATAAATGCCCAGTGGTGTCAAACATGAAATATTTCTGTATTGGTAATGTGGTTTTTCATGGAAATGGGGTGTTTTTTCATGTTTTGAGGGGTTGCATAAATCAAGGCTTAGCTTAGGAAGGAAAGGTCTTGTTAGTCATGCTCTCTTTTGAGAAGAGCTTTGTAAATGGGAATTATTCTTTGGCCACTTTGCCTTTTTTTAGTTCTTTGAACAAACTTCTGGTTTTCTGCCTCAGGGCCCTTTCAACTACCATCTCAGCTGAGGAAGTATCTTCAACTACTGTTGCCCACTTCAAGTCTTTCATGATCAATCTTTTAATTTTGGTAGGCTCTAGTTTAATGCCTCCTATTAGGAAAGGCTTACTGTGATTCTTCTAAAGTAGGCTCCCTTCTTTTATATTTTCTAATTGTATCCATCTTTCCCCCTTGCTAATGCTTGTTACAATTTTTATTATTACCTCTATTTGTTTACTGACTGTTATCTGTTTACCTCTAAAGTCAAGGATCATGCTTGTATAGATCCAGCAATTCTTTGATATTTAGTAGGTGCTCAATAAATATATTTAAATGAATAAATGATTGTAAGAGTACATCTGAAGGAAAAGAAGGAAATTCTTGCTTAAAGGTGGAGGCCAAACTGGCAAAGCAATGATAATATTGTTGTTGTTGTTCCGTCACTAAGTTGTGCCCAACTCTTTGTGATTTCATGGACTGTAGCCTGCCAGGCTCCTCTGTCCGTGGGATTTTCCAAGCAAGAATACTGGAAAGGGCTGCCATTTCATTCTTCAAGGGGTCCTCCCAACCCATGGATCAAACCTGCATCTCCTGCTTGGCAGGCAGATTCTTCACCACTGAGATACTGGGGAAGCCCTGATTATAACACAGGGAATAATAAACTGATAGTGGGAAAAGGCGGCAAGTGGAGTAGTTGGAAAGTGCTATATTCATATTGAGCAGCTGGGAACAAATTCTAAACAGAATGAGAGTGGAAACTGTTGAGAATAGCATAGGTGTGTTTTATTGGTGATGACTAGAAATTAGGTTATTTAAAAAAAGAAGGATTCTTTTAAATGGCTGAGTAATACTCCACTGTGTATATGTACCACAGCTTTCTTAACCATTCGTCTGCTGATGGACATCTAGGTTGCTTCCATGTCCTGGCTATTATAAACAGTGCTGCGATCAACTTTGGGGTACATGTGTCTCTTTCAATTCTGGTTTCCTCAGTGTGTATGCCCAGCAGTGGGATTGCTGGGTCATAAGGCAGTTCTATTTGAATCAGTTCTAATGAGGTAGATGAAACTGGAGCCGATTATACAGAGTGAAGTAAGCCAGAAAGAAAAACACCAATACAGCATACTAACACATGTATATGGAATTTAGAAAGATGGTAATGATAACCCTGTATGCAAGACAGCAAAAGAGACACAGATGTAAAGAACAGACTTTTGGACTCTGTGGAAGAGGGAGAGGGTGGGATGATTTGGGAGAATGGCATTGAAACATGTATACTATCATGTAAGAAACGAATCGCTAGTCTGGGTTCGATACAGGATACAGGATGCTTGGGGCTGGTGCACTGGGATGACCCAGAGGGATGATATGGGGAGGGTGGTGGGAGAGGGGCTCAGGGTTGGGAACTCATGTACACCTGTGGCAGATTCATGTCAATGTATGGCAAAACCAATACAGTATTGTAAAGTAAAAAAATAAAATAAATAAAAAAACGATTCTGTGCATCTTAAAATATGCTGTGTTGAGCTATAGCTAATTTTTCTAAGTATTATGTAACCAATGGAAGGTATGCGTCTTAAGTTTATATATCTTTATATTTACTATCATCTCCTGCTACCCTTGGTGGGAACTCAGTAGATGCTTGTGGGATACTTATTGCCTGAATGAAAAAAAGAATTACAAAGATTACCCACTGAAAAGAACAGGTTGATTTTTATTTTAGCTTAAGACAGGTGTGTGAATTATAATTACCTAGGGTCTATTATACGTTAGGATGCACATATTCTTATACCAGCAGATACTTCCATTTACTTGTAGTCCAGTGCAGTGGTCATAGCTATGAATTTCCCTGTGACTCAGACTAGCTCATATATGGCATGATTGCTGATGTCATCCAGCTAGCAGATGGGGAAGAAAGAGAAATAGAATGACATACAGTGTCTTGCCAACTGCCTTGGTCCACAAATACCTGTCACTTTTGCGTACAT
This sequence comes from Cephalophus harveyi, assembly GCA_006410635.1. NCBI lineage: Eukaryota > Metazoa > Chordata > Mammalia > Artiodactyla > Bovidae > Cephalophus > Cephalophus harveyi. Next base: position 652,847 of record SJYT01015464.1, on the reverse strand, counting down.
CCCCTGGGCAAAAGCCAGGCATTTGTTCTTTCTCCCTTAAATGCAAGAGGCTGGACAATGTAGTTGTATGTATCAGAGCATCTCAGCATCATATACACTGGAATAAATTTCACAAAATTGTTAACATCTCTAGCGACAGTAGTTATGACTTTTATTTTTAACTCTGTACTGTTAATTGCTCTCTGAATTTTCTGAAATAAGCACAAATTAAGTTTATAATCAGGTAAAAGTTTATAAACATTAAAATAAAAGGGTCCATGAGAGCTAGCTGAGTGGCCTCCCTCTGGAGGTTTAGATAGGTTGGGGCACTCACTATGGTGTAAGTTTCAATATGTCTTTGTATCTTAGGAACTTCTTCAGGTGCCTGCCAAAGTGACAGAAAATCCACCGAGCATAGTGTAAGGAGGACCCTTCTTTATGCATGGGTGATTTGGATATGACATTTATCAGTGCTGATCACCTGGATTGCCTTGGCTGATCTGGCTGACTTGGAGGATTTTCCATTCTTCCCTTGCAGTTCCATATTTCCTTTCCAAAACCTTTCCTTCCGTCAAAGAGAGGAGTGTTTTCTGCTCCCAGAAGTGGGAAAGCAACAAAAGAAAAGTTATTTCTTCTTACAGTCTGTTGAAAAGCTATTCTTTAGCAAAACTAATTGTGCACCAAGATGAAGGTGTAGATTGAAAATTCATTGTATAAATGTGGGTGAAATCTAATTGATGATTTAATAAGAGTTGATATTGATAGCCCTATGGAAGCATGTAGTGTGTTCACTGCCCTTTTTTAAGAGTGTGGAAGACAGAAGGAATAGGCACCGTGAGAAGCCTATGACACCTCCTGTCCTACACATTTGATTTCGTATTTTATCTCTGGCTTCCACTCTGAATTTCAGAGGTATTTCTGCTGCTAAGATCCTTTTCAACACTCACCACTGGCTTCAGAGTTCAAGTCTTTTATTTCTTTGCCTCGTACTTACTTTCTGTTTCATTGCTTGGTACTTTCTTGCACTTGTCTTGCTGAAGAGTCCACCATGGGTATTTAATATTTAAAGGTTGGGATCACTTTGCAGGTTTTAGTTTAAAGGTAACCATAGCGCGCGTGCGTGCACACACACACACACACACACACATTCATTATTAATAGCAGAGATGCACTGTAAGTTCCTGGGAATCTTCTTTCCTTGCGATGTTAGTTTCATGCAAGTGCTACTGCCACTAGAATTAGGCTCTGATATTGCTATGTGGCAGGTAGACTAATGCAGTAACAAGGGATCCAGAACTATGTGAACTGTTTATTATGTGGGTGGATGGGACCATGCTGAAGCGGGAGATGAAGCCAGAAACTGACAGGCCACGGAAAGTCCGATTTCGGATAGCATCATCTCACAGTGGGAGAGTTCTGAGGGAGGTGTATGAAGATGGACGGCCAGCAGGCTCTCTGGATTCTGAATGTGCCAGTATCTGTGGCATAGATGGGCTCAGTGAGTCTGATGGACAGCAGAATGGCCACATAGGATCGGAAGGTGATGAACAGGAGAATGACCAGGATAACTTACTGGTGTTAGCAAGGGCAGCCAGCGAGAAGGGGTTTGGGACAAGAAGAGTCAACATTGTAAGCAAGAATGGCACAGTCAGAGGTGTTAAATATAAAGTCAGTGCTGGACAAGCTCTATTTAACAATTTGACCAAAGTATTACAGGTAAGTCATGTGTACTTTGTCCTTCCTTTCTGATCTTTGTTTCTAACTCACTGTCTCAACACCTCTGTTCTCCAGTTTAAAGCAAGCCTCTTTTATTCATGACTATTACACACTTTATGAGTCACTTCTGCATCTAGGCTATTATCTCAACAGCCATTGATTAAAAATATGGTCAAATGCTTAGCAAACTAGATTGATTTCTCAAAGCCAAATTCCTAACATTTAAGTAGTCTTCTAATACATAATGACTAAACAATATATGTTTCTTAGCCAAGGAAGGGAAGAAGACAGATTATAGTGTTCAAAGCATTTGAGCAAAGTTTAGGAATTAATTTCTGGTTAATCATCCTTAATACACAGTTTACCATTTGTCATCACTTGCGTAGACATTTAAACTAGAAAAGATTGAGTGCTACATTGAGTAGAGTTGGATTTAGTTGGAATGTTATGAAGATAAAAGGCTAATTTGACTTTCTCCCTTTCCTGGTGAGATTGCAGATTTCATCTAAGTTACTTTACTCCATTATTTTGCCTTAAGAACTAGAGCAGTACTTGAAAAATTTATTCTTCTATAAACGTATAGTTTGGATCCAGATTTTATAGTAAGAAGTTAGTCTTTAAAATATGATAGATTATGCACCGTAATGTAGGAATGCATTATTCATCCTGGGGCCATTGGCAATGATCTTATGTTAATACAAGGTTTTGAAATTGCCTGGGAGCATTGGTGAAATGATTTTCTGTTAAAAACAGAACTCTTTATTTCATGAATGGAATTCATAATCACTACCTTTAAAGTAGCAAGCCAATATTTTTTCATTGTAATACCATTTTATATTATTTTTAATATTTAAAAAAAATGATCTCTTGTGCTGAATATTCCAGTGCCTTGACATTAAATAAGGACATGGGAGTGGTGGGGAGTTTAACCAAAGACTTTTATTTTTCATTTAAAGGGAGTATTGGGAAAGGTCACATTATGAGGATTTAGGAAAGAAACTAAAGGGTAAAAGCTTTTCAGCTCAAAGGTTTTTTTTTTCATATATAGAATTTACCTATGATAGATTTTATAGATTAGGGTCGGGGTTGAGAACCAAACATCAGAAATTGGTGAGTATGTTTCACTAGGTTGAAAATAATCCTATGTGGTGTTCTAGTCATTAGGCTGATTCATCTCAATGCCCTGTGTGTTTCACCCAGTGCAGAAATTGTTATTGCTAAAGTGTAGAACAAGACACTATAACGATTACATTTATAACTGTTTGCATTCTTGTGATTAATTTAGCTTGTCATGACTTCACTTGCTTTATAATTTGGAGGGTTATTTACAAAACTACTGTACTAATTTTGGCCCTTGGATTAGAATTTGTTGTTCAAATCTCCCAAGAAACCTATCATTTATGAGTAAATACCTTAAACCTTCAAAGCCTGCAAGGGGAAAGCTTTTCCTCTCTGTGGCTTTATCCTAATGAGGCTATAAACTCAAATACAAAATAGAGGAAATTCCAAGGTCAAAATTTTAGTCCTAGATTAGGTTACAATATTTATTTAGATTTTTATGCATAATTCCATCACCCTTTTTTTTATATTTTAATTTTTTTTGATTATGAAAGTATGGTAACACATTTACAGGAGACTTAGAAAATACAAAACAAGGTTACATATAGTTCCACTATACATTACAATTATTTTTTAAGTAGATAAATTAAGAGTTTTACTTGGAGTTTCAACATCAGACTCTCAAAAATTACTAGAATGAATACATAGAGAAGTAGAAGGATATATTAGGCCTGAAAAGCACTATGAACCAATTCAACATAATTAAGATTTATACAGTTTTCACACAACATTAGGATACAAATTCTACTTAATTCTATTAAATTCTACAAATTATATTAAAGTTCCCATGGACTGTAAACTTGGAGACACTGGAACGTATCCAGGGACATAAAACAAGGAGCCAAAATTTCATGGTCTAGAGGTATTGAAATCATACAGAGTCTGTTCCCTTATCATTGTGGAATTATGCTAGAAATCAGTATCAAAAGTATTTGAAGATAGCCCACATATTTTCAAGTGTAGTGTGACCTTTACCAAGAGAGATCTTTGACTTAGTCATGAAATGCCTCAAAAAAGATAGATTGAAAAAAGGAGAGAGGGTAATTGCAGAGAAGAAAGCATCTAAATGAAAAATTAGCATCAAAATGAGAAATTAATATTAAAGATACTTTATAAACAAAATCCCATGTACTTGGAAATTAAATGACCACTTTTAAATGATGGGTGTGTCCAAGAAACCATAACAAGGAAAATTAGAAAATACTGGTAATAGAGTAAAAAATGAAAAGAGAATTTACCAGAATTTGTTGCATGCAGCTGAAGCTGCTCAACGCAGCTAAATACAATGTGGCGTCTTGAGTAACAGAAAACAAATAATGGGCACTAGCATAAAATTTTGTTCATCATTTTTTTAGATAAAAATCCAACAAAACTGTCATTTTCTAATAATGTAACCTCAGTCTATTCACTCCATACTTTAAGAAGACAATAATGGTTACTAGCAGAGGTCTCTCAAAGTTTGATATTTAATCAGTTTTTTTTTCCCCAAGCTGGTCATTCTTTTTTTTAAAAAAAAAATAATTGTAAAGAAATCAGCACGTTATATTCACAAATTGTGGCCATTATCTCTAGTTTCATCATCATTATTATTACCGCCACCATCATTGTGGGGATATTCGCCCATCTCTCCAGGACAAAATGTTAAAGGAGCTCCTACCTTATATCAGAGCTGCTAGCTGCACTATTTCAAGGGGCTCCATTAACATCACTGTCTGTGTGAGCAGCACAGACATCCACCCAGTATTATGCTGAGAGCTGACTTGGATACTGCTGCTTGCTAGGAGATGTGTATGTCAATAAAGGATGACAAATGTCTTAGGCATATGTCTTAGGATGACTGAGTTTGTCATGTCCATAGACATCCCACATGCAGTATCAGAGAAGCTCCAGAAGGTAAAAGCAGAAGCTACCATTCAATTACACTCATAGGTCGGTATAAGGGCCAGAAGTGCCTCTTCCCTGGATCTCTGTATATTTTTGAAGTTCCTTGGGAAGTAAGCAGCAAATTTAACTAGATGGAACTGTAGTGTAGCAGTTTCTCTCAGGGAGGAAAATCTGAGGAGTCAGGAGTCCTATCTTGGATATTTGGTTAAGTTTCCAATGCACAGCGAATCTTGAAGAAAGGAACTGTGCTGGAAGAAACGATCAAGTTATTCTTCCTGCTCTTCCTTTAAGATATTAAGTTATAAAATCTTAAAACACTCAACCTGAAACTTGAGAGGAAACCCTAAATATAAATAACATCTTTGAAAAACCATGCAAATCACTTTGCTTTCTCTCTATTAGTTTTCCATTATGTTATTACCATCTCATAAAACACTGGTAAGTGACTTGCAAAATTTTCAACTGTGCAAAGAATAATCATTGAAATCATTTTTACTCCAAACATTTATACTTCTGAGCAGCACCTATTAATTAATAGGAAGTTGTCTATAAAAAGGATATTAGAACAAATTTTTATTTCATTTGTCAATTAATTGCCCTATAGAATTCTGGGTTATTGAAGGTGTGCAGTATGAATCAAGGTTTTTAAGGGTGGTGATGGACCCAGAGAGAAAATGTCACCTGGATTATCCAGTGGCCCTTGTAGATTGTGGTTTGTTGGTGAATCACTCAAGGGCCTGGTGCTGGTCTAAATTATGACTTTTCAGATGCCTGACTTTTTCATCTCTCCCAGAGATCACACAATGTAATGCTGAAGAGGGGCCGATTTGGAAATATGAAAGCCTAGAATATAGTCATGGCCTGGAAATAGGCATGTATCAGAAGCTGTTTATTTTGTTCTTACATATGGTAACCTGAAGAAGGGCATGGCAACCCACTTCAGTATTATCAAAACAAGCATCTACTAATGGAAATATTGCCTTCTTAGCTATCAGTAGGCAAGAAATTCTAGAATTTTTGATACAATTTCAAATGGTGCAGGAAGCTACATTAAGAAATCAGGTGACATCATCAAAGAAGCAGGAGAAAAAGCACCAAAATATAAGTTGGTACTGTTGTTGTTTAGTCACTAAGTCCTGTCTGACTCTTTTGTGACCCGACCCCACGGACTTTAGCCTACTGGATTCCTTTGTCCGTGGGATTTCCGAGGCAAGAATACTGGAGTGGGTTGCCATTTCCTTCTCCATGGGATCTTCCCAACCCAAGGATTGAATCAGTGTCTCCAATTGATTCTTTACTGCTGAGTCACCAGCTGATATATTATTGTGTACAATTAAAGAATTGTTGTAAACTGTAGAGTACTGTGACCACTTTCCATGTGCCATCCTTTGGTACTCTTTATAACAGTATTTATACTGTGATACTAATTAGGACCTCAATAAATATTCTTTCTTTGAGTTAATAAATTTAGTGACATACTCTTAGTGGTTATTTCCTTCTCTTTGTGTTTGGAGATTTCTTATATTGGATAGGAATAGAGTTTGCATGGTGAAGTATTAGTAGCTTGCTCCCATCAATTCTCTAACTGATGTGTTATCTTTAATTGATATGAGTTATCTTTAATGTTCATTCAATCCTTTATTTAATAGCCATTTACTGCATATCTATTATGGAGCTGGGACTATGCTAGATAAGATGAGGAATAAAACTTAATTTCTGCCTCCATGGAAGATTGAACAGTGTATTATGAATGGTTGTGTAAAGTGATTTCTGGGAGAATTCAGATACAACACTGACATTGTATCCCATCTCCAGAGGATTCTCGCCCCCTGTTTGCTCATTGACCTATCATAGGCATGCCCCCATTCTTCATTTGCCAATGCTTATATTTTTCTCAGTTTTAGTCTTTTTTCTTGTTAGACTGTCATTATATTACATTCTTTTCTTTAACTACTTTTGCTTTCTTTCTAATTTCATTCTGATCTAGATATAAGAACTGAAGGGTAATCTATATAATTAAAGATACTTATTTTGACCTTATAAGTCCCCAATAGTCAGAAATAGTTACTCTGCCCTTTAGCCCTCACTTATCCAAGTCCTGTGAATCTTATTAAAATCTTGTCTCTTTAGTGCAATAAATATCTAAATTGGAATATTTCATTTTCCTCTATTTATCAGAATCCTTGTATCATCATGAATTTAAATTTGTAGGAGAGCTTGGTTTTAATTGTTGGAAGATCCCATGAAGCTATTTCAATTCTGACTTTAGAACAACACACTGAGCAAAACTGCAGATTCTACAAGATGACTTGAAATGGTTTGATGAACTCTTACTGGCAGCCCATGGCTACCACATAATTAGAGAATTAACACCTGATGTTACCAAACTTTATAAAAGCAGTATAACAGTAGGATTAGATAAACATCCTCTGAGCGGCATATTCATGCTTGCAGAGTTTCTGATATTTTCTCCTAAAACCAGTATTTTGGATTTTGTATAAAAGCAATATGAACATTTAATGGTGTATAAATTGGCATACTATACAATTATATGAATCCCTCAATCATTATTGCTTGGAATGAATTTTAAAAATGATACACAGAATAAACTATACAAAATTTTGGTTAAGGACAGTTTATTTACATACACAAATGCATTCAATTAAGAATTTGGATCCCTTTGCTTAGTTTTATTTTTCTAATAATTCATTATCTCACCTAACTGCTGACAATTTATATCTTAGAATCTTTCATTAGAAGGAAAGAAGTAGATGTATTAGGTTGACTTAAAATTTCGTTAAATTTTTTCCCCATAAGATGTGATGGAAAAACCTAAATGAACTTTTTGGCCAACCCAATATTTGCATTTTGTTTATGTAATCTCCCCCACAGTTAATAGACCAAATTAGAGAAGAATTCCTTATTTTATTGATCTTTAAACAACAAAACTAAGCCATGAAAGAATTAAATTCCTCCATTATGTATCTCTCATGTAAGAAATGCTGTGGAATTAAAGATCTTTATTATATGAAAACTCTGAAAGCTTGGCTAGTCCACAGTTGGAAAGAATAGTGAAAACCAAAGTATTTATTTGCAAGAGATAGTCTGTTGTAGAAGAGGGGCACTGGGGAATTATGCTCTAACAGGTCAGCGGAAAGAGAATAAGGAGAAGTTAGAGTCCCAGACTGGTGGAGACTAAATGAAGGTCATCTTAGGAAGGGAAGAGAGGTGATGGGCTTTGACCTTAGAGAAAGTTGGTGGGTCTGGAGATTGGGGTTCTGGGCTTCATGGATTAGAACTGGGTCAGCATGGAGAAGGAAATGGCAACCCACTCCAGTATCCTTGCCTGGAAAATCTCATGGACAGAGGAACCTGGTGGATTGCAGTCTGTGGGGTCGCAAAGAGTCGGGCACGACTGAGCGACTAACACACACACATACACACAGCATGGAGAAGCTGTGGACAACCCTACTCACAGGGGCTCTGGAAGCAACCAGTGCTGGCAGGGCAGCTCTCCTTGACGGCTCTCTGTCTTTGCTGCAGAGCCAGGTTCACGTGTCACCCCATGGCTGTTTCATGAGCACCTCCCTTTGACAGCTACCAGCATATGGCTTGCGGGGCATCTAATGGAAGTGATGCCCTCTCATGTCCTGAGATTCTGCTGAACTCCTTCCAAACTGTCCCAAGTAAACATTCTTCTTTTCAATGACACAGGACTCATGATTCCCCGCTGAAATGAAAACAAGGCCTTTGGCATGCAGATTAATCATGCTGGGTATGTGAAAAATAAAGCCTGCAGTATCCATATTCAGGACTTTCCTGGACAGTGATAATGACTCATTTAATGTGTTAGTTTCTTACTGCTGTTGAAACAACATGTCACAGACTTAGTGGCTTAAAATAACACAAACTTATTACTTTACAATTCTAGAGATCAGAAGTCTGAAATGCTCATGGGGATAAAGTGCAGATTTTAACTGGACTATGATCTTTCTGTTCCGGCCTTTTATAGCTTCTGGAGGCTGCGCACTCCTTGGCCACGGTCTTGCATCACTGTGACCTCAGCTTCCACTGTTACATCTCTTCTTCTAGTTCTTCTACCTCCTTTTTTCTTTGATAAAGACATTTATGATTACACTGAGCCTTCCTGTATAATCCAGGACAATCCTTCTACTTTAAGATCCTTAACACAATCACTTCTGCAAAATCTCTTTTGCCATTTAAGCTAACTATTCACAGGTTGTGGGGACTAGGGCGTGGCCCCTTTGGAGTGGCTGTTAGTCTATATACCACAACTGGTAGGTGTAGTAAGCTTATTTTATCTATGAGAAAATGAAGGTTTTGTGGTAGATTAAATTATTGGCTGTTTTTTCTCCCTTTTCCCTACGGTACACTGACATAGTTTTGCCATGGCTACCCGAAGACAGGAGTGCACTTCTACAACCTTTGACTGTAGTCTTGGACAAGTGACTCTTATTGGACAATGGAATCTGTTGATGTAGCACATGAAGAGACTTGAAGTGTGTTTGCATGTTTGGGTTTGCCATCTTGTATGCCTTCATTTTATGTCTGGGCTCTTAAAAATAGTGCTATCAATTATTCCCAAGAGTAAGAAAAGAACCAAGTTTGTCTAAGAAACAAAGCCCCAATTTCCTTTCAGAGAGAAAGAAGAAACGAATGTTCTAATTCTCTGGTAGTGTCTTAAATGATTTTTGTGCTCTCTTTCCCTCCATTAATGGGTAAGAGTATTATTCTCTGGAGGGAGATGGCTTGGTTTCTGATGCAGAGTCTGAAACTCCGAGGTGAGTATCCTAGGGAAAGTTACTTAACTTTTGTAAACCCCAGTTTCCTCATCAGTTAAGTGGGGATAATGATAGTAACTATTCCCCATGAGCCTTCTTCAGTGATCAGTGCAAAGAAATAGAGGAAAAGAACAGAATGGGAAAGACTAGAGATCTCTTCAAGAAAATTAGAGATACCAAGGGAACATTTCATGCAAGGATGGGCTCGATAAAGGACAGAAATGGTATGGACCTAACAGAAGCAGAAGATATTAAGAAGAGGTGGCAAGAATACACAGAAGAACTGTACAAAAAAGATCTTCACGACCCAGATAATCATGATGATGTGATCACTAATCTAGAGCCAGACATCTTGGAATGTGAAGTCAAGTGGGCCTTAGAAAGCATCACTACGAACAAAGCTAGTGGAGGTGATGGAATTCCAGTTGAGCTGTTTCAAATCCTGAAAGATGATGCTGTGAAAGTGCTGCACTCAATCTGCCAGCAAATTTGGAAAACTCAGCAGTGGCCACAGGACTGGAAAAGGTCAGTTTTCATTCCAATTCCAAAGAAAGGCAATGCAAAAGAATGCTCCAATTACCGCACAATTGCACTCATCTCACATGCTAGTAAAGTAATGCTCAAAATCCTCCAAGCCAGGCTTCAGCAATACGTGAAC
>SJYT01015464.1:609105-632693 GCA_006410635.1 Cephalophus harveyi | reverse complement strand
CTTGTTTTTGTTGACTGTATAGAGCTTCTCCATCTTTGGCTGCATAGAATATAATCAATCTGATTTCGGTGTTGACCATCTGGTGATGTCCATGTGTAGAGTCTTCTCTTGTGTTGTTGGAAGAGGGTGTTTGCTATGACCAGTGCATTTTCTTGGCAAAACTCTATTAGTCTTTGCCCTGCTTCATTCTGCATTCCAAGGCCAAATTTGCCTGTTACTCCAGGTGTTTCTTGACTTCCTACTTTAGCATTCCAGTCCCCTATAATGAAAAGGACATCTTTTTTGGGTGTTATAGTTTATGAAAAATCAAATGAAGTACTTCTATGTTTTGATAACACATGGGAAATAATGTTTACCTTCTTTTATGTAATTATTCCACGAATGTAACTTGTAGGTGATAGGGCTAATAAGCAGAAAACTTGATATTTTGTGACATAGTAAAACAGAGAGCTACTGATTTTTTTAATTAAAAATATTTTCTGTAGGTAAAACCTATGGCTGTTAATATTTAGTGTTTTAGGGAGTTAGGTGAGGATAAACTCTTTGTCATATCCTATATGATGTTGTACAGGGAGATAGCAGCCAGGAGATATCTTTGGAATGTCTATAATATCATTGCCAACCACTGACTCTAGGCTTCTGTGTTGTGGAAGAGCCTGACTTAGATAGTTTTTATTTCCTGGAAGTAATATACCCTGATTGCACCAGTTGCCTTTATAACATTTATGTTTCATCTTCAGTGGCACCTAAATGGCTTTGACATTTGTGTTACATCCCAGAGTGCACATCTTAGAGCTCAAAGAAGATAATTGTGCTGGGTAGCCGTCATATATTCCATGGAGCAATGGGTGTGAAAGCAAATTATATAGTTCATTTCCCAAATTAAGCCAGCCTTCTTTTTGGAGGAACATGTAAGGAGAGAGAGCAAGGGGATGGTTTTTAAAATTAATTTTATTTTTGGTGATATCAGTATTACATGCTACATATTTTTGAAAAGATCTTGTTTAAACCTAAAGACAGGATTAAAAGTCAGCTGTTAGGAAGGAGTGTCTGTGGTCATATGTTTGGTAAGCTGGTGGGAGCAAGAGACACAGCTGGGGATTCAATCAACTAGTAGCAGATATTTGAGTTTAGAAGTACAAGTTTATCCCATTTTTCTAAGCATTTTCATGGAGTCCAAGGAAGTTCTTGTTCACTGTAAGTTAATTTATTTTTCTATTGATCTATTTATGGTAAATGGGACATGGCTGGTGATTTGAAATATTACCTTGATCATATGCTCACAAATACTGAGTCCTGGAGCACTCATATATTGTTGATTTGCTTGTTCTCTGTACTACTAAAACCATTCCTACATTTATGATTATAAAATCAGGGATTTAAGTGCTAAAAGGCAGCTGAAAAATTCTCTAGTAACTTGGAGCTTTACTAAGAAATTATATATGTGCATTTCTCTTGTGAAAATGCCTGTATTGTAATTTGATTAGTAACTTCATGAAAAGATACATTAAAACTCTTATATGTGTAACAAACTTGTAACCTGATTAGCCATTTTGTTGTGATTTGAGTACTAGATTGCAAAATATCTTAATGGTATGTATTGAATATTGATCTGCCTAACTAGGAACTTGGAAGAAAATATTGTCTTTTTTTCCTAAAATGATGTTTCCTATGTGATTGAGTTAAAATAGCTGCAAACACTAGTTTTCTTTGTACTAACATGAGTTAGTTTATATTTTTTTCTTCTAAAATATATATAGAGTTATTTTAATAGCTAAGGAAGGTGATGAACTTGATAATTAATCATTAATTAATTACTAGTGATTAAATGAAGTGCTGTAAATATACTGAATAATTTATGTGGCTTATCTCATTTGGTAACTTTAGGAGATAAGTGATAATTTTCACTATATATATGAGGAGATCGAGATCAGAACAAAGTTTCCCAACTTATACATGCTACAGGTGGGATTTATATCCCTATCTATATGTTTGTCAACCTGATCCCAAAGTTGACGCTATTAACTGTTACTAGATTGCACTACATGAATAATCACACAGCACACAGTAGTATTGCAAGTTCATGTCAACCAAAGGAATGGAAACACATTCAGGATGTGGAAGTTGTTTCTTCAGCTTCTGTTTGAATTGTTGGGAATTGTTACTAAGCTCATTTCAGAGGCAGAGAAGAAAGGACAACATTTTCCATCAGGTTTCTGTAAGTCATGTTGATTCTGCTATCTTTACAGTGGTGCAATAGTGGCATCATGTATTAATCTACATACCAGAAAAATGTGCCCCATAGAGAGAATGTGTGGGAACAGCTGGTAATGGCAACTGTAGGTAGTAAACACAATGAGACAAGCCTCAGAGTTCAGTCCCTTCTTTCTGCATAGATCCCCTTTGTATATAAAAAGGAGGAATTAATTATGTGTGCATACACACACACACATTGTACTTAGCAAAGAAACAGAAGCATCATGATATTGATATTCATTATTAGAATGTTGATGCAGAAAGTACCTCCTTTGGGGACTTAGTTCAGTCACTAAGGAAAATGAACAAATTTGAATGAATTTGCTTTCAGAGTAAGGAACAATGTCTTTTTTAGTGCTATATTCCCAAAGTACTTGTAACAAATTCATATGCATGCATGTGTTGCTCACTCATGTCTGACTTTGTGACACCATGGACTGTAGCCAGCTAGGCTCCTCTTTCCATGGGATTTTCCAGACAAGAATACTGCAATGGGTTGCCATTTCATTCTTCATTTAAATGTATAAGGCTCAATAAATATTTGCTGATTGATGGATTGATTGCCTGTCTCACATGGCTGACAGTGGCTCAGGCTATACCCTGAGTCTTCTAACATTCAAATTCAGTGCTTCTCTTATCACACTGAGCTGCTTATGTTCCTAACTCAAAATAGTAATTGCTGTCTTATTTTGAAAGAAGGAAATTAAAGCTTTAAGAGATTAAGTAACTGGCCCAGGTTCACACAGGTAGGCCATCGCTGAAGAAGATATTTAAGCCTAGTCTGCTTGATGCTAGAATTTTTGTTCTTAGATGCCACACCACACTGCTGCTTTCTAGAACATGAACTCACATCTGATAGATGTAATTTGTACTAGTATCTTAAACCCCTCCATAAAAAGAGAGACTGCAATCTCACTTTTGACATGTTGCAGTTGAGTGGTTAAGAATGAGGATTCTGTAGCCAGATTCAGAGTTTAAATTCCAGCTCTGCTACTTCACACAACCTTGGCTGAGGTTTTTCTATGGCTCAGATTCATCATCCACAAGTAGCGGTAGGAATAATACCTATCTCATGGAGTTGTTGAGACCAAGTAAACATGAGGGTCTTAGAATAGTGTTTAGCATCCAGTAAGCCTCACATGCATTATTATTACTTCCTTGAGTGTTAATTTTCATTGGGAAAAATTTATCTCATAGCCGGTGGAGCTTAATCATGTTGTCCTCTCTTGATCTATCCTCTGGAGAGACAAAGACAAGCAGGGTATCACTCTCATTGCATACTACAGTCTCTAATTATCATGATGAAGTTATGTTTTACTCTTTTCTAACAGGTTTCTTAATCTTTAAACAAATACCTGACTTCCTTAGTTCTTACACTACAAGGAATTTTCTGTATTTAAAGCAGGAAATAACATGAATACTTAGAGGATAAGAGTGTTTATTTTCATATGATGTTCACAGGACAACCAAATTTATTATTATAGAAGGGATTAGTATTTTTTTACATTAGCTTGAAAGAACATGTATTGTCTTGCCTAAAATTAAGCTGTGTCTTATGGGTAATATAGTGAATAAACATTGGACTTAGAATCAGAAAACCTGCTTTCATATCTCAATTGACATTTATCTGTTGTGTGTTCTTGGAAGAGGGAGTCCCTTAAGCCTCTTTCAGTCTCAATTTCCTGAACTGTTAAAGATCATAATGGTGACTGCTATGGTTACCTCATAATGTTTGGTGTTAACCAAATAATACTTCATTTTTTTCAAGGCCAAGATTCAAATACCACCAGCTCAGTGAAGCCTTCTCTGATCCCATTAGTTAGATTACATCTCTACTCTCTCTGTATTCCTATAGCACTTTTCATCTCTACAGTATTCCATTTCTTTGAATCAAACAGGTGGTATCTTTCACCAGATTATAAGCTCTTTGTGGATGTATATTCATCTTTGTTTTCTACAAGCTGTCTGATATAGTGCCTTGTATCTGTGCTCTATTGCATTTATACAGTGGTACTTTGTAAACTGAAGTATATACAAATGTAAAATATGACTAATATCCACTTATATTTGAAACTCCTCTTTCTCATGGGTTTATTTGCTAACTTACAGTAATGTCAATTCCATGTCTAATCAGACTTTTCTCTGCATCTCCCAATGCCTTATCTTGGGACGCATCCACTGGGAGTATGATTAAATTTTTATTAGGTTCCTGAATGCAAGTTGTATTGTCCTAACTACTGTCCAAATCAAATTGTCATGGTTTCTGCTATACAAGAGCACAGTAAAAAATGATCAAATGTCTGCATGTAAGTTATACTGTCCTTGATAAATTGAATTTAATAATCAGACCAGTGATTTCTAGCTTTGTAGTATAAAGAAGAAACACTTGTATGAATGCTCTTACAATAGACTGCTCAAAACTATTGAAAAAACAAAACTACACTAGTTGAATCTATAACAGTTTTTATTCCCTAGAATTATAACTGAAATGAGTAGTTTTTAATTTGGCTGTTTGGTCTAAGAAACTTTCACATCACTTCTTTTTATTTGGGAAAAATCTATGGGTATTAAACTTAATGTAAGTTTTTTATATCATCCCCTGGCAGTTATATAATAGATTTTGCCTGTCCTATAATATTTTACAAGATCTTAAAGTTACTCTTCTGTGAAACTTGATCAGTTTGGTCAGACATGAGGATGTTTTTATTAAGTCTCATTATGGTTAGAGAAGCAAGACCTTTATGTGTGAATGTAGAAAAAATGTTTTAAAATATAAAAATAAAAGTATAAAAAAGAAAGGAAACAAACAAAGAGGAAACAAAGGGAAAAGAAAGGAAAAGAAGTGAAAAGAGGGCCTGGATGTTTATATTTGTTAATTTATTCTAAACTATAAGTATATATGATATGTGAAGTTTAAATGTTTATAAATGATTGAATGAAATCTTATCAGCTCAAAAGGCCTAACATATCATCTAAGTCCTTAAAATAGAAGAGTGTTTTGGGTTTGATGATTATGTTTTCAGAGGGTTATGTGTGTATGTATGTGTGTGCATAAAAGAAATAGCACAACCATATTTAACAATTGACAGTTATTGGGAGTTTATATAACACAGTACTCTAAGCATTTTACATTTAATCCTCTCAACAACCTTGAAATGTAGTTGCTATTATTATTTCCATTTTGTAGATGAAGAAATAGAGAAGTTGAATAACTTGTGCAGATCTCACAACTAGTGAGTGGAAAGCTCTTTATTTGCTCTTCCTGATGATGGCAATAACATTTAATTGAAGTTTTCAGTTAGGGTCTAATCCATCATGAAATCTTGCTCATTAGAGACATTTAGTAATGTAGAATTTATAAAGTCAGTAAAAATAACTCCCTCTCAATGGAATATGAAGGATAAATTATTTATTATAGAGTTTAATATAATTATATACACTAAATCCTAAATAATATGTATGGGGGTTCTGCTATGTAATGTTATTTCTTTTACACCAAGAAATTGATGAAAATATTTATGTCAGGCTGAAAAAAATGGCATTGTATTAGTCTGATTTAGGTTTTACCTTGCATTCCAATTGTTTGCCCTCTATACCTATACTGCACTGGTTCCTCATTGTTCTACAGTGACATGAATGCTTCATTGTATCTGAAGTTTCTGTAAAAACAACAAAGAATTTTTAGCTTCTATACTTCAAGCTCAGATTTCCCTGCAATTCTTGATTTAGAAAAATTAAAATGTACCAAGAAGTTAAAAAAGTAGCACAAAAAACACCCATATACATTCTTAGATTGTACACGTGTGCGTGCTATGTCCCTTCAGTTGTGTCTGACTCTGTGACCCTAAAGACTGTCGCCCACCAAGTTGCTCTGTCAATGGGATTCTCCAGGCAAGAATACTGGAGTGGATTGCTGTGCCCTCCTCCAGGGGATCTTTCCAACCCAGGGATCAAATCCGCATCTCTTATATCTCCTGCATTGGCAGGTAGGTTTTTTTACCACTAGCACCATCTGGGAAGCACATTCTTAGATTACCCAGTTGTTAATATTTGGCCAAAGTTGCATGCCTTCTCTCCATTTGTGTATATATTTGCTGAGTAATTTGAAATTTAATTGCAGATATCATGACATCTTAATGCTCCAGCATGTATCTCCTAAGTATACAAAAGTCTCTGTCAGAATACCTTGATCACATTTTCTGTTTTCTCCTTTTTATAGATGTATATGATTATTGCTTGTGGTTTTCTTTTCATTTTTGAAATGTTTTATGTTTTCTTGGACCAGTAATGACAGAGGATTCTTTATAGGCAGGGTAGGTACTTGTGTACATTGCTAGATTCCTTTGCTTGTGTACCTTCATTTATTGGTGTATCACTGAGGGAGTTCACTTTCACTTTTCACTTTCATGCATTGGAGAAGGAAATGGCAACCCACTCCAGTGTTCTTGCCTGGAGAATCCCAGGGACGGGGGGATCCTGGTGGGCTGCCATCTATGGGGTCGCACAGAGTTGGACACGACTGAAGTGAATTAGCAGCAGCAGCAGGAGAGTACATTTGGGGCTTCCTCCATGGGATTGCAGAGAGTTGGACATGTGAAGCTACTTAGCACAAAGTGCATTTTAAAAGTATTTGGTACTACAGATGAATGTGTGTGCAAAACAGACTCACAGATAAAGAAAACAAACTAGCAGTTACCAAAAAGGAGAGGGAATGGAGGAGGGCAGATTAGGAATCTGAGATTGAAATACAAGCTACCATGTATAAAATAGATAAGCAACACAGATATATAGCACAGGGAATTATAGCCATTTTCCTGTAATAATGTTTAATGGAATGTAGCTTGTGAAAATACTGAATCACTATGCTAGATACCTGAAACTAATATAATGTTGTAAATGAACTATACTTCAATTTTTTTAAAAAAAAGGTGTTTTGTTTGGGGTAGGGGTGGGATTGGTGTACTTCTGATTTTGTTCTCTTTGTATAGGGCCGTTAATTTCTACCATTTGCTTTCTTCTTTCCTTAAAATGCTACACCTCCTGCTTG
Organism: Cephalophus harveyi; assembly: GCA_006410635.1. Lineage (NCBI taxonomy): Eukaryota > Metazoa > Chordata > Mammalia > Artiodactyla > Bovidae > Cephalophus > Cephalophus harveyi. Next base: position 625,390 of record SJYT01015464.1, on the reverse strand, counting down.
TGAAAATACTGAATCACTATGCTAGATACCTGAAACTAATATAATGTTGTAAATGAACTATACTTCAATTTTTTTTAAAAAAAGGTGTTTTGTTTGGGGTAGGGGTGGGATTGGTGTACTTCTGATTTTGTTCTCTTTGTTTGTATAGGGCCGTTAATTTCTACCATTTGCTTTCTTCTTTCCTTAAAATGCTACACCTCTAGGAGACTTCACCTTCCCGGTTACCTTTCTCTCTCTGCTCCAGAAGTGGATTGAACCTTCACTGAATTTCTGCAATTCTTATATAATTATGTCCTGACTTGATCCTTACCAATCTGCCTTCTGGCTGCAGGAGATGAGAGTGTCTTTCTACATTGCTAGGAAGTTCTTTTGGCTTTCACAGTTTGTCTTAATCTGTGATTAATGACTCTGAGCTTTGCATTGTCTTTCTTCAAAGCTTTGATTGCACTCAGTAACATCCATTCAGATCTTTTGTTCTTATAATTATTATTTCCTCTAAACCTCTTGCAAGACTGAGATACTATACCTGCAAATGTATTCCCTCCCACCAGTTTTTCATGCCAGCTGAATACAGGTGAAAGTTTTAACAGTTCCAGGAGTTATTATCAGTTATTCGGCCTACCTGCCTCCAGTATCGATGTTCTCATTGCCAGCTACAGCTGCTACAGCTGGTGGGTGCTACAGCTCAAAAATTCAATTTTATAGTTTGCCTTTTTTTTTTTTCAGAATACCCCTTGTACCAGCTCTCTTAAATCAGTGGCCCTAGGAAACAGATTAAGGGATTGAGAATTTTCATATCGGAAACTTTCTTGAGGCGTGCTCTCAGAACACATTTATGAGGGAGTAAGGATGCAAGAAGGCAAGTGATGAGTTGAACTGATAAGTGGTTACCAAACAGTTTTCAGTTGATGACTATGAGCCTTGGAGCTTAGATTTTAGCTTATCCCAAATTGGGGCACGGTGACCAGATCACACATTGACCAGTCACTGGATACTTGATACCTGTGGGGAAGGGATGTGACTCTGAGTGAGAGAGCTCTCTTTGAGCTGAGGGCAATTTCTAGGGAGGGACTCAAATATGTTAGTAGTCAACAAAACTGGCAGCTGGAGATTTGGGGGCCTTTGTTCTGATGGAGAGATGTACGTTGTTCACTACAGTCTACACTAGAAGATGTAAGAGAGAAAGTAGGAGGACCTATCAAAAGGTCAGTGAAATACTTTAGATAATGATACCCTGGAGTTTGGGAAAACAGTGGAGATAGCAAGAGGTAGTTGGATTGGGATATATATAATATTTCAAAGGATTTGCTGATGGATAAGATGTCAGAGGAGAGAGGGATAAAGGTTGTCTTTTAAGATTATGGCCTGAACAATTGTAAGAATAAAGTTGCCTCATCAATTTAATGAGAAGTGATGGCTAGTGTATTTTGTTTCTTTAAAGCAGTTGTGTTAGCTGAAGAATATAGCATCTTTTAAAAGTAATTTCTAGCTGAAAAGATTATGGGCTTATAACTTTCTGTTTCTACAATATAAATTGCCAAAATGATTGAATTAGAAATTTAAAAATAGAATAGACTAATAACCTTGGAATAAATTAAAATTTTGTCAAAGAATTATCTTTATTTATTTATTTTTTAATGAAATAAACTTAGGTAGGATTAAATACTTTAAAATTTTCCAAAATAGATAATTCTCATGAAAAGTACCTATTTCCAAAGGAGTGAAATAGCAGAAAATCTTTCTAGCTTTAAGAAAATAGCTTAACTCTGTCTGAAACCTAAAACTGAACACAGATAACACTAAAAGAAGAAAATACAGATTAATATCACTTGTGAATGTTAATGAAAAATCCTAAACAAAGTACTAATAAATTCTAACTCGAGTATATTGAAGATGTCAACAAAATGCTAGCAAAGGTATTCCTACTTTCATCTCCCCCAGAAACATCATTTTGAATAACTGTCTACACATGAAATAATTTCATAGGAGCTAAGGACCCAGATAATCATGATGATGTGATCACTAATCTAGAGTCAGACATCTTGGAATGTGAAGTCAAGTGGGCCTTAGAGAGTATCACTTGAAGGAGATCAACCCTGGGATTTCTTTGGAAGGAATGATGCTAAAGCTGAAACTCCAGTACTTTGGCCACCTCATGAAAAGAGTTGACTCATTGGAAAAGACTCTGATGCTGGGAGGGATTGGGGGTAGGAGGAGAAGGGGACGACCAAGGATGAGATGGCTGGATGGCATCACTGACTCGATGGACGTGAGTGTGAGTGAACTCCGGGAGATGGTGATGAACAGGGAGGCCTGGCGTGCTGCGATTCATGGGGTCGCAAAGAGTCGGACATGACTGAGCGACTGAACTGAACTGAACTGAACTGAAGGATTCTAGATGAAGGAATATATTATAGCACCTAGATGAATCACAGAAATAAGAAAGAGCATACTGAGAGGTGTAGGAAAGAGATTCATACCCATTAACCCTCCCCCAAACCAGAGCAACCTAGACAGCATATTAAAAGCAGAGACATCACTTTGCCAACAAAGGTCCATCTAGTTGAAGCTATGGCTTTTCCAGTAGTCATGTATGGATGTGACAGTTGGACTGTAAAGAAGACTGAGCACTGAAAAATTGATGATTTTGAACTGTGGTGTTGGAGAAGATTCTTGAAAGTCGCTTAGATCGCAAGGAGATCCAACCAGTCCGTCTTAAAGGAAATCAGTCCTGAATATTCATTGGAAGGACTGATGCTGAAGCTGAAACTCCTATACTTTGGCCACCTGATGTGTGAACTGACTCATTGAAAAAGACCCTGATGCTGGGAACGATTGAAGGTGGGAGGAGAAGGGGACAACAGAAGAGGAGATGTTGGATGGCATCACCAACTCGATGGACATGAGTTTGAGTAAACTCTGGGAGCTGGTGATGGACAGGGAAGCCTGGCATGCTGCAGTCCATGCGGTCACAAAAAGTTGGATGTGACTGAGCGACTGAACTGAACTGAAACCAGAGCAGCCCAGCCCAGAGACAGGTCCCATGGCATTGGGCTCTCTGAGGGCTCCCAGGAACCCAGGCACCTTGCCTTGTGGTGCCTGCTGGCTCCAGGAGCCACAGTAGGCTCCAGTAGCCTCAGGCAGTGACACTAGGCTGAAGATGAGCCCCTGTGAATCCAGGCCCCTGGTTCACCCTGGTTCCTGTTTGCTCCTGCAGTCGAGGGTGGCACCTGCAGCTCCTGGAAGATACCATAGGACTAGGATCCTGGTAGACTCCCATGAACCATTGAACCATGTGAACCATGACCACATGACTGACCTTAGTATCTACCAGCTTCAGTGTCATAGGCAGTTCCAATGGATCCAGACTTTCAGAGGGCTCCTGTGAACTCAGGATTTCTATCTTCTATCCGACGTGTTGGCTGGCTCCAGCAGTCCCAGACAGCTCACTGATACAAGGTGGCTCTCAGTTCTGGACAGTTTCTTAAGGTCCAGGATTCCAGTCGGCTTCCATATACCCAGACTCATGACCCATCCCAGTACTGGCCGGTTGGTTACCTTGGCTGTGGCAGAATACTGTGCCCTCAGACTCCCAGTTAAGGCATGCAAACCTAGGCTCCAGGACACTTTGAACCCAGGGTGTCTGTGCGGTCTGGCAGCAGGCTGATTACCCCTATCTCAAGCTTTCAATTCACCTCAGAACTGGACTTCCCACAGACTCCAGCAGCAAACTTGCTTTCAGACATTACCAGACTGCCTACCCAGAATCTCTGGACAAGTTGAGTGATGAAGTGCTTCACCTGCTGAAGGCAGTCTGTACAGAATAGAAGAGATTTTTGAATGCATAGACATCAATACAAGGCCACAAGGATCTTGAATAATCAAGGACACATGACATCACCAAAACAACTTAATAAAATTTCAGTGACTGATTATTCCGAAGAGCTCAGAATAATCCTATTAAAGAAATTCAGTGAACTAAAAGAAAACACGGACAGCTAAATGAAATTAGAAAAAAAAATACATGAACAAAAATGAGAAGTTTGACAAAGAAATAAAAACCACTAAAACAAAAAAACAGAAATCTAAAAGTTGAAGATTATCATGACAGAACTGAAGGATTTAATGTAGGCTTTCAACAACATATTTAAACAAACTGAAGAAAGAATTAGTGAACTAAAAGACAAGTTATTTGAAATCATATAATGAGAGAAGATGTGGAATAGTGGTAAAAGAAACAGTTGGGATATTACTTGAGTCTCACTAGAATAAGAGAGTAAGAAAGAAGAAGAGAGCTCATTAAAAAAAATAATAGTTGAGAATCCCCAAATCTGGGGAGAGATTTAGATATTCAAGTTCATAAAACTAATCAGTCAAAATTTCAACTCCAAACAGTTTTCACTAAGGTACATTGTAATAAAACTGTCTAATATCAAGGACAGAGAGAGAATTTTTAAAAGCAGGAAGAGAAAAACTATTCTCACATAAAAGGAAATATTCATATGGCTACCAGAGGATTTCTCAGTAGAAATCTTTCAGGCCAGGACAGAGTGAGGTGATGTATTCGAAGTACTGAAAGAAAAAAAAAAAACAACAAAAACCAGCTAACCAAGAATACTTTACCCAACAAAGTTGTCTCTCTGAATTGAGCAAGCGATAGAGTTTCCCAAACAAAAGCGGAGAGAGTTTGTCACATCTAGACTTGCTTTACAAGACATGCTGAAAGGAGTTGTTCAAACTAAAATTAAAGGATGCTAACTAGTAGCAAGAGAACAAGAAAGTATATCATGCTGGTAGAGGTTAATTTATTGTCAAATTCAGAATATTCTAATATTGTGAAAAGGTGGGGATAGTAATCATTTAACTCTGGTGTAAAGGATTAAACAACAAAAGTATTAAAAATAACTATAGCCACAATAATTTGTAAATGGATAAATAATATAGGAAAAGGTGAATTATTAAAACAAATTATTAGAGAGAAAAAGGATAAAGCTTTGTATGTGATTGAAGTTATATTGTAATTAGTATAAAGTCAATTTTTATAACTAAAAAGATGTTTTATGTAAGCCTCATGGCTTACAAAGCAAAAATGTTCAGTAGATAATACATACAAGATAAAGAAAATGTCCTCAAGATGGTAGAGGAGTAAGATGGGGAGATTACCTGCCTCCCCATAAATACATAAAAAATTCATCAGAATATAAAACAAATCCTACAGCACAACTTCTAAATGACAGCAGAAGACCCCACACCTCCAATAAAAGGGAATCAAAGCATGCAGTTACAAAAATAAAATCAACCCAGAAAGAAAGACAACACAATAGGAAGACAGAAACAAGGTAACTACAAAAAGCCGGAAAAGAGTAAGATGGCATTAATCAACCTTATGTATCAGTAATTACTTTCAATGTATTAGTAATTGGATTATATTCTGTAATCAAAAAACATAAAGTGGCTGAAGGGATTAAAATACAAGACCCAACTGTATGCTGTCTCCAAGAGACTCATTTCAGCTTTAGGGACACACAGAGATTGAAAGTGAAGAGGTGGGAAAAGATATTCCATGCAAATAGAAAGCAAAAGAAAGCATGAATACCTGTATTTACATCAGACAAAGTGGTTTAAGTCAAAAACTGTAACAGGAGACAGAGAGGTATTCATATAATGACAATTAAAGAGTGTATATAATTATAAATATGCATTCATCAAGCATTACCATGCTTAAATATATTAGGCATAAATGGTAACTGATCTAAAGGGAGAAATAAACAAGGATACAAGAATAGCAAGGGATTTCAATACCCAAATTTCAACAATGGATAAATCATTCAACAAGGAAATCAATAAGGAAACGTTAGACTTGAGTGGATTTTAGACCAAATGGAAGTAATGAACATGTAATAGAACAGTTCATTCAACAGCAGCAGAGTACACATTCTTCTCAAACTTATGGGGAACATTCTCTGGGATAAATATATATTAAGCCAGAAAACAAACTTTAGCAAATGAATGATAATTGAAACCACACCAAGTATCCTTTCCAACCAAAATGGCACAAAATTAGACGTTAGTAACTGGAAAAGGTCAGTTTTTTGCATCACTGACTCGATGGACGCGAGTCTGAGTGAACTCTGGGAGTTGGTGACGGACAGGGAGGCCTGGCGTGCTGCAATTAATGGGGTTGCAAAGAGTCGGACACGACTGAGCGACTGAACTTAACAGGAAGAAAACTGGAAAGTTCACAAATATGTGAAATCAAGCAACACACTCCTGAATAATCAATGGATCAAAAAAGCAATTAAAAAAGAAATTTAAAAATTCTTGAAACAAAAGAAAATAGAAATACAACATACCAAAACTTACAGGAATTAGAAAAGCAGTTCTAAGAGTGAAGCATTTAGTGATATATGCTTAGATTAAGAAAAAGGAAAGGTCTATAATAAGCAACTTACCTATATGCCTCAAGGAACTAAAGAAAGAACAAAGTAAGTCCAAAGTTAGCAAAAAGAAGGAAATTACAAAGATCAGATCTGAAATAAATGTAATGGAGAGAGGAAAAGGATCAATAGATCTAAGAGCTGTTTTTTGGAAAAGGTAAACAGTATTGGGAAACTCTCAGCTAAACTAAGAAAAGCAAAGAGAAGACTCAAAATCAGAAGGGAAAGAGGAGACATTATAGTTGATATAGCAGAAATACAATGGTTCATGAGGCTGCTATGAACAGTTATGTGCCAAAAAACTGGAATGACCTAGAAGAAATTAATAGATGCCTAGAAATGTACAGCTTGTCAAGATGCAATCATGAAGAAATAGAAAATTTGAACAGACCAATTACTAGTAAGAGAAAAAAAAAATCTCCAACAAAGAAAAGCCCAGACCAAATCGTGTCCTAGTTAGTTCTACTAAACATTTAAAGAGGAATTAGCACCACTCCTTCTTAGGCTCTTCCAAAAAATTAAAGAGAAGTGAATACTCCCAGACTAATTTTATAAGGACAGCATTAACCTGACACCAAAATCAGGTAAGGACATGAGAAAATAAAACTTTTTATAAGCTAATATTCCTGATAAATACAGATGCAAAAATTCTCAAAAACAAATACTAACAAACTGAATTCAGTAGTATATTGAAAGGATAATAACACCATGATCAAGTTGGATTTATCCCTAGGTTGCAAGGATGATTCAACATATGTAAAGGTGATACACAACATTAACAGAATGAAGGATAAAATCATGATTATTTCAATAGATGCAGAAAAATAATTTGTCAGAATTCAATATCCTTTCATGATAAAAACTGTCAACACACTAGATATAGAAGGTATGTAAGTTCAGTTCAATTCAGTTGCTCATTATCTTGCGACTTCATTGACTGCAGCACCCTAGGCCTACCTGTCCATCACCAACTCCCGGAGTTTACTCAAACTCTTGTCCATTGAGTTGGTGATGCCATTTAACCATCTCATCCTCTGTCATCCCCTTCTTCTCCCACCTTCAATCTTTCCCAGCATCAGGGTCTTTTCCAATGAGTCTCTTCTTTGCATCAGGTAGCCAAAGTATTGGAGTTTCAGCTTCAGCATCAGTCCTTCCAATGAACACTCAGGGCTGATTTCCTTTAGGATGGACTGGTTGGATCTCTTTGCAGTCCAAGGGACTCTCAAGAGTCTTCTCCAACACCACAGTTCAAAAGCATCAATTCTTTGGCACTCAGCTTTCTTTATAGTCCAACTCTCACATCCAATGTGACTACTGGAAAAACCATAGCCTTGACTAGATGGACCTTTGTTGGCAAAGTAATGTCTCTGCTTTTTAATATGTTGTCTAGGTCGGTCATAACTTTTTTTCCAAGGAGCAAGCGTCTTTTAATTTCATGGCTCCAGTCACCATCTGAAGTGATTTTGGAGCCCCAAAAATAAGATATGCACCTCAACATAATAAAGGCTATGTATGAGAAACCTATGGCACACACGAATTCAACAATTAAAGTTTAAAAGTTTTTCCACTAAGATCACAAAAAGTCAAGGGTGCCTACACTGACCATTCATATTCAACGCAGGATGGAAGTTCTTTTTTTTTCCTTATTTTATTTTATTTATTTATTTTTACTTTACAGTATTGTATTGGTTTTGCTATACATCAACCTGAACCCGCCATGGGTGTACACGTGTTCTTAGAGTAAATAGGCAAGAAAAAGAAATATAAAACAATCAAATTGGAAAGAAAAAAAGTAACACTCTCTCTGTATGTAATAAGACCTTTTATACAGAAAATCTTAATGACTCTTACAAAACACTGTTACTGGTAATCAATGAATTCAGTAAAATTGAAAGATACAAAAGCAACATACAAAAGTCAGTTGTATGTTTATACACTAACAATGAGCTACTGAAAAAAATAGAGAAAAAAATGCCATGTGTAAAAGTATCAAAAAAGAATAAAGTGCTTAGAAATAAATTTAACCAAGGAGTTGAAATATATGTACACTGAAAATTAGGACACTTTAGTGAAAGAAATTGAAGAACACACAAGTGAATGGAAAATATTCCATATTTATAGACCAAAAGAATTAATGCTGTTAAATGTCCATATCGTGCAAGTCCATCTATAGATGCAATTCAATCCCTATCAATATTCTAGTGACATAGTTCACAGAAGCAGAAAAAGTAATCCTAAAATTTATGTAGAGCCACAAAAGACCGCCATCAATAGACAAAGTAGTCCTGAGAAAGAACAAACCTGGAGGCATCACACTTTCTGCTTTCCAACTATTTTACAGTTCTGTAGCAGTCAAAACAGTATAGTACTGGCATAAAAACAGACGCATCAATGGAACAGAATAGAGAACGTAGAAATAAGCCCATATATATACAATCAACTGTTGTTTGGCAGTAGAGCCAAGAAGACTCAATAGTGAAAGGGTAATCCCTTTAATAAATGATGTTGGGAAAACTGGATAGTTACTTGTTAAGGAATGAAATTGAACTCCTTACATCTCTCACAGACTAACTCAAAATGAAGACTAAAACTGTAAAGCAACTAGGAGGGAATCATAGGGGGAAGTTTTCTTGATTGGTCTTGGTAAAGATTCTTGGATATGACCAAAAAAAGTGCAGGGGGCACAAGAAGAAATAAACAAGTAGGACTATATCAAGCTAAAAATTTTCCACACAGCAAAGGGAACAATAAGCAAAATAAAAAAGGCATACTATGGAATAGGAGAAAAGATTTGCAAACAGTATTTCAGATAAGAGGTTAGTATCCAAAACATATGAGGAAATCTTACAACTCCATAGGATAAAAACCAAACAATACAATTAAAATGTGGATAAAGGAATAGTTTTCCAAAAAAGACATACAACTAGCCAACAGGTACATGAAAATGTACTTGAATTACTAATCATTGTAGAGATGCAAATAAAAATCACAGTGAGATATTACCTCACACCTATTATCAAAAAGACAGGAGACAGTGATTGATGAGGCTGTGGAGAAAAAGGGAATGGCTGTGCACTGTTTTTGTTGGTGGGGATACAAATTGTTACAGCCACTATGGAAAACAGTATGGAGGCTCCTCAAACAGTTAAAGATAGAACTACCATTGCATTTAGTACTCCCACTTTTGGGCTTCCCTGGTGGCTCAGAGGTTAAAAGCCTTTGCCTGCAAGGTGGGAGACCCAGGTTCAATCCCTGGGTTGGGAAGATCCCCTGGAGAAGGAAATGGCAATCCACTCCAGCATTCTTGCCTGGAAAATCCCATGGACAGAGGAGCCTGGTAGGTTACAGTCCACGGGGTCGCAAAGAGTCGGACACGACTGAGCGACTTCACTTTCACTTTCACTTTTGGGTATATATCCCAAGAAAAGGAAAACACTTTTTTTTTGTTTGTTTGTTTTTTGAACTATAGTTCATTTACAATGTTGTATTAGTTTCAGGTATACAGCAAGTGATTCATATATGTATATGTATATACATATATATATAGAGAGAGAGAGAGAGAGGAGAAAATGGCAACCCACTCCAGTATTCTTGCCTGGCAAGTCCCATGGACAGAGGAGCTGGGAAGGCTACAGTCCATGGAATTGCAAAAGAGTTGGATATAACTTAGTGACTGAGTATGCACACATGTCCTTTACATGCAGCCTGTGCAGTTTTGCTCATCTCGTCTCTCTCACATACATATATGTGTGTGTGTATAATTTACCAGATTATTTTCCATTATAAGTTATTATAAGATACTGAATATAGTTCCCTGTGCTATACAGTATCATCCCTTGTTGATGTATAAAATATCTTGTTTACAGTAGTGTGTCTCTTAATCCCAAACTTATAATTTATTCCTGCCCTTCCCTTTTGGTAACCATGAGTTTGTTTTGTATGTCTGAGAGTCTCCTCTGTATTGTAAATAAGTTAATTTGCATCATTTTTGTTTAGATTCCACAATAAGTGATATATAATAATTTGTCTTTCTCGGTGTGACTTACTTTATTTAGTATAATTTCTAGATCCATCCATATTTCTGCAAATGGCATTATTTCATTCTTTTTTTATGCCTGAGTATTATTGTATGTATGTGTATAAATATGAATACACACACACACATATATGCCACATCTTAGGTTACTTTTATGTTTTAACTATTATAAATAGTGCTGCAGTGAACATTGGGGTGCATATATCTTTTTGAATTAGAGTTTTTGGTTTTTCTGGATATATGCCCAGGAGTGGGATTGCTGGATCTTTTGGTATCCTTTTTTTGTTTGGTAAATCTATTTTTAATTTTTTCAAGGAACCTTCATACTATTCTTCATAGTGGCTGCACCACCAATTCACATTCCCATCAACAGTGTAAGAGGTTTCCCTTTTCTTCACACTCTCTCCAGCATTTATTATTTGTAGACTTTTAACTGATGGCCAGTCTGACTGATGTGAGTTGATACTCACTGTAGTTTTGATTTGCAATTCTCTTAAAATTAGTGACGTTGAACATCTTTTTGTGTGTCTGTTGGCCATCTGTATGTTTTCTTTGGCAAAATGTCTATTTAGTGCTTCTGCCCATTTAAAAAAATTTTTTTTTATATTGAGCTATATGAACTGTTTGTATGTTTTTTTTTAATTTTATTTTTAAAATTTTATTTTTACTTTATTTTGCTTTACAATACCATATTGATTTTGCCATACATTGACATGAATGCATTAATCCCTTGTTGGTTGCATCATTTGCAATGTATTTTTCTCCTTTTCTTTTGTTTTGTTTATAATTTCATTTGCTGTGCAAAAGCTTTTAAGTTTAATTAGGTCCCATTCATTTATTTTGCTTTTGTTTCCATTACTCTAAGAGATGTGTTCAAAAAATATTGCTGTGATTTATGTAAAACAGTATTCTACCCATCTTTCCCTCTGGAGTTTTATAGTATCTGGTCTTACATTTAAGTCTTTAATTCATTTTGACTTTATTTTTGTATATAGTGTTAGAGAATGTTCTAATTTTATTCTTGTATATGTAGCTCTCTAATTTTCCCAGCACCACGTATTGAAGAGACTGTATATTCTTCACTGTACTTTCTTGCCTCCTTGGTCATAGATTAATTTGTCATAAGCATATGGATATATTTCTGGAGTTTCTGTTCTGTTGAGTTAGGTGTCTGTTTTTGTGCCAGTAGCATTCTGTTTTGACTATGGTAGTAGTATAGTCTGAAGTTAGGGAGTGTGATTCCGCCAGTTTTGTTCTTCCTTCTCAAGATTGTTTTGGCTATTCAGGATCTTTGTGTTTCCATACAAATGTTAAATTTTTGTTCTAGTTCTGTGAAAAATGCCAGTGGTAATTTGATAGGGTTGCATTGAATTGCAATGCAATCCCTATAGATTGCCTTGGGTAGTAAGGTCATTTAAAGAATATTGATTCTTCTAATCCAAGAACTCAGTATATTTTTCCATCTGTGTTGTCTTCAGATTATTTGTCAGAGTATTAGTTTTCAGAGTACAAATCTTTTGCCTCCTGGATAGGTTTATTCTTAGCTATTTTATTCTTTTTGATGCAAGGATAAATGGGACTGTTTCCTTAACTTCTCTTTCTTATACCTTGTTATTAGTGTATAAAAATGCCATCGATTTCTGTGCATTAATTTTTATTCTTCCACTTTACTGAATTCATTAATGAGCTCTAGTAGTGTTCTGCTAGTGTCTTTAGGATTTTCTATGTATAGTATCATGCCATCAGCAAACACTGACAGTTTTCTTCCTTTTTAATTTGATTTTCTTTTTCTTCTCTGATTGCTATTGCTAGGACTTCCAAAACTATGTTGAGTAAATGTGGTAGGAGTGGGCATCTTTGTCTTGTTCCTGATTTCAGAGGGAATACTTTCAGCTTTTCACCATTGAATATGATGTTAGCTGTGAAGAGAAAACAGTGTCTTAAGGAGACATTTGCATTTCTATATTCATTGCAACTTCATTCACATTATCCAAGACCACCTAACTGTGTATCAATAGAGAGGATATATAATGAAATATTATTCACTATAAGAAAGAAGGAAATGAAATCCTGCCTTTTGTGACAACACAGATGGAGCTTGAGTGAATGATGCTATGAAATAAGTCAGACAGAAAAAGACAAATACTGTTGCTCTCACTTACGTGTATGTATGTTAGTCACTCAATTATGTCTGACTCTGCAATCCCATGGACTGTAGCCCTCCAGGCTCTTCTGTCCATGTGATTTTCCAGGCAAGAATGCTGGAGTGTGCTGCCATTTCCTCCTCAAGGGGATCTTCCTGACTCAGGGATCAAACCCTGGTCTCCTACATTGCAGGCAGATTCCTTACCATCTGAGCCACCAGGGTAGCTCTCACTTATGTGTGAAATCTAAAAGAACTGAACTCAGAAGTAGAGAGCATAATGGTGGTTGTTGGAGGCTGAAGGGTGGGGAAAATGAGATGTTGGTGAACGGGTACAAAGTTCTAATTACTGGATAAATCTTGGAGAGCTAATGTGCAGCCTGATGACTGTAATTAATAATACTGTACTGTCTTGAATTTTTCACCACACATACAAATGGTAGTTATGTGAGGGAATGGAGGTATTAACTAACCTTATTGTCATAGTCACTTTGCACTATATGTGTGTATCAAATCATTACATTATACATCTTAAACTTACATATATTATCTGTTAGTAATATCTCAGTAAAGCTGGTGTGAAAGTCACTCACTCGTGTCTGACTCTTTGCAACTTCATGGACTATACAGTCCATGGAATTCTCCAGGCCAGAATACTGGAGTGGGTAGCCTTTCCCTTCTCCAGGCAATAAAGCTGGGAGGGAAAGTAAATTGTAAAAAACACCAAGGAAGATTTATTCTGCAAATGCAATTGTAGTTACTATTAGGAAATTTATTGTGTAAAATGGTAATGGCACAGAGAAATTAAGAAACAAGTTTAATAGGTAGTAATCCTAGCTTATGTTTTTTGAATCCTGTAGTGAGCTGTTTTAAGTACTATTTTAAGTGATGTATATAATTTACATACAAACCTAATGAGGAAGATAGTCTTTTTATCTTCATATTTTAAAAGAGAAAAATGGAAGGATGCAAATAGTTTAGTAACTTTCTCAAATTCTATAAACACAAAAATACCAGTAATATTAAAGCACTCTGCTAGGTTGCCTCCCAATCAATAACAATAATAATGCTATACTGCTTATAATTAGCTAACATTTATCAAGTGGCTACTATGTGCCTCATACTACTGTAAGCATTTTGCATTAACTCATTCTCTCTATAATGATATGATGCAGATATTATTGTTATTGTTCCTGTTTTATAGATAAGGAAAATAAGATAAAGGTTAAGTAAATTTCTCAAGATCAGCCCCATGCTTAATGGTGAGTGAGAATTTGATCCATGTAATCTGCTCTCATATCAGCTATTATACCTCCTCTGAAACACTTTGATCTTTGTTATAGATAAACAAAAGAAAGCAATGCAAAACCAACCAATCAACCAAAATCTATGTTAAAGGGATTCTCCTTTGCACTATTTTTTAAAAAAAATCTATCAAAAATTACTTACTATATTTTACTTCCTGGAGTTTTTTTAAACACTAACTATAGTAACATTAAATTTAGTAATAGGGTATAGTTACATTAAATGAACACCATCATTAAAACAGCTTTTCTGGAGATATACTATAATAAATGTGAAAGCTATTCAGTGAGAAGAGGAAAGCCACACTGATGCACACTTGTGATGAAGTCATGAATAGTGAATTTATAAAAATAAAAATATTAATTGGTGATTTCAAAAGTTTAATAAATACATCTTTAATAATTGTATTTTTCAAAGATCATGAAAATAAAAGGATCCAAGAGTGAAAATATATTAAAACATAAATAATTTTCATGATGGTGGGAATGAAAATAAGTTCAACATTCTGGTTATAGCTTCCCTGGTGGCTCAGAGGTTAAAGCGTCTGCCTCCAGTGCGGGAGACCTGGGTTCGATCCCTGGGTTGGGAAGATCCCCTGGAGAAGGAAATGGAAATCCACTCCAGTGTTCTTGCCTGGAGAATCCCATGGACGGCCAGTCCACAGGGTTGCAAAGAGTCGGACATGACTGAGCGACTTCACCTCACCTCACCTCAAAAATACTTTGTCTCTTATCCAACAAATACCATAGAAATTAATGTTAAGAGCAAATGTTTATGCATAAGAACACTAATTAAAGCATATTTATTTATAATAGTAATATATTAAACACTATTTGAATGTTGAATAGCAGGTTATTAGTTTTTAAATTATGCTACATTCATTTAATGGAGAAAGAAATGGCAACCTGTTCCAATATTCTTGGTTGGGAAATCCCATGGACAGAGGAGCCTGGTAGGCTACAGTCCATAGGGTCATAAACAGTTGGACATGACTTAGTGATTAAACACATACATTCATTTAATGGGCTGTATTCATTTAATAAAGACACTAACTGACTGAGATTGGACTCTTGTCCTGAGTTTCTCCTGTTTCTAATGTCTCTTTCAAACTTATGGCTTCGTTTTTTTTTGATTTTGGCATAATAACACTCTAGAGTAAATAATTTTGTTGATAATTTTTCTTTTAAATAGTCATTTATCATTTTTTTTTTTTCAAAGAAGAAATAAGTCATTGCTTTTAGTTATGGAATGAGGTATAAGAGAAACAAGTGGGCAGGAATGGGAATGGTATTTGTAAAGATAGGGTTAAATAATGAATATTGAAGGGCTGAATAATTTTGTCTAATTTATGTTCCCTTTAGAGGAGGCACGAAAAAACAGAATTCATGTTCCATTTATGTGGTTTATTTGGGAGATGATCCCAGGAAGCCCCACAAGAACAGTGAGGAAGTTAAGACAGGGAAGGTAGGTACCAGTAAAGGGTGCATTGTCAAGATGGTTTCTTATTCACAATGAGGAACTTGGGAGTCTGTGTAGCATCAGCCAGCCTCAGTTATTCTCTGTTACCTCCTCCAGTGACAAAGCAGCTGGAATATTTATATACCAACTTCTGTTGCTAAGGGATAGTTAAGGTTTGCTCTTTAATGAATGTTTATTGTTTCTTTGGCACTCTCAGCCTGCCCTCCACAGTGACAGAGAGGGTGCTGGTTCCAGAAAACTTCTGAAGTCCTTTGGAAGAATGACTTGCACCATAATGATGAGGCCAGAAGGGATATGGTTAGTGATTTGAGTGTCTGCTAACACCACCCTAACAACATCTTTTTAAATAGATGACATCCACAATTTGACAAGTTAGTAGTTTTTTCCTCTTAGTAGAAAAACAACAACAGAATCTCATCACAATATTTATCTGTTAAGGAGAATTTGAAGAAGCAGCTTAGTTGGACCTCAATCAAGATGCTTATTTACTGAAGACATGAAATCATCTTGCTGTAACTAGTTCATCTATAAATTATTGTTTCTCAGAAACAATTGCTAGTACAGTTGTTTCTGCTTGTGGGTAAATCTTCTATTAATAATGGGGAATATGATTTGCTTTAAGATCAGAAGGGACTAGACTTATTTTTAATCTTATGAGCCAGTCATCTGCAAACCATATGCAAAATGATACTGTCAACTTGTAACATACAAACTAGAATTTCCTTGCATTGCATGGGAAGAGGGACTCTGAATTTATCTTCAATTCAGTTCAGTTCAGTCGCTCAGTTGTGTCCGACTCTTTGCGACCCCATGAATTGCAGCATGCCAGGCCTCCCTGTTCATCACCATCTCTCGGAGATCACTCAGACTCACATCCATCGAGTC
>SJYT01015464.1:557062-592211 GCA_006410635.1 Cephalophus harveyi | reverse complement strand
GTTGATTCCTCCAGTTCCATTCTTCTTTCTCAAGATTGCTTTGGCTATTCGAGGTTTTTTGTATTTCCATACAAATCTTGAAATTATTTGTTCTAGTTCTGTGAAAAATACCGCTGGTAGCTTGATAGGGATTGCATTGAATCTATAGATTGCTTTGGGTAGTATACTCATTTTCACTATATTGATTCTTGTGATCCATGAACACGGTATATTTCTCCATCTATTAGTGTCCTCTTTGATTTCTTTCATCAGTGTTTTATAGTTTTCCATATATAGGTCTTTAGTTTCTTTAGGTAGATACAGACTTTTTAGTAACTAATTTTCATATGAATTCTATTTTCAGGGTCTACTTCTGGGGAATCCAATCTCAGGCAAAGGGAGAAGGTATCTTTTATTTTTTGCAGATTTCTCTTTTTTTTAAATCTTATTTTATATTTGAGTATAGCCAGTTAACAATGTTGTGATAATTTTCAGGTGGACAGGAGAGGGGTTCAGCCACTCATATACATGTATCCATTCTCGCCCAAACTTTCCTCCCATCCAGGCTTCCACATAATATTGAGCAGAGTTCCCTGTATTGTACGGTAGGTCCTTTTGGCTATCCATTTTAAATGTAGCAGTGTGACATGTGTTCCCTAACTATCCCTTCCTCCCATCCTTCCCTCTGGCAACCATGAGATCCTTCTCTAAGTCTGTGAGTCTGTATCTGTTTTGTAAATAAGTTCATTTGTACCATTTAAAAAAATATTTCATGTGTAATGATTGTCATATGATATTTGTCCTTCTCTGAGTTACTTCACTCAATATGACACTCTCTATGTCCCTCCATAATGCTGCAAATGGCATTTCATTCCTTTAAATGGCTGAGTAACATTCCATTTTATATGTATACCACATCTTCTTTATCCATTACTCTGTCGATGGACATTTAGGTTGTTTCCATGTCTTGGTTATTGTAAACAGTGTTGCAGTGAACACTTGGGTGCTTTATCCTTTTGTACCATGTTTTTTTTCTCCAATATATGCCCAGGAGTGGGGTTGCAGGGTCATATGGTAGCTCTATTTTTAGATTTTTAAGGAACTCCCATAGTGTTTTCCATAGTGGTTCTATCAGTTTACATTCCTACCAACAGTGTGGGAGGGTTCTGAGAGTGGGTATCTTTATGAGTTGGCTTTCTCATTGGCCTGTGCTGTGAATTAACTAGCTTGGAACCTTGGCTCTTCATCTTCTCTGAGAGTTCAGATATAAGTAACATCTGTGGTTTTTCTAGGACCCAGAGGAAACTGGCTGTATCCTTTTCTGTGTACTTGCCTTCTTAGATATTTGAAATCTTCTGTTTTTCCTGTAAACTTAATAGGAGAGAAAAGGGGGAAATGGAGTTTTGTGTTTGTGTGTGTGTTGGGGGGTGGGGGGGATGGGCAAGTAGTAGGCATCATTTTTTTTTTTCAGTAATTTGCTTCTCTATATTACTCTCCCCACCCCACCCTAATTCAAAAATCATTAGAATTTCACCTTCTTCTGTTCACCTGTTTCTCCCTTCTCTATAATATTTCCTCTGTCCTTTATTAGTGAAGAGTATTGTCTAAGCTGTCAGCTCTCTGATTATAGTTCAGCATAATTACAACTATGTTAAACAATTATTTGTTATGCATGTTACCTCTAGTTGATTATGAGGAGCTTAAGGGAAGGGTGCATGACTTACTGATCTTGTCTTTCCCATGGTGCTCAACATAGGATTTGGCATGTGATTAAATATTTCTTAAACAAATTATAGTGATTAGATTCATATTAAAAGGGCATATATTTGAGTGAAGTTTTTTTTCCCTAATTTTATCATGCCCTCATCTCCTAAAAGATTAATTATTTTCCTCTTTGAATTTGAAGACTTATGGTTTGTTTTGTTAATTGCTTGTTGAAAGACTTAAATTAATCTGCTTATACTTGATACTTTGATACTTTGTGGATTTTATAGAGTAAAGACTGGTTTGTTGAGTGGAGATTTTTCTGTTCATCTAATGCTAATTACCACCTATCACTGAACTATTCTAGAGCTTGAAGATGTATTTCACTAAAGAGATTCTAAAGTAAACTTCACTCTTTGGGACATCAGTTTAAAAGCCAGCTTAATGAGATGGTTAAATTATTAGTGTAATAACACCTTTGCACAGTCTGAAGATGATCAAGGTTTCATCTGCTTTTTACTCAGTAACTTGCTGAAATTGCATTCTTGAAGGTTGTTTAAATTTTTAATTCTTATATGAGCAAATGGAAAAATCTAGCTGAGTTTGTCTAGTCAACATTCAGATAAAATTCACAGTAGTGAGTTCTGAAATAGAGACTTAGATACGGAAAAGAAAAACAATGATTAACTTTGAGAAAACAGTGCCTTTTTTTTTTTTTAACAACCAAGGAGGCCAACAAGAAGTTGTTAATATTCAGCTATTATGTTACTAAGAGAAGTACAGTCCCTCCTTAAGTTGTATCTGTGCACATTCAACTAACAATTATTTAGTAAATATCTACTACATAAGAGCCACTACTATGCTGACTGTTCAAAAGAATTGAAGATCCAATGTCTAGTTCCAGTTAGGAGCTTACAGTCTAGTGGGAAGACATTACTTGGAACAACAGTGAATAGTTAGTATATAGAAATGCTACATTATACTGGCTCTGATTATTATTCCTTTAGCTGTTTTAGTCTAACACTTCATTGTTTCTTGCTTATTGTCACAGTCATATTTAGTGCATGAAGGATAGTTAATACTCATTTATGTTGTCCGAGTGAGTGAATAAATGAATGACCCAGAATCTAACGACTATAGAAAATTAGAGGGGAATATGGGGGTCAAAAAATGAAGATCATGGCATCTGGTCCCATCACTTCATGGCAAATAGATGGAAAACAATGGAGACAGTGACAGGCTTTATTTTCTTGGACTTCAAAATCACTGCAGATGGTGACTGCAGCCATGAAATTAAAAGATGCTTGCTCCTTGGAATAAAAGTTATGACCAACTAGGCAGCATATTAAAAAGCAGAGACATTACTTTGCCAACAAAGGTCCATCTAGTCAAAGCTTAGGTTTTCCAGGAAGTTATGTATGGATGTGAGAGTTGGACCATAAAGAAAGCTGAGCGCAGAAGAATTGATGCTTTTGAACTGTGGTGTTGGGGGAAGACTCTTGAGAGTCCCTTGGACTGCAGGGAGATCCAACCAGCCCATCCTAAAGGAAATTAGTCCTGAATATTCACTGGAAGGACTGATGCTGAAGCTGAAATTCCAATACTTTGGCCACCTGATGTGAAGAACTGACTCCTTGGAAAAGACCCTGATGCTGGGAAAGATTGAAGGCAGAAGGAGAAGGGGATGACTGAAGATGAGATGGTTGGATGGCATCACCAACTCAATGGACATGAATTTGAGCAAGCTCTGGGAGTTGGTGATGAACAGGGAAGCCTGACATGCTGCAGTCCCTGATGGTCACAAAGAGTAGGACACAACTTAGCAACTGAACTGAACTGAACTGATGGGATCTGGAGTAGTCAGTAAAATCTGCCTGTTAAAAGTATTAATTAGATTGAAAGCCACATGCAAAACTTTAGTAGAAATGGGACAAACACATTAAGGGGGCTGTGGTTGTCCATCACATTCGCAGAACTACAGGATTACAAATAATAAAGCCATATTTATTTTGGTTTCATATCTTTGTCTGAATTGTAGCTTTCCTCCCTCCATTGTGGTAATCCACAAGGTATATATATCACAACTCTGCAGTTTCTCTCTGAGGAATGAGGGGTCTGAGTCCCATAATAGGAAGATGAGCACATAAAATGTCTTTCTTTGAAAACCAGTGGAGCTTACATGCAGGAGAGCTGAAGGGCTGTAGAAAACCAAGACTTTACTCTTAAAAATGTGCCAAAACTCACGCATTCTGAGTCCCAGGAGCTTGAACGGTGCTGGGCTCAGACCCACTTAGTGATCTTAGAGAGTCCCTGGAGAGACAAAGGGCAGCTGGGAGTCCTCCCAGGGAATGTGATGCTGGTGGCAGCAATTTTTGTGATCTTGTTCTATAGGGCTGACACCTATGCTGGTGGGCACCATTTTGGAATCCTCCCTTTAGTCTATTAGTGCCAGAGGACTGCCCGCCCACTGTTTTTCCCATGGAAGTCACTTACTGGCCACACAGCCAGCTATGCTAGGGCCTACCATGCCCGATACCATGCCTGCAGCAACCACTGGCCAGGGGCCAGTTCTGTCTTCCAGCATGCCTACAGCACTTGGTTCCACAATAAGAGAAGGAAGCACACAGCTCACATAGGTAATAATCCTGGAACATCTGACTCTAGTTGCCAGAGGGGAACATGCTGCTGGGTCCCATGTGTGCTTAGTCACTCAGTCATGTCTGACTCTTTGCAACCCCATAGATGATAGCCTGCCAGGCTGCTCTGTCCACGGGGATTCTCCAGGCAAGAATACTGGAGTGGGTTGCCCTGCCCTCCTCCAGGGGACCTTTGCAGGGTTCCCTGCATTGCAGGAGGATTCTCTACCATCTGAGCCACCAGGGAAGACATATATATATATAAGGTCACTTCTCCAAAACCAGGAGACATACAGATCTACCTAATACATATAAATAAACACAAATAATTAGGCAAAATTGGGAGATAGAGGAATATATTCCCAACAAAAGAACAAGATAATACCCAAGAAAAAGATAAATGAAGCAAAGATAAGCAATGTACCCAATAGAGTTCAAGGTAATGATCATAAAGATGCTCACTGAACTTGGGAGAAGAAGGGATGGACACAGTGAGAATTTCAATAAAGAGTTCAGTTCAGTTCAGTTGCTCAGTTGTGTCTGATTCAGTGTGACTCCATGGACTGCAGCACACCAGGCTTCCATGTTCATCACCAACTCCCGGAGCTTACTCAACTCATGTCCATCGAGTCAGTGATGCCATCCAACCATCTCATCCTCTGTCATCCCATTCTCCTCCCTCCTTCAGTCTTTCCCAGCATCAGAGTCTTTCAAATGAGTCAGTTCTTTGCATCAGGTGGCCAAAGTATTGTAGATTCAGCATCAGTCCTTCCAATGAATATTCAGGACTGATTTTCTTTACAATTCACTGGTTGAATATCCTTGCAGTCCAAGAGACTCTCAAGAGGCTTCTCCAACACCACAATTCAAAAGCATCAATTCTTCGGTGCTCAGCTTTGTTTACAGTCAAACTCACATCCATACATGACTACTGAAAAAACCATAGCTTTGACTAGATGGACCTTTTTTTGGCAAAGTAATGTCTCTGCTTTTTAATATACTGTCTAGGTTGGTCATAACTTTTCTTCCAAGGAGTAAGCTTCTTTTCATTTCATGGCTGCAGTTACCATCTATAGTGATTTTGGAGCCCCAGAAAATAAAGTCTATCACTATTTCCATTGTTTCCCCATCTATTTGCCATGAAGTGATTGGACTGGATGCCATAATCTTAGTTTTCTGAATTTTGTGTTTTAAGCCAACTTTTTCACTCTCCTCTTTGACTTTCATCAAGAGGCTCTTTTATTCTTCACTTTCTACCATAAGGGTGGTGTCATCTGCATATTTGTGGTGATTGATATTTCTCCTGGCAACTTAATTCCAGTTGGTGCTTCATCCAACATTTCCTGCATATAAGTTAAATAAGCAGGGAGACAATATACAGCCTTGATGTATTCCTTTCCCGATTTGGAACCAGTCTGTTGTTACGTGTCCAGTTCTAACTGTTGCTTCCTGACCTGCATACAGATTCCTCAGGAGGCAGGTCAGGTGGTCTCGTATTCCCATTTCTTGAAGAATTTCCCACAGTTTATTGTGATCCACGCAAAGACTTTGGCATAGTCAACAAAGCAGAAATAGATATTTTTCTGGAACTCTCTTGGGTTTTCCATGATCCAACAGATGTTGGCAATTTGATCTCTGGTTCCTCTGCCTTTTCTAAATCCAGCTTGAACATCTGGAAGTTCACAGTTCATGTACTGCTGAAGCCTGGCTTCGAGAATTTTGCGTATTACTTTGCTAGCATGTGAGATGAGTGCAATTGTGTGGTCATTTGAACGTTCTTTCACATTGCCTTTCTTTGGGATTGGAATGAAAACTGACCTTTTCCAGTCCTGTGGCCACTGCTGAATTTTCCAAATTTGCTGGCATATTGAGTGCAATACTTTCACAGCATAATCTTTTAAGATTTGAAATAGCTCAATTGGAATTCTATCATTTCCTCTAGCTTTGTTTGTAGTGATGCTTTCTAAGGCCCGCTTGACTTCGTATTCCAGGATGTCTGTCTCTAGGTGAGTGATCACACCATCGTAACAATAGTTAGAAAATATATAAAATAACCAATAAAAGCTGACATGCAATACCTGAAAAAATGCACTAGAGGAAATCAGTGGTAGATTAGATGATACCGAAAAGTGGAGCAGTGATCTGGAAGATAGAATAGTAGAAGTCACCTAGGCTTAACAGAAAAAAGAAAAAGAATTTGAAAATGCGGACAGTTTAAGAGACCTCTGGTAAAACAACAAGCATACTAAGATTTGCATTATAGAGGTCACAGAGGGAGAAGAGAGAGAGAAAATGGAACAGAATTTATCTGACGAAAAAGTAGCTGGAAACTTTCCTAAAATGAGGAAGGAAGCAGATATCCAAATCTTGGAAGCACAGTCCTAAACAAGAGAAACCCATATCTATACATAGTATAATTAAAATGGCAAAAATTAAAGAGTGAGTTTTAAAGGAAGCAAGGAAAAAGCAACTAGTTATGTACCAGGAAAGTCCTATAAGGCCATCTACTGCTTTTTCAACAGAAACTTTACAGGCCAGAAGGGAATGGCATGTTATATTCAAAGTACTGAAAAGAAAAAAATGTACAACCAAGAATGCTTTATTGACAAGGTTATTATTCAGAATTTCCCAGATAAGCAAAATTATCACCCTAGAGCAACCTTACAAGAAATGTTAAAGGGTCTTCTCTAAGCAGTGAAGAAAACGCTACTACTACAAGTAAAAGAATTATGAAAAAAAGTCTCACTAGTAAAGACAAACATGTAGAAAGTTAGTGGATCAACCCCTTACAAAGCTAGTAGGAAGGTTAAAAGACAAAAATAGTGAAATCATCTTTATCTACAATGAGTTGTTAAGGGATACACAAAATAAAAAGATGTAAAATATCACATCAAAACAATAAAATGTGAGGGGACTAAAAATACAGGGCTTTTAGGAGGTATTTGCGGAGAAGGCAATAGCAAGCCACTCCAGTACTCTTGCCTAGAAAATCCCATGGATGGAGGATCCTGGTAGGCTGCAGTCCATGGGGTCGCTAGGAGTCGGTCGCGAGTGAGCGACTTCACTTTCACTTTTCGCTTTCACACTATGGAGAAGGAAATGGCAACCCACTCCAGTGTTCTTGCCTGGAGAATCCCAGGGACCGGGGAGCCTGCTGGGCTGCCGTCTGTGGGGTCGCACAGAGTCGGACACGACTGAAGCGACTTAGCAGCAGCAGCAGCAGGAGGTATTTGAACTTATGTTGAAATAGTCTACTGTATACATTAGGTTGTTATATATAAATTTCATAGTAACCAGAAAACAAAAAACCTGTAATAGATACACACACACAAATAAATACACAAAAAAAGAAAAAAGAATCTAAACATAATGCTAAAGATAGTCATCAAATCACAAGGGAAGAGAGCAAAAGAAAGGGACAGAAAAAAAACTGCAAAAGTAACCAGAGAAGAGTTAAAAAATGGCAGTAGTTACATGCTGCTGCTGCTGCTGCTGCTAAGTCACTTCAGTCGTGTCCGACTCTGTGTGACCCCATAGACGGCAGCCCACCAGGCTCCCCTGTCCCTGGGATTCTCCAGGCAAGAACACTGGAGTGGGTTGCCATTAGTTACATACCTATCCATAATTGCTCAATGTAAATGGATTAAATGTTCCCATAAAAAACATAGAATGGCTGAATGGATTTTAAAAAATGATCCATATATATATATATACTGCCTATAAGAGACTCACTTCAGATCTAAAGACTTTCACAGACTGAATGTGAAGGGGTAGAAGAAATATTCCATGTAAATGGAAGCAAAAACAGAGCTGGGGTAGCAGTGCTTATATCAGACAAAATAAACATTAAAACAAAAACTATAACAAAGAAGAGTTTTCAGTTCAGTTCAGCTGCCCAGTCGTGTCCAACTCTTTGCGACCCCATGGACTGCAGCACGTCAGGCCTCCTTGTCCATCACCAACTCCCAGAGCTTGCTCAAATTCGTGTCCATTGAGTTGGTGATGCCATCCAACCATCTCATCCTCTGTTGTCCCCTTCTCCTCCCGCCTTAAATTTTTTCCAGCATCAGGGTCTTTTCAAACGAGTCAGTTCTTCACATCAGGTGGCCAAAGTATTGGAATTTCAGCTTCAACATCAGTCCTTCCAATGAATATTCAGGACTGATTTCCTTTAGGATGGGCTGGTTGGATCTCCTTGTAATCGAAGGGACTCTCAAGAGTCTTCTCCAAATCAGTCCAACAAGAGGATGTAAGTTATGTAAATATCTATGCTCCCAATGTGTGTGTGCTTAGTCGCTAAGTCATGCCTGATTCTTTGCTCCCAACATGTGTGTGTGTTAGTTGCTCAGTTGTGTCTGGCTCTTGCGACCCCATGGACTGTGGCCCACCAGATTTCTCTGTCTGTGGGATTCTCCAGGCAAGAATACTGGAGTGGATTGCCATTCCCTTCTCCAGAGGAACTTCCCAGCCCAGGTAACAAACCCTGGTCTCCTGCATTGCAGGCAGGCTCTTTACCATTTGAGCTATAGGACACATAAATACATAAAGTAAGTTTTATAAAACATAAAGGGAGAAAGTGACATTAAAGCAATAATGCATATTCTTTTTAAATGCACATGGAATATTCTCCAAAATAGATCACATACTAAACTACAGGTCTTAATAATTTTAAGATGGTTAGATTAAATCTTATCAAGCATCTATTTTGACCACTACAATATGATAGTAGAATTCATTTACAAGAAGAAAACACAAGAATTCAGAGGCTGAACGTCATGCTAAATAACAATGGCTAAACAAAGAAATCAAAGGAGAAATAAAAAACAACTTATGACAAATGAAAACAAACACAATGTACCAAATCTATGGGACTCAGTAAAATGAGTTCTAAGAGGGAACTTTATAGCAATACAGACCTACCTCAAGAAACAGGGAAAACCTTAAACTATCTAACCTTTACGCCTGATGGAGCTAGAAAAAGAAAAACAAAGCAAGGCCTAAAGTTAGTCAAGGCTATGATTTTTCCTGTGGTCATGTATGGATGTGAGAGTTAGACTGTGAAGAAAGCAGAGCGCCAAAGAAGTGATGCTTTTGAACTGTGGTGTTGGAGAAGACTCTTGAGAGTCCCTTGGACTGCAAGGAGATCCAACCAGTCCATTCTGAAGGAGATCAACCCTGGGATTTCTTTGGAAGGAATGATGTTAAAGCTGAAACTCCAGTACTTTGGCCACCTCATGAGAAGAGTTGACTCATTGGAAAAGACTTTGATGCTGGGAGGGATTGGGGGCAGGAGAGGAAGAGGACGACCAAGGATGAGATGGCTGGATGACATCACTGACTTGATGGACGCGAGTCTGGGTGAACTCTGGGAGTTGGTGATGGGCAGGGAGGCCTGGCGTGCTGCGATTCATGGGGTCGCAAAGAGTCGGACAAGACTGAGTGACTGAACTGAACTGAACTGATACTATGTTGGGAATGTAAATTGTGCTGGCCACTGTGAAAAATTGTGGTTCCTCAAAAAATTAAAAATTGAACCACGATATGATCCAGCAAATTCATTTCAGGGTATCTAGCTAGAAAAAAAACACTAACTGAAAGAGACATATGTACCCCTATGTGTTCATTGGAATATTATTTACAATAGCAACATAGGTATCCATCTATAGGTTTATAAATAGAGAAGATATGGTGTGTGTGTGTATATAGTACATTCATATATTTATCATGAGGAATATAAATATTACTCAGCTATCAAAAAGTAAATCTTGCCATTTGCAACAACATGGATGGATGTAGAGGGAATTTATGTTAAGTGAACTAAATCAGACATAGAAAAATACTCTATCATCTCACATATATGTGAAATCTAAAAAAAAGAAACAAATGAAGCAAAATATGAATAAACTCAAAGATTCAGAGAACAAAATTGTGATTGCCAGAGGGAAGGTGAAGGTGAAGTCGCTCAGTCGTGTCCGACTCTTTGCGACCCCATGGACTGTAGCCTACCAGGCTCCTCCGTCCATGGGATTCTCCAGGCAAGTATACTGGAGTGGGTTGCCATTTCCTTCTCCAGAGGATCTTCCCGACCCAGGGATCGAACCCAGGTCTCCCGCATTGGAGTCAGACGCTTTAACCTCTGAGCCACCAGGGAAGCAGGGAGAGGGAAGAAGATGAGATAGGTGAAGTGGATTAAGAGATACAAAGTTCCACTCATAAGTAAGCCATGGAATGGAATGTATAACATATGTAATATTGTCAACAGTATCATAACAATTTTGTATAACAGATGGTTACTAGACTTATCAAGGTGATCATTTAAGTTATATAAAAGGTGAAGCACTATATTGTACACCCAAAAGTAGCATAATTACTGTTGTTGTTCAGTCACTCAGTCATGTCTGACTCTTTGTGACCCCATGGACTGTATGCCAGCTATACCTCAATTGAAAGAAGGAAAATAAGTAGCTTCTTTTCTTTAAAATATTATATAAGGTATTTCATTAATTTAGTCTGACAATCCCCTATACTTCAATTATTCTGTCAGTTG
Organism: Cephalophus harveyi; assembly: GCA_006410635.1. Taxonomy (NCBI): domain Eukaryota; kingdom Metazoa; phylum Chordata; class Mammalia; order Artiodactyla; family Bovidae; genus Cephalophus; species Cephalophus harveyi. Next base: position 581,345 of record SJYT01015464.1, on the reverse strand, counting down.
AGTAGTTTTTGTAAAACAGAATTGTGATCAAATTATTCCTTTGTTAAATACCCTTATTGATTCCCTATGATTTTAAGATAGAACTTGATGTTCTTAGAGGAAGGAGAGAATGAGATTATGAGGCTTACTGTATGTCAGGCACCATCCTAAGTGCTTTCTATATACTATGTAATGTAATATGTAAGTATGTAATTAACTATATATAATTATTTAAAATAATTCTTACAACTTTCTTATGTGATAGATACCATTATTAATCCTATATGTGTGGAGGAAAGGTCAGGTTAGATAGATAAGCCAGTTGACCATAGGAGTAAAATGTTGTAAGGCTGGTATCCCAAGTCCAGATAGTGAAACTCCAAAAACCAAGGTCTTAGCCACTACATTATACTGACTCCTGAGAGGAGATAAAAGTCTAATGGCATCAGGTTAAAATACCCTGATACATCCATCATATTATATGAAAACTGTCTAATTAAAGTGAAAGTTGGTGGCTGCCAGTATTTACTTCTGTGATTCCTTTTTTTTTTTTTTTTTAATGTTTCTTTAGCTAACAACTTTCATTGTGTTATTTTTAAGAAGTAATTTATGGTCAAGTGCCATGCTCTAGAAATCATTTATTTCCTCCTTCCCTTGTTCTTTCTTTCCTCTCCTTTTTTCCTTTCTTCTTTTCAAGTACTTTTTCATATCTCTTTATGATCCACTGATCTCCATTTCAGGGTTTAATCCTCAGAGACTGATCCTTTTTCTCTATTTATTTTCTTGGAGGTAGCCTTTTTTTATAGTAGCTAAGAACATAGAGAGAATTTTGAGCCAGACTGCTTGGTTTGAATCCTGAAATTCCTATTTGCTAGCTTTGCAACCATGGGTCTTTCTGTGTCTCGTTATCTTAATCTGTAAATTGGAGGTGGTGGGGATAATAGTATTTACCTCCCAGGTTTGTTGGGAGGATCAAATATAATAGTTATTAAAACAGTGCCTGGTATGTGGTAAAGACTACATATACAGTTGTTGTATATTCTGTGAATCCTACAAGAAAGAGCTTTTACCTGAATAATGAATTATCCATTATTGACATGTAAGAGTGTCAGGGAAAGAGGAAGCCAGTAAACTAGATCAAAAGAGTTGTAGTCATAGATAGAAATAAAACCAATTGCAGTAGTGCTGCCTCCAGCTAATAGAGAGGGGAGATGAAAGGAGTTTAAAAATGTTGCTCTCAAACCTCACCCTTTTGGGGCTGTACATAGGGAAGGGGAAACACAGGCTGCCCTGTAACTTGCCTTCCCACCTGCCCAGTTAAAAAAAATCATCAAATAGTAATACTAATAGCTAGAATTTATTGAGTGCCTATTTGGTGCCATTTTTCACAGGAAGATGAGGCCTAATTAAGTTCTGTAAATTGCCAAATATTACACATTGAAATCTGAAGCATAACTTAGAGACTGACTTCTGAACACAGAAAATTTCCAGCCGAAGGCCTTGTTTCCTAAGTCTTTTACCACATTCTGGAAACACACTATCCAGGAATGGGGAGGAGTGATTGAAATAAAGTTTACTGGACAAGGTGAAAATAATAATTATATATGTTATATATAAAATCTATAATTCTCTTTTGGTTTCAGAAATATTTCAAGTGCCTCAATGAATGAGTATATAGGGTTGGTCAAAAAGTTCATTTGGATTTTTCTGTAATATCTTATGAGCTTTCTGGCCAACCCAATACATTTAATAAATTTTAATTTAGGGGCTACTATGTACTAGGTGCTGCTCTAGATATAGGGCATAGCATAGTAAACAAATAGGAATGATTTTTGTTTTCCTGGAGTTCTTAGGTACAAAGAAAAGGATGCTGTCTCTTTTGTAAATACAAAGAAAGTGTGAGAGTATCGATCTCTAGTACATGCTCAAGGAATAAATTGTTCCCATAGAACAGAAACTCGCACCATTCTTTGTCATGAATAAACAATTTGTGATTCTCTTGTTCTGAATGACTCATTAGAATAGATCTACATCAGACTTAAAAGAATGGATCTCTATGTTATAATAATTCCATAAATATTTTTCTGTTCTCTGGGAGCTTACATTTTCTACTTGTATTCTTATCTGTCAGTATCAAGTATAATTCCCTTTCTTCATCATTATGCTTAAAAAAGGACACATTCGGTTATTCCTCAGTTTGAAGCAATTCAGACTACACAGTATCACAGTGTGTTAATGGTAAAAATGCTTCTGAATGGGAAAAATTATTCAGCAAGTGCTTTATATAAACAAGAGCAAGAAATGCTGTGGAATTGCGATGAGCTACAGCAGATGAAGATAAAGAGGATTCTGTGTATTTGTACCATAGTTTCTCAGAAAAAGGCACTAAATGTGGAGTTTGTGGCTCTCTTGCGTCTTTTCCTTGTAACTTGTTGTCTGAAATGTGAAATTGGCTTTGATATGACTAAATGGATAGCTCAAGCAGTTTGTAATGAGATTCAGATTCTTTCATCTCTAAGCTTTTGGTTCTAAAGAGACAAAGCTATTACTCTCTGATGGGTGTTTGGTGATCTGTGCAAGATGGGTCACAGCCCATCTTCTCAAAGGCAGATAGATAGATCGCTGAGAAACTGATAAATGGTGGGAAAGGACAATCTCATTAGCTAGCTCATTAACAATTTTGTTTTTAGAGAAACCCAAGGGTGACTAAACATGGAGATTAAATTCTCAGCCTTGGATAGTAAACAGGACCACATTAGCAAGGCATTGTGAAAATTTTCTTATCCTTAGCTGAGCTGAGCTGAGGTGTGGGATGGATTGATACTGTACTATCTAGAAACTTTCATAAACATTTCTTTAAAAATAAAAAATACAACTTTTTGTCTTTAAAGTTCATGCTTCAAATAGAAGTACAGCTTTTCCTTTATAGTTATGCACATAAATCTCACCATCATGTCCCAGGAGAAAATCTATTTTTACTGCATCAGCAACTAAGCTGTTCTGAGAAACGTATTTCTTTCAAAAATAGAAAGTAACAAATAAAATTTTAGGAAGAGTTTTGTTAAGTATTCTTTAATATGTTAAGTTCACAGGGATTATATTTGACCATTATTTTTCAAGTTAGGTATTTTGGAAAAAAAAAGCAAAATAGTAAAGAAAAATAAAACATTGCTCAAAATAATCTCCACCTCATTTCAGAATGTTTTAAAATAATTGAATAATCATCCACCATGTATTAGATTTTAATTTCATTAGTGCATTATTCTGGAGAAGGAAATGGCAACCCACTCCAGTGTTCTTGCCTGGAGAATCCCAGGGATGGGAGAGCCTTTTGGGCTGCCGTCTGTGGGGTCGCACAGGGTCGGACACGACTGAAGCGACTTAGCAGCAGCAGCAGCAGCAGCAGCAGTGCATTATTCAAATCTTTAATGCCTAGAAAAATACTTTGCATGTAGTTGAAACTCAGTACATATTCAACTTTTCATTCAATCAGTATTTATTGAAAATCTCCTGTGTACTGGTTACTAAAGTTTTGGAGTATAATGTATTCAATAAAAGCTTCCTTATTCAATGCTGAGTATAAAACATATTCTCAAAATACCTTTTGCAAAAAACAAGATAGGTAGCATGATATAGAGTACTAGACTGAAAATTCAAAGTCCTGGGTTATAAATTTTGAGCAAGACATTTTCTTTCTGTTTTGTTTTTCTCATTTGTTAAAAAAAAGGGATAAGAGTTCATTGTTTCTTGGTTTTGTAGTGGTCTTTGTTCTAAGACATGTGTGAAATATGGAAGACACTACCCCAAAATATTTGAGGAGTAAATATTCGTTAATGTGTGTGTTGGGTGGGGGAGAAGATGGAGAAGAAGCAACAGAACGGGAAAGGTGGGGGAAAGTGGGAAAGTAGGAAGAAGAGAGGAGAGGAGGAAAGGGGAAGTGAGAGAAAAACATGGAAACAGTGACCAGTCAATGCGGCATCTCCTGGGAATGATTTAGCAGTTACTCAACACAATGCCAGCATGCCAAGAATTAAGCCAAAGACCAAAAATGATATTCAGTTCTTGGGGAAATCAGGACCAATTCAGATAATGAATATGACATATAACTGTCATAAAAGCTAAATGTATTGGTGCCTCCATGAGATGAAGCCCACAAATTATAAAAACTGGAGGCATGGAATGCCTCTGGGAAGAAGGGGAAAGAAGTATTGACTTTATGAGAAGGTGCAGCTGTGGACATTTGTCGACCTCCTTTTTGTTCTCTTCAGGTGGAAGAGTGGCCTTCATATATCTGGGTTTGCAGTAATTATATATATAATACAAATAAATATCATGCTTAATGTGGTTGGCATTAAGTCATTTTGTCAAGTTAGTTGTCATTTATATCATATTTTTACTTTATGTCTTGGAATAATTATCTCAAGACAAGAGGTTGCTTTGGCCTTAAATTTTTGTGCTACATAAAGATTAAAAGTTGGAAATAACTTTTACGCTTCATGGATCATAGCCATGTTTGGCGAAGAGACTTGCATAACTAAATAAAGCTATGAACCATGCTGTGAAGGGCCACCCAGGATGGACGGGTCATAGTGGAGAGTTCTGGCAAAATAGGATCCACTGGAGGAGGGAATGGCAAACCACTCCAATATCCTTGCTGCAAGAACCCCATAAACAGTATGAAAATGCAAAAAGATATGACACTGAAAGATGAACTCCCAGGTGAGAAGGTGTCCAATATGCTACTGGGGAGGAGTGGAGGGCAGTCACTAATAGCTCCAGAAAAAATGAAGAGGCTGGGCCAAAGGAGAGATGATGCTTAGCTGTGGATGTGTCTGATGATGAAAGTAAAGTCCAACACTGTAAAGAACAATATTGCATAGGAACCTGGAATGTTAGGTCCATGAATCTAGCAAGGTAAATTGAATGTAGTCAAACAGGAGAAGGCAAGAATGAACATTGACATCTTAGGAATCAGTAAACTAAAATGGACAAGAATGGACAATTTTAATTCAGATGACCATTATATTTACTAATATGAGCTAGAGTCCCTTAGAAGAAATGGAATAGCACACATAGTCAACATAACAGCCTGAAATGTGGTACTTGGGTGCAGTCTCAAAAACAACAGAATGATCTCAGTTTGTTTCCAAGGCAAACCATTCAACATCACAGTAATCCAAGTCTATGCCCCAACCACTGATACTGGAGAAGCTGAAGTTAACCAGTTCTATGAAGATCTACAAGACTTCTAGAACTAACACCTGCCCCCCCTGCTCCCCCCCCCCCAAATGTTCTTTTCATCATAGGAGATTGGAATGCAGAAGTAGGAAGTCAAGAGATACCTGGAGTAACAGGCAAGTTTGGTCTTGTAGTACAAAATGAAGCAGGGAAAAGGCTAACAGAATTTTGTCAAGAGGACACACTGGTCACAGCAAACACCCTCTTCCAATAAAACAAGAGACAACTCTACACATCACCAGAGAAATCAGTTTGATTATATTCTTGGTAGCCAAAGATGGAGAAACTGTATACAGTCAACAAAAAAAAGACCTATAACTGACCGTGGCTCAGATCAGAGCTCCTTATTGCAAAATTCAGATTTAAATTGAAGAAACTAGGGAAAACCTCTAGGCCATTCAGGTATGATCTAAATCAAATCCCTTATGGTAATACAAGAGATGTGATGAATAGATTCAAGGGATTATATCTGGTTAGCAGAGTGCCTTAAGAACTATAGAGACATTGTACAGGCAGTGGTAACCCAAACCATCCCAAAGAAAAAGAAAAATGCAAAAAGGCAAAGTGATTGTCTGAGGAGACATTGAAATACCTGAGGAAAGAAGAGTAGTGAAAAACAAGGGAGAAAGGAAAAGATATACCCAACTGAATGCCAAGTTCCAGAGAATAGCAAGGAGAGATAAGAAAGTATTCTTAAATGAACAATGCAAAGTAGAGGAAAACAATAGAATGGGAAAGGCTAGAGATCTCTTCAAGACATTTCATGCAAGGATGGGCATGATAAAGGATAGAAATGGTAAGAACCTAACAGAGGCAGAAGAGATAAAGAAAAGGGGGCAAGAATACACAGAAGAACTATACAAAAAATATCTTAATGACTGGGATAACCATGATGGTGTGATCACTCATCTAGAGCCAAACATCCTTGAGTGTGAAATCAAGTTAGTCTTTAGGAAGCATCACTATGAACAAAGCTAGTGGAAATGATGGAATTTCCGATGAGCTATTTCAAATCTTAAAAGATGATGCTGTTAAAGTGCTGCACTCAATATGCCAGCAAGTTTGGAAAACTCAACAGAGACCACAGGACTGGAAAAGGTCAATTTTCATTCCAATCCCAAAGAAAGGCAATGCCAAAGAATGTTCAACCTACTGCCTGTGCTCATTTCACGTGCTAGCAAGGTAATGCTCAAAACCTTTCAAACTAGGCTTCAACAGTGAAACAAGAAATTCCAGATATACAAGCTTGATTTAGAAAAGGAAGAGGAACCATAGATCAAACTAGAGTGAAAGGCTGGCTTAAAACTCAGCATTCAAAAGCTAAGTTCATAGCATCTAGTCCCATTACCTCATGGCAAGTAGAACAGGAAAAAGTGGAAGCAGTGACAAATTTTATTTTCTTGGGCCCCAAAATCACTGTGGATAGTGACTGCAGCCATGAAATTAAAATGTCTGCTTTTTGGGAAGAAAGCTATGACAAACACAGCATATTAAAAAGCAAAGACATGACTTGGATGACAAAGTTTTGTACAATCAAAGCTATGGTTTTTCCTGTAGTCATGTACAGATATATAAGAGTTTGAACATTAAAGTCGGCTGAGTACTGAAAAATTAATGTCTGAATTGTGGTGCTAGAGAAAACCCTTGAGAGTCCCTTGGATTGCAAGGAGATCAAACCAGTCAATTCTAAAGGAAATCAACCCCAAATATTCATTGGAAGGACTAATGCTGAAGCTCCAATACTTTGGCCACCTGATGTGAAGAGCTGACTCTTTGGAAAAGACCCTCCTGCTGGGCAAGACTGAAGGCAAATGAAGAAAAGGGCAACAGAAGATGAGATGGTTAGATAGCATTACCGACTCAATGGACATGAATTTGAGCAAACTCTTGGAATTAGTGAAGGATAGGGAAGCCTGGTGTGCTGCAGTCCACGGGGTTGCAAAGAGTCACTTAGCAATTGAACAACAACAGTAACTTTTCTTTTTTCCCTTTGGTTTTTTGGATATATAGTGGTGGGAGGACAGAGAAGAGGAGACTAGAGAAAAAATGAATAACAGGAGAGCACCTAACAGTCCTCTTACTCCTCCAAGTGAAGTAGTGATTCTGTCATGGTTTAGTTTTTACAAGTGACAGTGCACAAGCAATGTTCTGTTATAGGTTATAGATTTAGATATATAATTGGTTCTGTCAGTCATTTTTAATCAAGTTTTTATTTTTAAAATCTGAGTTATAATATGCATTGTTTAATGATTCAGATCATTCTACAAGTTCAGGTCTACAGTGGTCTTTTGACCCTTCTTTCTGTCATCTCTTGCTCACTAGAAGTTACCAGTTTTAACTGCGATGGCTAATATTTTAAATTTTTCTTATCTATCTCTTTATCACAGAGTACCATATTTCTAGATCTACTTCTTATCTTCTTTGTCTTTTTAAAAGGATTGTCTATTAATTTCCTACTCTAGAAGATGGAGATATTACCCTCTTTCATAGGAATTTCTTCCTCAAATACACATGTACTCATTTTTTCTTTCTATCCTCTTCTTCTCAACAAGGATTCAGAAGAAGAATAAGGATTCAGGAGAAGAATAAGGATTCAGAGGGGCCTCCCTGGTAGCTCAATGGAAAAGAATCTGCCTGCCAGTTGCAAGAGATACAGGAGACTTGGGTTCAATGAGTGGGTGGGAAAGATCCCCTGGAGAAGGAAATGGTAACCCACTCCACTATTCATGCCTGGGAAATCCCATGGACAGAGGAGACTGGTGGGCTACAGTCCATGGGGTTGCAAAAGAGATGGACATGACATAGTGGCTAAAGAGTAGGAACTTTTCTTCTGAATAAAGGTACATTGTAAGTTAGGTCAAATCAATATTTGTGTGTGTGTTTGTGTGTGTCTATGTAAACCTCACATTCAGCTAAGCTATGTAGTATAATTATTTTTATTGTTTCCATCAAATTTCCAACATCTGTTGGATCATTGAAAAAGCAAGAGAGTTCCAGAAAAACCTCTGTTTCTGCTTTATTGACTATACCAAAGCCTCTGATTGCATGGATCATAAAAAAACTGTGGAAAATTCTTAGAGATGGAAATACCAGACCACTTTACCTGCCTCCTGAGAAATCTGTATGCAGGTCAAGAACAGTTAGAACCAGACATGGAACAACAGACGGGTTCCAGATTGGGAAAGGAGCATGTCAAGGCTGTTGTCACCCTGCTTGTTTAACTTATATGCAGAGTACATCATGAGAAATACTGGGCTGGATGAAGCACAAGCTGGAATCAAGATTGCCAGGAGAAATATCAATAACCTCAGATATGCAGATGACACCACCCTTATGGCAGAAAGTAAAGAAGATCTAAAGAGCCTCTTGATGAAAGTGAAAGAGGAGAGTGAAAAAGTTGGCTTAAAACTCGACATTCAAAAAACAAAGATCGTGTCATCTGGTCCCATCACTTCATGGCAAATAGATGGGGAAACAGTGGAAACAGTGACAGACTATTTTGGGGGGCTCCCAAATCACTGCAGATGGTGACTGCTGCAATGAAATTAAAAGACGCTTGCTCTTTGGAAGAAAAGCTATGACCAACCTAGACAGCATATTAAAAAGCAGAGACACTACTTTGCTGACAAAGGTCTGTCTGGTCAAAGCTATGGTTTTTCCAGTAGTCATGTATGGATGTGAGAGTTGAACCATAAAGAAAGCTGAGCACTGAAGAATTGATGCTTTTGAACTGTGGTGCTGGAGAAGACTCTTGAGCGAACCAGTCCTTCATTGGAAGGACTGATGCTGAAACTGAAGCTTCAATACAAAGCTTTGTATCGGCCACCTGATACAAAGAAGTGACTCACTGGAAAAGACCCTGATGTGGGGAAGGATTGAAGGCAGGAGGAGGGGACGACAGAGGATGAGATGGCTTGATGGCATCACCGACTCAATGGACATGAGTTTGAGCAAGCTCCGAGAGTTGGTGATGGAGAAGGAAGCCTGGCATGTTGCTGTACATGCTCTCGCAAAGAGTCCGACATGACTGACTGAACTGAACTGAATATTCCCATTGTTTTTTGTTTGTTTGTTTGTTTGTTTTCCTTTCAGTTAATACTTCACTATTTTTTCATTTGCTGGCTATTTTATGTACCAATCACTAATTTAAATCCAAACTCTCTAACAATATCAAATTTGTCTCAGTACATTCTCATCAGGTGTTCTATTGTATTTTATCTACTTGATGACATCTCAGTAGCTTTCTGATCTGACAGATCTTCCATTGTAGACTCATTGCTCTTTATCCCTGGTTTACATTTTTTCCTGGACTCTTCCTTTTCCATCATCCTGGGGATTCCTTTTTCTCTCTCCCTTGAGTTGGAGCTCTTATTTCTTGTGTCCTATCTCTTCCCTCTTATTGATTTATTCTTATACTTGGAGGAACATCCAGTAACTTCTGTATAAAACATTCATTTGAGGTACATTTTGTGAGATTTTTCATGTCTTTTAATTCATGCTTATTTGTGTGGCTGGGTATAGAATTGTAAGTTTGAAAATATTTTTCCTCAGAAATTTGAAGGCATTTTCTACTGTTTTCTAGCTTCAAATGTTGCTATAGAGTTCTGTGTTCTTACATTGATAATTCCTGATATTTTGTATGTAATCTATTCCTCTCCAAGTCCTTCATTATTCCTCTGGGAAGCTTGTCAAGATATTTTCATGTCATTACTACTTTAAAATTTTATAATGATTTTTTTTTGGTGTGCATATTTATGCATTGGCTGAATACTTGAGCAAGCTCTTTAAGTTTGGAAATGCATGCCCTTCAAGTTTAGAAAGATGCCTTAAATTATTTTATTAATGATCTTCTTTCCTCTACCTTTTTGATCTTTCCAGAAATTCTGTTTTTCAGATATTGGACCTGCAGGATGGGTCATCTGATTTTCTTAGGTTTTCTTTCTGGATTCCATCTCTTTTTGTTCTACTTTATGAATGGTTTTCTCACTTCATCTTACAGTCTTTCTACTCAGCCTTTGATCTCTGTCATCATGTTTTAGATCATTTTTGTTCTTTGAACCAAATTTATAAAATCTTCTTGTTTTATTAATACAATATGTTCTTATCTGGCAGAGGCTCCCAATGATTATTTTTTGAAGTTTCCTTTTCCCTATTTGATCTCTGCTGCATCCATGTTTTTGTACTTGTGTTTTTATGGTCTGTCTTACAGATACATTCATCAGATGTTTGGTGATCTTTGATTGTCTGCTTGTATTTAAACCAGGGCATTAAAACCCAGAGAGAACCCTTGAATGTGACTTGCTAATCATGGGCTTCACAGTAGGTGTTATGGCGGAGTTGTTTAATTGGGGAAACTCCAGTGTCAGCATCGTCTGATCTTTTTCGGGGGGCTGATCACATTCTGCACAGAAGGACTTTCCAGTACTTTTCCTGAAAGGTACAAGCCTGTCTGGTGTTCTGGTAGTTGGGGAAGAGGCCCGAAGTGTGCAAATGTTCATTTATTTTCTATGTTTTACTTTATAGTATCTCACTCTCACCTTGATCTATGTTTTTTCATCCCCGAAACCCATTTTTCCATGCAGAGAATAAATTCTGCTTTTCTGCTAGTGGGGAGGGACAGCCGTCTGGTACATAGCAGTGGGCAAGGGATCTAAGGTTCTAAATGCTTCTCAGATAGGTTTTCAGAAAGATTCTTCTGTTTTAGCCCTTTACTTCAAGAAGTACTCAATGCTGATAATTCTTGATACTTCTGAAGATTCTGCAAGATGAATTTGGTTGTTTGCTTTTTTCCATTCCTTCATTAAGTGTTCTAGATCAGTTACTGTTTATCCTGTTGCCTTCTGGCATCTGCAATTTTGTGTCTGTTGTCTCATTTCCTATTCTCTTTATCTCTGTAAATTTATGCATTTTGAAAAGCTCATTGCCAACTTCTTATTTCAGAAGTAAGTGAAAATAAATGCATGTCTTATTTTCTCACAGAAATGCCATTGATTCTTTAAACTGGAGTTCATTTCACAAGTGGTACAGTTCCTTTGACCATAGTCCGGTGGTCTATAATGGGGAAGGGAGTCTTTTCTTGTAAGCTTTTAAAATTCAATTGCATCAGCCTCCTCTCTCATCCTTTGGTGTCTTTTTCCTCTGGAGTTGCTACAGTGCATTTGTACCCTCTTATTTTTCTCTCCCTTTATTTTTCTATACTCTTGGTTCAGAATGCCCAAATAGTCTAAACTTATGAGTCTGAAATTCAGAACTTTCCATAATACATGCCCCTGTTTGTTCTCTCTCTCTAACAGAAATGCTTTTCTTCAGCTAGTCTCGTTTCTCACTGTCACTCTTTCCTTTCAGCTCAGTTCAGTTCAGTTCAGTCGCTCAGTCGTGTCCGACTCTTTGCGACCCCATGAATCGCAGCACGCCAGGCCTCCCTGTTCATTACCATCTCTCGGAGTTCACTCAGACTCACATCCATCGAGTCCGTGATGCCATCCAGCCATCTCATCCTCGGTCGTCCCCTTCTCCTCCTGCCCCCAATCCCTCCCAGCATCAGAGTCTTTTCCAATGAGTCAGCTCTTCGCATGAGGTGGCCAAAGTACTGGAGTTTCAGCTTTAGCATCATTCCTTCCAAAGAAATCCCAGGGTTGATCTCCTTCAGAATGGACTGGTTGGATCTCCTTGCAGTCCAAGGGTCTCTCAAGAGTCTCTGTCTCTTATACACATCTAGATGTGTATAAGAGACAGGTTCTATGGTGAATGGTGTGTTTCATTCTCATTGTGCAGAACTAAGAAATTCTAATTCCAAACTTTAAGTTTTGTTCTTCACTTATGCAACGCTTCAGGGGCTTCCCTGGTGGCTCAGAAGTTAAAGTGCCTCCCTCCAATGTGGGAGAACCAGGTTCGAGCCCTGGGTTGGGAAGATCCCCTGGAGAAGGAAATGATAACCCACTCCAGTATTCTTGCCTGGAAAATCCCATGGACAGAGAAGCTTCTGAGGTTATTGATATTTCTCCCGGCAATCTTGATTCCTGCTTGTGTTTCTTCTAGTCCAGCGTTTCTCATGATGTACTCTGCATATAAGTTAAATAAGCAGGGTGACAATATACAGCCTTGACATACTCCTTTTCCTATTTGGAACCAGTCTGTTGTTCCATGTCCAGTTCTAACTGTTGCTTCCTGACCTGCATACAGATTTCTCAAGAGGCAGGTTGTTTATCAGACATCTATAAGCACTTGTATAAGTAACACTTGTATAAACACTTCTATATTCCCTTGTTAAAGATTCAAAAATGAATCCTTGTGATGCTTGTGGTCTAATGAGAGATTCAGATCTAAACAGTTTAATGCTCTGACATAGTATAGGTGCTATAATAGGATAACAACAGAATACTAAGGGGCCACTTGGGGACAGGGTCAAATCTCCTATGGGAAGGTAAGCAAAGGTCTCACTAATGAGGCATATTTGGCTTGATTCTTGCAATGTAGGAGATCTTAGTGCTAAGACTTGATGAGAGAACAGACTCTCCAGATGGCACATACTGCTTGAGGAAAGTGAAGGGTTCAGTACAAATGATCTTGGTGCATTAGGGCAAATATAGGAGTCATGAGGATGGAAAATGATAGGGGAGTCCAAAAGGGTGGATATTTGTACTTTAGAAACATCACTTTTGTAGCAGTGAGGAGGGTAGATTGGATGGATACTCTTCCCAGTTGGTTGTCATAATCAAGCATTTCCATGGAATTCTCAAATCATCCCTCTTTCTCATTCCAAATCTGGTTCACCCTTTAAGTTCCTTTCTTTTTCTTTTTTGCTTTTAAAAAAAATAATTATTTTTAATTGGAGGATAATTGATTTACAATATTGTATTGGTTTCTGCCATATATCAACATGAATGAGACATAGGACATTCATATGTCCCCTCCCTCTCAAACCTCCCTCTGGGGCTTGATTCCATGGGGTAGCAAAGACTTAGACACAACTGAGCAACTAACACACATACACACCCCCGCACACAACACACACACAACACACACACACACACACACACACCTCCCACCCCATCTCACCCCTTGATGTCACAGAGCACCAGATTTGATCTCCCTGCATCATACAGCAAATTACCACTGGCTATCTATTTTACATATGGTCATATATATGTTTCAGGTGGCTCAGGCGGTAAAGCGTCTGTCTGCAATGCGGGAGACCCGGGTCAATCCCTTGGTTGGGAAGATCCCCTGGAGAAGAAAATGGCAACCCACTCCAGTACTCTTGCCTAGAAAGTTCCATGGATGAAGGAGCCTGGTGGGCTACAGTCCATGGGGTCGCAAAGAGTCGGACATGACTGAGCGACTTCACTTTACTCCCTGTGGCTGCTCTATCAATTCATCCCACCGTCTCCTTCCCCTACAAGTCTTCAAGTTCTTTTCTATAAAGCCTTTCTGAACAGTTCTAGCATGTAGTTTTTCTGTTTTTCCTTAGATTTATTTTGATTGCATTAACTTCATTGTGGTGCATGGACTTTCTCTAGTTGTGAGGCGCTGGCTTCTGTTATGGCATAGTGGCTGCTCAGCAGTGTACAGGCTTTGCTAGTCGTGGTGTGTGGGCTTCTCTTGTGTGGAACGTAGGCTTGGTTGCCTCCTGGCATGTGGGATCTTGGTTCCTAGACCAGGGACTGAACCCATGTCCCCTGAATTGACAGGTAGATTCTTAACCACCAGACCTCCAGGGAGGTCCCTTCTTAGACTTTTAAGATATGAATTATACTACATAGCATTTGAGTATACATACTTGTTAAGCTTGATACTATTTCCTTTGTGTGTGTGTGTGTGTACTGTACCTCTTGTCTCTTTAATAATGTGCAGTCTTCTATATTAGAAGACTAACATAGTCCTGTGTATAATGTAACTCAACAGATATTTGATTTTTATAGCATTGATTAAATAACTATGTAGTGAGATGCCACTATGTGCCAGGTCTGTGACAAGCTCTGAAAATTGACAGTGCATGGGTAAGGGTACCATCTCTGTCCATAAAAGAGAGTAGAGTTCAATTTTTAAATATATCTAAAATTTAATTTACTGCTTGTAGCCTTAATAACCACAACCAGATTCTGATTTACTTGTTCTCTCTTCGCAATTTAAGGCCCTTATGAGAGCAGAGTTTTTTTTTTTTTTTTTTTTTAGCTTTTACTTACACATCAGTAGAGTTCTGGAGAATGGCTTGATACTGCCTTTCCTTGGGGTGTCATTTTAATTAATAGTCCCTTTAATTTGAATTTTTGGGCATACAGGTTGCAAATGAATGCAAGAATTTAAAAACTAAATTTATTTATGAGCTGAAAGAGTCAGAGTATTTTACTGTTTTTTAATCTATTTTTTTTTCAAATTTGGCAATAAAGAAGATAGATCTCCAGTTTACTGTAAGTATAAGAGAACTATGAATAGAAATTGGAAGCACATTCTAGGATAGAATTGTGATTATTTAAACCCTATATGCAGTAGCCAGCTTTATCTTGATAAAGTACAAAGCATGGTTCTAACCTCACTTAAATTTCTCTTTTTTTTTCCTTTGCTTTAACCAATTTTAGAAGTTGTTTTATATTTCTAAGACCAAAGCTCTCTTAGGAAGCCCATATATCATCTTAATTTATGTAGAAATAAATGAAAATATATTATGAGGCACATTTAATCTTTTAGGATTATTTAGAGGAAGACATTGTTGTACTCATACATATTGCAAGTGCCATTTAAATTTGAAATGCTATCTGATTGTGTTATCTAGTTATATCTTTGGGAAGTTAAAAGCTTAGTTAAGTGGTTCTATTCTTTTGTTAGTTGAGACTTGATTGATTATAGTTTGACCATTATTGGCTAATTTTTGTTGAGTATCTGCTGGATATAAGAAGATGTTGGCGATCTAAAAGTGGATGACTTGTTTCTCCACACACATCATCTGGGAATTCTTCTATTATTTTGGTTTTTGTGCCCATCATGCATCTGATTCAGGTTCAGTGAGCTTATATTTCACACTTGCAACCTTCTCAGAACCATTACCCTTGGGCCATCTGAGCAGCTCACCTTGAAGCCCTCCTCTCATCCCTTGTTTGTCTGGTAGGGGATAATCCAACATGTTCTTTCACACTGCCTGTCCATCCCCAATCTTGTTTCTCTGATCTGCTACTGGTTATTCCTCAAAGAACTTAATAAATTGCATGACACTAATCCTCCTCTTGGTCTTCCCAGGTGGCTCAGTGGTAAAGAGTCTGACTGCAATGCAGAAGACACAGGTTTGATCCCTCAGTTGGGATGACCCTGGAGAAGGAAATGGCAACCCACTCCAATATTCTTACCTGGGAAATTCCTTGGTAAAAAGAGCCTGGTGGACTGTAGTTCACAGGGTCGCAAGAGAGTTGGAGATGACTTAGCTACTGAACAATAATAGTCCTCCTCTAAGGTTTTTCTTCTAGATAACTCAATGTATGGCAGTTGATATTTGAGAAAAGAAGGAATGAACTTTGAAAAAAGCAGGTCTTATACTGGAGAGAGTGATCCAAGATATCAGAGAGAGGCTTGAGCAGAATCAAAAGCTAGACTTTTTCACAAAAATGCATCATCAGACCAGCCATCGGGGCCATGTTTCCTAACATTCTTCAGTTAACTAAGTTTTCTTGTTATAGAAGGGCCTGATTGCCTTCCCAGAGGAAAAAAATTAGCACACTGTATTGAAGAGAGTTATAGCGAGTTTATTTACGTTGTTATTTGCAGATAGTTGCAATTGCTGTCTAGAATTTCTTCCCATATTCAGGTTGTATAGAAATTGATAACAATCTTGAGGCAATAGCAATCAGTATGAATGAAAAGAAATACACATAATGACAGAGTTGAACTGGCTGAAGTGGGGACTGAGTATTGGTTAAAAGGACTCTCAAGGAATCATTTCCAAGGATTTCTGAAAGCATTCACCCAGGGAAGTAGTCTTGTCTCATGGAGTGTTTTACTGAGTCACAAATGCATGCAGTGATTTTTGCCCTGGGATGTAACTTTCACAATTATTTCCAACTGAGAAAATGTAGACTCTGCTAGATTAAGAAAGAAAGAAAGTGAAGTTGCTCAGTCATGTCTGACTCTTTGCGACCCCATGGACTCCTGTAGCCACCAGGCTCCTCCATCCGTGGAATTTTCTAGGCAAGAGTACTGGAGTGGGTTGCTATTTCCTTTTCTGGGGGATCTTCCTGACGAGGGATCGAATCCAGGTCTCCTGCATTGCGAGCAGACGCTTTACTGTCTGAGCCACCAGGGAGTGAGCTGGGATTAGTAAGTGACAGAATCAGGACCTCACTTTAGATTTTTTTCAGTCACTCTTCTATTCACAAATACATATAGAATTAGTTATAATTTGATGGGATTAGATGCAGCTAAGCACAGGTATTAAGGTGGATCTTGAAGGACAAGCAGATAGGGTGGTTGAAGTTAGCATGGCTTTTATTATTATTATTATTATTTTACTTTTTACTTTATTTTACTTTACAATACCGTATTGGTTTTGCCATACATTGACATGAATCCACCACGGGTGTATACGAGCTCCCAATCCTGAATCCCCCTCCCACATCCTACCCCATATACTCTCTCTGGATCATCCCCTTGCACCAGCCCCAAGCATCCTGTATCCTGTATCGAACATAGGCTGGTGCTTCATTCTTACATGATAGTATACATGTTTCAATGCCATACTCCCAAATCATCCCACCCTCTCCCTCTCCCACAGAGTCCAAAAGTCCATTCTATACATCTGTGTCTCTTTTGCTGTCTCGCACAAAGGGTCATCATAGCCATCTTTCTAAATTCCATATATGTGTGTCAGTATACTGTATTGGTGTTTTTCTTTCTGGCTTACTTCACTCTGTATAATAGGTTCCAGTTTCATTCATCTCATTAGAACTGATTCAAATGAATTCTTTTTAATGGCTGAGTAATACTCCATTGTGTATATGTACCACAGAAGTAAAGGGACATGGGTAAAGGACAGTCTACAGTGTCCAACGAAGTGTGAATAGTTTGGTATAGTTCCTTTGGAATATGTGTCTTTGTGGTCACAGATGAGGCTGAATTGCCAAGTAGAAACTGGACAAGGAAGGACATTGGACGTCATGTTCAGAAGTTGGAATTTCATCTTGAAAGGGATGGTGATTGACTGAAGGATTTTAAACAAGGAAATAAATGGGTCAGATTTGCATGTTAGAAGAACACTGTCACTTTTGTGTGTGGTGTTAGAGAGTGATCTAGTTTCATTCTTCTACAAGTGGTTGACCAGTTTTCCCAGCACCACTTGTTAAAGAGATTGTCTTTACTCCATTGTATATTCTTGCCTCCTTTGTCGAAGATAAGGTGTCCATATGTGTGTGGATTTATCTCTGGGCTTTCTATTTTGTTCCATTGATCTATATTTCTTATTGAAACATGTATACTATCATGTAAGAATAAAGCACCAGCCTATGTTCGACACAGGATACAGGATGCTTGGGGCTGGTGCACGGGGATGATCCAGAGAGATGATATGGGGTGGGAGGTGGGAGGGGGATTCAGGATTGGGAGCTAATATACACCCATGGTGGATTCATGTCAATGTATGGCAAAAACCAATACGGTATTGTAAAGTAAAATAAAGTAAAAATAAAATTTAAAAAAAAATCACACAGTAAAAAAAAAAGAACACTGTCAGCAGTGTGGAAGCATTAAAATAATTCAAAGGAAAAATAATGAGAACCTGAATTAAGATGTATTTAATGGACTGCAAGGAGATCCAACCAGTCCATTCTGAAGGAGATCAGCCCCGGAATTTCTTTGGAAGGAATGATGCTAAAGCTGTAACTCCAGTACTTTGGCCACCTCATGCAAAGAGCTGACTCATTGGAAAAGACTCTGATGCTGGGAGGGATTGGGGGCAGGAGGAGAAGGGGACGACAGAGGATGAGATGGCTGGATGGCATCACTGACTCGATGGACGTGAGTCTGAGTGAACTCTGGGAGTTGGTGATGGACAGGGAGGCCTGGCGTGCTGTTATTCATGGGGTCGCAAAGAGTCAGACACGACTGAGCGACTGAACTGAACTGAATGGAGATAGAGATGAAGGGAAGGTTGGAGAGATGCTTAGAGATAGTTGGGTTACTCAAGAATGGAAATCATGTCTCTAAGAGAAGGGAAATATGAAGGAGTAGGTTGCTGTTATGGGAAAGTTTTGGAGGAGAGGAAAGAGACAATAACTTCACTTTTAGGCATGTTGAATAGTCAAATGCCTTGGTATAGTTTCCTAATTATAAGTTAAGAATGCTTCTTACTATACCATGCCACCAATGGGAAAAAACCAATAGTGGCAAAATAGAATAAGAATGAGTAAATTATGTACATGATATTTATGTTGTTTCTTTGATTTGAAATTTTTTTAAATCTGAGATGAGGAGTGCTGGTTTGACATCCCTTTTAATGTGTGATTGTATTTTATTGAAAATAATTTTCTTCCGTGGCACCTCTGTGATTGCTTTGCCTACTTCTCTGCCCTTTGATCAGAGCTGCCATATTTCCTGGGCGCTGTCCTCTTGGCTTCATTGTCTTTTCCTATAACTTCCTGCCCTGCTGTCTGCCTTGTTCATTCACTCTCTGCCTCTAGCCTCTTAAGGAATGGATACTTCACCCCTATTTGCTCTCTCTGTGATATAGCTTACTGTTTTTGATATCTTACTGCAGCCTCATGAATTCTTATCTGGATAATCATAGAAACCAAATTTGGTATTTTTAAAAGCAATAGTGTATCATGTGTGATCAAATAACTTTTGTTGTTGAGAAGACACCATATAGGGAAACAGTTCTTACCCTACAGGGTAACAAATCTTTGTGGTCTTCTTTGTATAGCTTTGACTTCTAATTTTTTCATCAGGTCAATGGAGGTAAGAATTTCAGGTAAGCAGAAAAAGTGATGGAAAAGGAGTAGTTGCTTCCTCTTAGACAAACCAATTGAGATATTTTATGGGAATAAGAGTTGTATACCAATGAAACATGGGCTGATGGAGTGGGCATGGATTTATCACAGACCTGGTGTGAATCTTGGTTCCATTTCTTCTAGCTATATGACCCTGGGAATCATGTAGTTATGAAACTTCAATTTGAAGCTTCAATGGAAACACTCCTAGCTTCAATTTCTTCATGAGATTGTTGTGAAATTTAAAATAAATAATATATGAAAAAAATATGTACTACTTGACATCTAGAAGTACTTAAAAAACATGTGAACTTCCTTTTCTTCTTGAAGGCTCTCTCAAGTTACACAACTATTGTACCTTCCTATTCTGTTGAATTGTAGAGTGTTTTTCTTTAGGGTGGTAAGCAGCATTATGCCCCAAGAGTACTTTAACATGGTGGTACTTACACCTCATGGATCATAGCCCCTTCACTATGGATCACTGCCTTGTGAAAAAGACAAAATTAGATCTGTATTTCACACCATACAAAATCAGTAATTTCTAGTGGATTTTGCGGAGAAGGCAATGGCACCCCACTCCAGTACTCTTGCCTGGAAACTCCCATGGACAGAGGAGCCTGATAGGCTGCAGTCCATGGGGTCGCTGAGTCAGACATGACTGAGCGACTTTACTTTCGCTTTTCACTTTCATGCATTGGAGAAGGAAATGGCAACCCACTCCAATGTTCTTGCCTGGAGAATCCCAGGGATGGCGGAGCCCGGTGGGCTGCCATCTGTGGGGTCGCACAGAGTCGGACACGACTGAAGCGACTTAGCAGCAGCAGCAGCAGCAGTGGATTTTGTATCTAAACATAAAATGTGAAGTCATATAAGTACAAAATTAAAATATACACAAATTTCTTTTTCATTTTATATTGGGAAAGTCTTTCTACTTTAACTCAAATTCTATCAACAATAAAAAGAAGGTTATAAATTTGACTACATAAAAATAAATGATGACAACTAACAATAAACAAAGTTAAAAGTCGTTTGACACACTGGGATAAAATATTCACAACCTGTACCATAGACAAGGGCTATGTTTTTCATAATAAAGGACTCTCAAAAATTAAGGAATAAATGACTGTAAAACCCAGTAAAAATGGGAAAAATACATGAACAGAAAAGTCATAAAAAAGTGATAAGAAATGGTAATTTACACTGAAATAATATTTTTCCCCTATGACTGGAAAACATTTAAAAAATATGACAACATATTCTATTAGCAAAACTGTGAAGAAACAGGTAGTTTCCTACATTGCTGGTGAGAACGCAGATTGCTACCACCTTTCTGGAGGGAAATTTGTCAATACCCAACACAGTTATATTGTATTTGTCTTTCAGTTGAACTATCTACCTTGTAGGAATCTATCTTAAGTTTATTCTCTGATAAACCAAAACTGTTTGTGCAGAAGGTTATTCATTACAGCATAATTTGTCACTGAAAAATATTGGGAAAAACTACAATATCCATTCCAATATTCTTGCCTGGAGAATCCCATGGACAGAGGAGCCTGGTGGCCTAGTCCATAGTGTCACAGAGTTGGACATGACTGAAGCGATTTGGCATGCACATACAATATCCATACAGAAGATAGTGCTTAATTAAGTTAGAGTACTTCCACATGAAATACTCTACCTGTTAAAACATTATTAAGATAACTATGAGTTGACAAAGTATGATTTTTCAGGACACAGTTAAACAAGTGAAAGTGAAGTCGCTCAGTCGTGTCCAACTCTTTGCGACCCGTGGACTGTAGCCCACCAAGCTCCTCCATCCATGAGATTCTCCAGGCAAGAATACTGGAGTGGGTTTCCATTTCCTTCTCCAGGGGATTTTCCTGACCCAGGGATTGAACCCAGGTCTCCCACATTGCAGGCAGACGCTTTAACCTCTGTGCCACCAGGGACGCCCTTAAAAACAAACAAACCAATGGTCAAAAATGGCAACTCACTGCAGTATTCTTACCTGGAAAATCCAATGGACACAGGAGCCTGGTCATAGTCCTTGGGGTCACAAAGAATTGGAGACGACTTAGCAACTAAATATCAACAACAATGTTATATCCTTCATATAAAAAAGGGGATCCAAGAAAACACACAGGTATTCGCTCTATGTGCAGAATAAATATAGATAGGCTAAATCAGAAACTAGAGATTGTCATTTACAGAGGGTGAGTCGTAATGGGATGGAAAGAAGTGAGGAATGGTAATAGGGATATGATATGTTTCATTGAGTTCATCTTTTTGTGTAACTTTCTTAGAACTATAGTAATATTTCATATACCCTCTACTGCTGCTGCTAAGTCACTTCAGTCGTGTCTGACTCTGTGCGACCCCATAGATGGCAGCCCACCAGGCTCCCTCATCCCTGGGATTCTCCAGGCAAGAACACTGAGGTGCGTTGCCATTTCCCTCTCCAGTGCAGGAAAGTGAAAAGTGAAAGTGAAGTCGCTCAGTCGTGTCCGACTCTTAGTGACCCCATGAGCTGCAGCCTACCAGGCTCCTCCGTCCGTGGGATTTTCCAGGCAAGCGTACTGGAGTGGGGCGCCATTGCCTTCTCTGTCATATACCCTCACTTATCCTCAAAACATTTGGGAGATGGTGAAGGACAGGGAGGCCTGGGATGCTGCAGTCCATGGGGTTGCAAAGAGTCAGACATGACTTAACAACTGAACAACAATATAGGTTTCTCCTCTCTTGGAAATAGTTCCTATGAAAACTTTCATAAGCCGAAATGGCATAAAGGAAAGAGTATCCCCCACTCTCCAAAAGTTCACACTGCTTTTATGAAAGACCTACATTATTATGGCAATGGACTTTTTCATAAAGTCACAAATCCTGTTCAGATTTCTTTTATTGTTGTTGTAGTTGGTAGGTTGTGTCTGACTCTTTTGAGACCCCATGGACTGTAGCCCACCAGCCTCCTCTGTCTCTGGGATTTTCCAGAAAAGAATACCAGAGTGGGTTGCCATTTGTTTCTCCAGGGGATCTTCCTGACCCAAAGATCGAACCCGTGTCTCCCACATTGCAGGCAGATTCTTTATCACTGAGCCACCTGAGAAACCCTCAGATTTCTTTCAGGTCAGTTCAGTCGCTCAGTCATGTCCAACTCTTTGCAACCCCATGAATTGCAGCACGCCAGGCCGCCATGTCCATCACCAACTCCTGGAATTTACCCAAACTCATGTCCATTGAGTCGGTGATGCCATCCAACTATCTCATCCTCTGCTGTCCCCTTCTCCTCCTGCCCTCAATCTTTCCCAGCATCAGGGTCTTTTCCAATGAATCAGCTCTTCGCATCAGGTGGCCAAAGTATTGGAGTTTCAGCTTCAGCATCAGTCCTTCCAGTGAACACCCAGGACTGATCTCCTTTGAAAACGGGTACTAATGTAAGATCTTTGGTAAAAGTAAAGTAGTCTAACTGAAACTTTCTAAAAGTGGGGTATACCTAACAAGTTAACCTAACTTACTACAAATGAATAACCTACCTACATTGAACTGGAAAAGAAATGAAGCAACTAATGTAAGTAACTGTGGAAACCATCTTGTTTGGATCCTCTAAGGCTGAAGAGCAAAGAATTATACATAAATGTATTCTAAGTGTCAAGATCAAATGGATTCTCTTTATTACGAGAGATAAATTCTTTTAATCTTTTGTTTTGCTTTTCTGTTCTGGTAATACTTGGCAGTTGCTATTTCTTGTGTCTTATGTCATATTCCCTTTTGTATTCTTTTTTTTTTTTTCCTCCTAGAATGAACCCTCAAGTATAATTTTCATTTAAGATGCATTTATGGGAAACATTCTCTGCCATTAATTCTTCAAACAGTATATCTCTTTTATTCTTGCTATCCTCTCTGGGAATTCCAATTTTTTTTTTTTTTAGTTTCTGATCTCATTTAAATAATTTTATTGGAGTATAGTTGATTTCCAGTATTGTGTTAGTTACAGGTATACAGCAAAGCAATTCAGTTATATGTATATATATATATTCATTCTTTTTAAAATATTCTTTTCTCATATAAATTATTATAGAATTTTGAATAGAGTCAGGAACTCCAATTTGATGTATTTTTCTGTCTCTTAATATCTTTTGTACATTCTAATACTTATCATTCTATGTTGCATTTAGTTAATTTTTTCAGTTCTATTGTCTGTTACTAATTATTTCTGCAGCTATATCCAACCTGTCATTTAGTTTTCTATTTTTAATTTTAATGATTATATCTAATATTTGTGGGTATTCTGTTTGGTTCCCTTGAGAAATTTGTCTGGTCACATTTGATAGTGCTGTTGTTTTTCATTATGTTTTTTCTACCCCTCCTTTAATTTTTAAATTTTTGTATATTTTACACACAGTAATCCTGATATTTGTGGAATTTGTACAGTTATTTGGAGTTTGTTGTTTTTGCTGACTCTTGCTTATGATAATTTGCTTTTATAGGTTTTTGGTGATTTTCAAATAATTGTCAGCTCATATTCCTTGGAGAGATTATTTGAGGCCTGGTTTGTTGGTGCATTCTTGCAAAGAGGTTTTAGTGTTTGCTTTTGACAGTTCCTTGTTCAGTCTCTAAGTTGTGTCCAACTCTTCGCATGCCAGGCTTCCCTGTCCTTCTCTGTCTCCAGGAGTTTGCTCAAACTCATGTCCACTAAGTCGGTGATGTTACCTAACCATCTCATCCTCTGTCACCCCATTCTCCTCTTGTCCTTCATCTTTCCCAGCATCTGTGTCTTTTCCAGTGAGTTGGCCCTTTGCAAGTTCCTGGGGCTTTACAATGCTGGGACCACTTTAAGCTACATTTTTAGTTTATTCCCATCTCTTTCAGAATTTTCCAAAGTTTATTGTGATCCACACAGTCAAAGGCTTTGGCATAGTCAATAAAGCAGAAGTAGATGTTTTTCTGGAACTCTCTTGCATTTCCATGATCCAGCGGATGTTGGCAATTTGATCTCTGGTTCCTCTGCCTTTTCTAAAGCCAGCTTGAACATCAGGGAGTTCACGGTTCACGTATTGCTGAAGCCTGGCTTGGAGGATTTTGAGCATTACTTTACTAGCATG
>SJYT01015464.1:538089-557019 GCA_006410635.1 Cephalophus harveyi | reverse complement strand
AGGCAGGTCAGGTGGTCTGGCATTCCCATCTTTTTCAGAATTTTCCACAGTTTATTGTGATCCACACAGTCAAAGGCTTATGGCATAGTAAATAAAGCAGAAGTAGATGTTTTTCTGGAACTCTCTTGCTTTTTCATGATCCAGCGGATGTTGGCAATTTGATCTCTGGTTCCTCTGCCTTTTCTAAAGCCAGCTTGAACATCAGGGAGTTCACGGTTCACGTATTGCTGAAGCCTGGCTTGGAGGATTTTGAGCATTACTTTACTAGCATGTGAGATGAGTGCAACTGTGCGGTAGTTGGAGCATTCTTTTGCTTTGCCTTTCTTTGGGATTGGAATGAAAACTGACCTTTTCCAGTCCTGTGGCCACTGCTGAGTTTTCCAAATTTGCTGGCAGATTGAGTGCAGCACTTTCACAGCATCATCTTTCAGGATTTGAAATAGCTCAACTGGAATTCCATCACCTCCATTAGCTTTGTTCATAGTGATGCTTTCTAAAGCCCACTTGACTTCACATTCCAAGACATATAGACTAAAAAAGTTCTGAAACAATTGTTTAATTTTAAAACTGGTATGATTCTGGTTCTTTGCTAGTCTGGAAGTTATTAGATTATTGAATTTGATGATGTTGATTCCACAATGGGGAAAAAGCTAATATGTAAAGTAACACTATGCTTTTAATGAACAATGGGGTTGGCCTATCCCAACTTCAATTTTTATTCTTAGAATGAGTTTAAGAGTGACTGTGAAATAGAAATCAGATGTGTGACTTTCTACCAGTATTAGTCTTTGCAAACTGCCATAACAAGACATCACAGACTGGGTGGTTTAAACAACATACATTTATTTTATCAGTTTTTGAGGTTACAAGTCCATGATGGAGGTGCTAGAAAATTCTGTTTCTTCCTGACTTAAAGACAGCCACTTTCTGGCTGTGTTCCCAATTGGCCTCACCTCTGTGCATTGCAGAAGGGAGGGAGAGAAGGGGAGATACAGAGAGAAAAGGAGAGAGAGAGAGGAGGAATGCACTGTAGTATCTGTTTTCTTATAAGGCAACCAGACCATCAAGTTAGGATCCTTATGACTTCATTTAAGTTGAATTACCTCCCTAAAGAACCTACCTCTGAATATAGTCACATGGGGAGTTAGAGTTTCAACATGTGAATGTGGAGGGTGGGACTACAATTCAGTCCCTAATACCACCTAAAATGATATTTGCACTTCTCATAAAATTCCACATTTAGGTGAAGTTCTTCTTAGAGCTTCCATGCCACTTTTGAGCATATGCATATGATATTTCTGGTCATTTTTATTTTTCAGATCAGCATTTTCATGACCCATTTGTCAAACTATGGGAATGACCGCCTAGGGTTGTACACCTTTGTGAACCTGGCCAACTTCGTTCAGAGCTGGACCAACCTGAAATTGCAAACTCTGCCTCCAGTGCAACTAGCACACAAGTACTTTGAACTCTTCCCTGAGCAAAGAGATCCTCTCTGGCAGGTAACACTGAACGTTCTCTCCTGGGGTGAAAGGAAAAAAACTAGCAATTTGTGAGCACTGAATTGATGTTGGCAACTCTGCTGGAAATACTATAGCTGGCATTTAACACAAACTTCTTTTTTATCCAGTAGTTGTATTCTCTTCAATAATGCTTTTTATTTGTTTTGTGGATTAAGTATTTGCATTTGGGGTTTCTTTTTCTGGGGATTTGTTTGTTAGTCAGTTGGTTTGGAAGTTTTGCCTAGAGGATATTGTTTCATTGTTGGTATTTTCTCAGAGCTAATCATTTTGACTTGCATTTAGCATGGCCACTAACAGGAAAATGGTTAGGTGTTAGGTATCTAGTGTTGAGGCAGTCTAAGTGCAGGTCGGAAAAGAATTTTCAGACATAGACCATTTCAGAAAGGAGGAAGTTTGTTAAGAAAAAACAGCAGAGATAAAGTGGGCACTGCGAGCACAGTGGGCCAACACCTCCTGACAGGCCTGGGAGAGTCAATCATTTTTGTGAGTTAATAGCCAGTTTTTATAGCCTCAAGACAAAGGAAATTCCTGCTGGATGGTTTGCATTAGGTGATTGGTTGGGGTGCTATAGCGTGTTTACTGGAGTGGGCATCTTTGCCTAACTGGGAGTCAGGGAGCTTGTTAGTGATTACCAGGGGGCTTTTGATAACAGTCACAAAGGGGCTTAGTCAGCTTTGGAGGTGACCTTGGTTCTGAGCTCTGCTTCTGTGGCCTTGGGGCAAGGCCTCGCATCTGTGGCCCTGGGGCAGGACCCATCATCTAAGAAGATGGGCTTCCCAAGTGGCTCAGCAGAAAAGAACCTGTCTGCAATGCAGGCGCCACAGGAGACACGGGTTGATCCCTGGGTCGGGAAGATCCCTGGAGGAGGAAAGGGCAATCCACTCCAGCATTGTTGCTGGGAAAATCCCATAGACAGAGGAGCCTAGTAAGCAGTCCACAGATAGCATTGCAAAGAGTTGGACACAACTGAGCATCTGACCACACAGTGCACATGTCTAGGAAGACAGAAATCAAGGGCCATCATAGTCTAAATGCCTATAACTAGACATTGATATGTACGTGTTCAACACAGATAATCTAAATAGAAAAGGAAAGGCTTTTTACTTCAAGCCCATACAGATTCTATCTTTAATGTGTCTTCAGGGTTTTGTTTTTAAATCCAGTCTTTCACTAGGTCAGATCTTTTGATAAAGAATTGTCAGTTTTAATTCAACTTTTTGTGGGAGCCACTGAGCCTCAGGGCATGAAAATGTAAACTAGCTGCTTCTTACCATTTGTCTAGGAAAATGCTACCTTCTACTTTCTTGGTTCTTTATGCATCAGATTACATTGACCCACACAATCAATAAACTGACTGCAGAGAACAGATCAGATGGTCCCCTGCTAAGTAGTCAGTAGAGGAGTAGCATCCTCATTAATGAGAAATCACTGTGAAACAGACTTTTTACCATTTCTTCTCCCTCTCTTGTGTTTCTCTTTATTCCATAATTCATGTTACATGCCCTTCTATATGGTGAAAAAAAATCTTCCATATGTTTATTGAGCATTTCCTATGTATAAGGCAAGGCTAATTGCTCTAGAAAATTCAAAGAAGAATAAAATGCAGTGCTTTCTCTCAAAGTCAATAGAACATTTTTTTGTTATTTTTATTCACCGTTACATATTTTAAAATCTGTTTTAAAACAGCTACCGTA
Source organism: Cephalophus harveyi (assembly GCA_006410635.1). Lineage (NCBI taxonomy): Eukaryota > Metazoa > Chordata > Mammalia > Artiodactyla > Bovidae > Cephalophus > Cephalophus harveyi. The sequence goes on along the minus strand of SJYT01015464.1, from coordinate 553,802 downwards.
AGTCATACTTTATTTTAATGATTTATTCAGCAGTTTGGTGTATATGTTAAGTAGACAGATAAATAAAGACATAGTTTTTATAATGTGTATAGTCATACTACATAGATGTTGAATTTCATGAAGGCAAAACCTTGTGTCCCATAAATGGTAGTTAAAAGTGCTCACATACTTATAAAATTGATAAATCATTGATAGTAAATCAATTCTATTCTCACATATTTTTATTTATAAGATATCTATAATTCATGGTACACGAACAATAAAAAGTAGCCAACTTAACCAAGGTGATAGATGGTCTAAAAAATGAGTCAGTGGCCCCAAACTCTACTCTCTTCAGAGGGAAAAAAAAATGCTTTTTTAAATGAAAAATTTATGCATCTTAATGCTGTATGAGTTTTTAAAAATAAATAATTGTGTTCACTGATAGTTTTCCATCTCAGTGACACTACTTGTTTTCTTTGGAAATGAGCATAATCAAAAACACATCAGCTCCAATAAGATTTGGTCAATATTATGGTTTTAAATTTGATGATCAAATGTTAGATATGAAATACTGTGCTAGTTGAATAGGGGTATAAATGAAAATTAGAGAAAGAAAATAGCATTATTCCTTAGAGAACTGCATCACTTTGGAAGACATAAGAACATATGCATACACAAAGAAAAAAAGACATTTGTGAGTGTGACTTATAATTTTGAATAGCATCATAGAGATAAATTCCTAGGGAGTTCTTAAATGATATAATTAATCAGAAAAGGCGTCAGATAGTTCACAAATTTAAGTTGCTGTTTTCGTTTATATTTCTATTATGAAAACATAGCTTATTATAAGAGTATTTAAATAATACTCGAGTAAATGCTTACTAATAGTCTCTTGTTTTATTATATGAATTATATAATTTATATGGTTACTTTTAACTGAAAAATGAAGTTGTAAACATTTCTTACTAACTAACGTGCCATATGTTCCCAAATGTATTTAAGAAAGAAAACAAGGACTAGTAAGGAGAATTGCAGTTAAGTTGAACAGGGAATTATTCACATATATGAGATTTTGAGAACCATAGTCATAAAGGGCATCCAGTGAACTAGTGAAGCTGCTCAGTCGTGTCCAAGTCTTTGTGACCCCATGGGCTGTAGCCTACAAGGCTCCTCCATCCTTGGAATTTTCCAGGCAAGAGTACTGGAGTGGGTTGCCATTTCCTTCTCCAGGAAGATATTCCTGACCCAGGGATTGAATCCAGGTCTTCTGCATTGCAGGCAGACACTTAACCATCTGAGCCACCAGGGAAGCCAGAAAACTACAAATGATCTAGTGAAGATAAAGGGCATAATACTTTTGATTTCTTTTCTAAGGTGGTTTTCTCTTCTCATTTCATGTTTATAATAGCAAGCAAACAAAACAGCTATAAGCATTATCATTGTGTCCTTTATATAGCATCAATTTAATTTTACAAAACATATATAATTTTGAAACTGAAAGTGTTGCTCAGTCGTGTCTGACTTCTTTGTAACCCCATGGATTGTAGCCTGTCAGATTACTCTGTCCATGAAATGTTCCAGGAAGAATAGTGGAGTGGGTAGCCATTCCCTTCTTCAGGGATTGAACCCCAGTCTCCCGCATTGCAGGCAGATCTTTACTACCTGAGCCACAAGGGAAGCCCCACACGTAAGCATAACCAACACTAATTAAAGGTTTTACAGTCCATTCATAACAACCCTGCAGAGATTAGATCAATTAATATTATGTGTCTGTCACTACTATACATTCTCTAAACTGAATGTTGCAGATACTGTATTATATTTATTATAAACAGGCCTTTTTATTTAGTGCATTTCACTTTTAAAAAGTCAACTGTTATCTTTCCTTAGATTTTCAATTCAAGCTTTTTTATTGTCACAAATAAAAAGAAAATGTGCAAAATGATAATCTTAACAGCTATTTAATTTCCTTTGGCTCCTTATGTAGATTTTTGTTAGCACCAACTAACAGATATGTGAAAACATCTTTGTCACCTAATTAAAAAGTGCAATATGAATATCTGTCAATGGCCATCAGGGAAAGTACAACGCAGAATGTTCTCCCTTCACTGGAAGTGGATTCTTTTGAAGTTGTTTAATATGAGAATATGTCCTGAGCACACAAGGAACTCGATCCCTAGAGCACATCCTCCTCAGTGCAGTCCCTGGTGTGTAAGATTCTTAAAATTATATTCATGGATTTCTATTAATTCATGCCCCTTTTTGTTTGGGTGGAATAATCACTATAAAGCATAAAGGAATAAGGTTTCCTCTTTTTTTTTTAAAACTCCCATTATAGAAACCCAAACCCCAACATGGAGGCAGTTGGAAGGTCAGATCATTGCACATTCACTAATCGATGCTTTTAAGCTCTCAAGCTGTCAGCTTAGCTCAGTCTCAATCTCCAGTCAGTCACTCCAGGGTCTCACTATCAATAAATGTGCCAAGCGCGATGTGGATTCCTGCTCGCCTGTGTGACCAAGGAAATGCTCAAAGAGCTGCAGCTCCTCTCTGTCCAGGCCAGTGTCTTTACGAGTAAGGAAACAGGGGACCAAAGCCACAGGGTGCTAACCTTAGGGAATTAGCACCTTGGGAGATTCTCGCTGGGCAATCATCTAACTCCCGCTTAGAAATGATGAGATCTGAATGTCTATGACATAAACAAATCACATGGTCTAGTGATACAAACACTGTAGATTCTATAAGTTGGTGCTGACACGGAGAATTAAGGATTGTAACAGCAGGAGGCAGTGGGGCATCTCGCTCAACCTATTCATTTTAGACGCCTGAGGAGGTACAATGTCTTGTTCTGAGTTACTTGACTTATTAGGGACAAGTCAGAACTGAAGCTCAAGTTGCCTTATTATTCCTGGAACTCCAGTTTAGTCCCAACCACACCAAGATGGTAGTTTTATGTTTAGAATAATAAATATACTTCTATCATTGACTGTCTATGTAGAACAAAATATCAGGAATACCTTGTGACTTCAGAAGCACAGGATGGAGTATTCAGTGTGAATTTATGCAAACAATGCTTTTGAAATACCTGTATAATAAAAAGAAAGGTCTTTGCCTTCATGGAATTTACAAACCATTATAGCTCCTGGTTATGTGAACAAAATGACATCATAAATTTGTCTTCATATTTTCCCCCTTTTTGCTCACTCTATACCTTATTTATGACTCTATTACTGCATTTACCATATGGTATTGCAGGCACTTGTGCTTGTCATATACCGGCTCATGCAAACCTTAAAGGGTAAGATGTTCGTAATCTAGAACCTAGCATAGTACCATAGCTACTGTCATTAATATCTCACAAATGTATCACCATACACAGACGGTGTGTGCAAAAAAGCAATAACAGTGGCACATTTGTTTCTTGGTAAGAGTAGGCATATAATGGGACATGACCTTGAGGAGCACATGCGAGCCAGTCAGGAAAGCTTTGTGAGCTGTCAGAGTAATTTGGGTTTGATAGGCAACAAGTGTGTTCTGAAGATGAGCGTGAAATACTTTTTTAAGTGTTGGCCAAAAAAGATTATACCAGAAGCTTTTGTTTGTTTGTTTGTTTCCGTGACAAATGAGAACAGGGAGGAGCTGAAGTTAGGTAATAATCTAGATATAAAAGAGGGAAGCGCTGAGTAGCTTCATGACTATGGGGGGGAAAAGTGAGCCTTAAAAGAAAAAGTGTTAGAAATTGTTTGTGGGTGAGACTCTGAGATGAAAGGAACTCTGATATATAAGTAATTATCCCCATAGCTGGGGAAATAAGAGTTCTATAATTTCATAGTCTTCACTTCCCTTTATTCGTCTTTTAGCCTTTCTGGTGAAATAGCCAGAACAACTTTTATCATTTCACACTCAGAGAAAAGGCACAGACTTCATCATCATCTGATACATTTTTCCTAATCACCATGTGGATTTATGTGTTACAGAACTACATTTCTCTTCTTCATTCAGAATAGTATTTAAACCTTTCAGAAATTCTTCCCAAATACTCAGGTAATTCCTCATGATTTTAATTCTTTTAGTATTTTAGCTATTTAGTTTACCATGAACCATTTCATTCTTTTGATCACACAAGGCTGTCAGACATTCTGACATCCAGACATGGTGACATAAGTCATGGATTTTTCTTTTCCCATCAGTCTGTTGCAAATACAATCTTGTCAGGTGTCAAATTCTCCACACAAGTACCTTACTAAGGTTTCATCATGGTAAAACTACTTGCAGATAGCAAAAGAAAAAAAATGATAATGCTTTCATACTTGATGAATCAAAATCATCATCAGATAACTATTTTGAACCCCTAATCCAACTATAACAATAAAAACTGAATTTTTTGTGTATGCCCCACAGAAATGTCTGATAACTTTTAACATACTATAAGTGAAACATTATATGCAACCAACCTATTAATAAGAGTTTAAAATACAGTTTCTTTCATTGAGTTGGTTATCCAGATTCCCTGATAGTATATTCATAAAACCATAAATAATAATATAAGGTATTGTATGCAAGAGTGTATGATCCACAGGCCACTTTCATCAATCTCACCCCAGAGGTGGGCATTTATGCACCTTTGTAAATCAGACTGGGCTTCCCAGGTGGTGCTAGTGGTAAAGAACCTGCCTGGGTTCGATCCCTGGGTCAGGAAGTTTCTCTGGAGGAAGGCATGGCAACCCACTCCAGTGGCGGGCTACAGTCCATAGGGCCCAAAGAGTCAGACACAACTGAAGCAACTTAGCATGCAGACCCAAATCTGAGTACTTTGGCAGAAAAGTTTTCTGAATAAGAATCAAATTATTACGCAGGAGTTCTGTGGAGAGGGCATTCATTGTGGATCAGCGGCACACAGAAAGGAAAAGCTTTTCCAAGGAGCTGTTGGACTCCCTGGCTTATATGATGTGCAGGTAGAATCGAGTCTTTGCAAATATGGTGTGTGTCTCAGAGTTTCTTCATAAGGATTTGCTGACTGAAGCACTGAGGATACATATCCCTAACCTATTAAAATTCTTCATCAGTGTACGTGGATTGTATTAGGCTTAAATGACCTTGAGAGACAAAACATTGAAAGTCACCAGCTTGTATGATGCAGACTTGGAAAAGAATTTTCTTTAAAGATGTGCACATGGCAAAGTTTAGTAAGCAGAATAAAATTTAAAACAACACACCAAGATGGGTGGAAGCAGAAGAACTTGAAAAACAAACACACCTTTCGTAGCATTCTTTAAACACTGAGGTTAGAATAGCAGAAAGCAAGCATAGGGAATGAAGAGAAAACTGATAACCTGGAAATGTTTCTAATTAACAAAATAATCCTTCTACCACGCTGCTGCTGCTGTTAAGTTGCTTCAGTTATGTCCGACTCTGTGCGACCCCAGAGACGGCAGCCCACCAGGTTCTGCCATCCCTGGGATTCTCCAGGCAAGAACACTGGAGTGGGTTGCCATTTCCTTCTCCAATGCAGGAAAGTGAAAAGTGAAAGTGAAGTCGCTCAGTCATGCTGACTCTTAGCAACCCCATGGACTGCAGCCCACCAGGCTCCTACGTCCATGGGATTTTCCACGAGCACTAGGCAATTTTAATGTTTTGGCTATTAAGGTCTAGAGATCTCAAAGACACATGACCTGAGTGAGAGAGGATAATTAGTCCAATTGATAATTCCATGGTGTCCTTTTCAGGGAAGGGTGTGGAGAAGTGGTGAGCAGAACAAATTGTTGGTAAAAAAAAAAGGCAGGTAGGTTGGAATAACCAGATCTAATGAGAGCAAAAGTTATTTTCATCATTCTATAAAACATGAATTTAAGGATCAGGACAGTGGTGTGACTTTTTTAAAGTATATATCTCTAGCTTGATAGTAAATTTGAAATTTTTACTTAATTAGAGAGGGAAAATCTGAGTGCTCATACCCTTCTTAGTAACACGNAACCAGATCTAATGAGAGCAAAAGTTATTTTCATCATTCTGTAAAACATGAATTTAAGGATCAGGACAGTGGTGTGACTTTTTTAAAGTATATATCTCTAGCTTGATAGTAAATTTGAAATTTTTACTTAATTAGAGAGGGAAAATCTGAGTGCTCATACCCTTCTTAGTAACACGACTTCATCAGAATTTACTGCCCTTTCTAAGTCTGGTTAATCATCTCAGGGAATCTCGTGTCCAGTCTACCTATATCTACCAAAAAGTAAATCTGCCTCACCTCATCATATAGTCCATGTACAAAATCTACCTGATTCCCGTTTACCTGTGTGGGAGATAGTTGCATGCATTTTCACTGTGCTGGCACTGTTATCATATACACTGCCTAAATCAGCTTTAACTGAGTATTTTTCCAAAGTTTCAGCATATCTATCATGCTAGATACTAAAAACAGAAAATTAGAGTGTGTAACAGTTTCAGATATGTAGGGAACACTTAGATAGGGATATAATTGCTTTATAAGTTTCTGATCTTTAGAATTAAAACAATAGCAATGGCACAAAGTATGAGAAAGTGCATGCAAATGCACCCCTTTTCTTATAATCATTGTAGAATCTTCTCCCCCTGCATCCCTTCTCTCATACATATACACACACACACACACACACGTGCAATTTAACAGCAGAGACAAGCCCAGCTTTGGATTTCAAATCTGAAACTAATGTCCTGTGTCACCTTCAGCCAGACCTAAATAAAACACCTTGCATCTCAGCTTCCTCAGCTATAAAAAAGGGATAATAATATCTGTCTTGCCAGGTTGCTTTGAGGATTAGAAATAATCTATATCAAACAAGTGTCTGGAATATAGACGGTGATCAATAAAAGTTAGAAATTATGTTAGCTGTTACTCAGACAATAAATGGAGAGTCAGAGTAGGAAAAGTCTAAACAAACATTTTCAGAATATAAAATAGGAAATGCAAACATCCTGTTATTAAAACTATGATTAACAGAGACAAGAAGGAACATACCAAGAAAAGAGATGAAAGAAGAAATATGGGCATCCCAATAGCCCTAAAATGGTCTAACATAGAAGGAATGCAGTTAGAAATAAAGTCTGTCCAGACCAATGCATACAAATGCCACCAATTATAAAATACCTACGGGAAAAACTGAAGTAGTATAAATTGAATTAATAATAAAAACATTTGGGACAGAAATATACCTGATAAGGAAACAGCTTGGAGTTTCTTCAGGCAAACTTGAACTATAGGCTATTCTACCAAATGATGCAAAGACTCTTCAGTTCAGTTCAGTTCAGTCGCTCAGTTGTGTCCAATTCTTTGTGACCCCATGAATTGCAGCACACCAGGCCTCATTTTATTTTAATTTATTTTTTAAAAAGCTTTTAATTTTGTGTTGGAGTATAACCAATTAACAACGCTATGGTAGTTTCAGCTGAACAGCAAATGGACTCAGCATACATATACATGTATCCATTCTCCCCCAGACTCTCCTCTTACCCTGTTTTGGGATATTCTTGCTATTTGGCTACTGCAGCTCATCCACTTCATTGTTTTAGCACTTGTTGTCATTCAGGGTTCAACTCACGTATCACCCCAAGCCAGAGGCCTTCCCTGATGACTGGAGCCAAAGCACTTCCTCCCATTTCTGTCTTTTTGTAAGAGCTTCCTGTCATATTTCCTTCACTGCATTTCAGTACCCAGAATTATTTAATTCAAGTGTGTGTTTCTAGTAATAGTATGTAACATGCATACTAATAGTTGGCTATATTTCCAATAATTATATTCAACTAGAATGTAAGTTCTCTGAAGAGGAGACCTCTGTCTTCTTGATTGCTGCACTCTAATACATAAGAGTAGCTTGATAATTATGGACTGAATGATTGATTACCTGTGATAGGATGGGCACCATAAACATTTGGTATAAGCATAGGCAGGTTTTGATACATATTTGAAAACTAATGTAATATAAACTGTGTAGATATTTTACTTCTCAAACACCCACAAAAAATTCAGCCACCGATGATGTTCTTCATGGTGGCCCCAGAAGCTATTTCTTGCTATTTACTCATATGATCACTGTAGAATTTAATCTTTATTTTCCTCATATTATCATTTAACTGAATAATTTACAAAGAAATTTAGTTTTCTACTATATTTTAGATATTAAGCAATAGGAAAGCAGTGTCAGTTGCCTATTCTTATTGCATTTCACTATATATAACTCAACAAAGAACAAATCTCAGAATAGGTGTTCAGTTCATTTGCTCAAATGGTTTTCTTACAAAGTGGATGAGCAAACTGATTGATTTTTCAGTGCCACTGTTGAAAGTCAAAATCTTTTGTGAGACCTCTCTTGTTTCTGTATGTTTGACTAAACCTCTTTTCTTCTTTATCACAATATACATGGCTTTGCCATTCAAATTTCTGCATGCAAAACTGATGAAACAAAACTTTCACAGAAATAGGCAGATTGTAATGTAAGAGTTGGAAAGAGTTTGACTCTCACACACAGAACATGGATAAACACTCATTTTGGCAGACAAAGACACTAATTATTTCAGTTGTACTTTCCCAGAAAATTACACTGATGAGAGTAAACTATAAAATAAAATTACCTGGTGCTAAGGTGGGCTTTCCTGGTGGCTCAGAAGGTAAAGAATCTGCCTGCAAAGCAGGAGACCTGAGTTCGATCCCTGTATTTGGAAGATTCCTTGGAGAAGGGAATGGCAACCCACCCTTGGAGAGTATTCTTGCCTGGAGAGTTCCATGGACAGAGGAGCCTGGCTGGCTACAGTCCACAGGGTCACAAAGAGTTGGACACAACTGAGCTACTAACACACTGGCACACTGGCAAGATGTTACAGTACTTCTATATTCAAATTTAGGGAATCAAGGGATTATTTATATTGTGTGCATGCTCAGTCACTCAGTCTGATTCTGTGACCCAATGGACTATAGCCCACCAGGCTTCTCTGTCCATATAATTTTTCAGGCAAGCATACTGGAGTGAGTTACCCTTTCCTTCTCCTGGGGATCTTCCCAACCCAGGGATTGAACCTGTGAGTCCTGCAACTTCTGCATTGGCAGGTGCATTCTCTACCATTGCACCATCTTGGAAGCACTTAAAGTATAATATATGTGAAAAGAAAGAATATCCATGAATAAACTGAATTAGGATTATATAGGAGTCTTTGGATCATATGGTAGAAGAGTCCATAGCTTCAAGTTTGCCTATATCTTGTGCATCCCAGAAGTCTAGCCATCCAACTCTAGAAGGGTCAGTCACCTTAGTTGCTGGTGCTTCTGACAAGGACCAGGAAGTCAGATCTCAGGATGAATATCTGCAATAAACCAGTCCATCAGCAAGCGTAATCTCTTTCTGCTGCTCCAGTTGCCTAGCTAATCTAAACAAAGGAAAAAAAAAGAGTTTATGGGAGATTACAGAATAAACTTCCCAGGTGGTGCTAGTGGTAAAGAACCTGCCTGTCAATGTAGGAGACGTAACAGACGTGGGTTTGATCCCTGGATTGGGCAGATTCCCCTGAAGTAGGAAATGGCAACCTGGTTCAGTATTCTTGCCTGGAAAATCCCATGGACAGTGGAGCCTGGCGGGTTACAGTCCAGGGGGTTGCAAAGAGTTGGACTTGACTGAGCGACTGAGCCCATAGAGTAAGCACTATTTTTTATAGAGCACAATTTAATGTTTTTAATATATTAACTCATTTAATGTTCTCAAAAACTGTGCCAGGTAAACAATATCAGTCATGATTTATTCAATGGATAAGAAACCTGAAGTTCAGAAAGTCTGGGGAAATTGCTTAAGACACAAGCCTCCTGAGCTCACACTCTTAACTACGGAGCTCTGCTGCCCCACCAAAATAAATAGGAATGATTTATGACAGATATTAGCTTCAGTGAGAAGAACTGGCAAGATTTTGACCCTGAATTGTAGGAAAAAAAATAAAGTGTTGCCCAGAAATATAAATAATTCAAAGATGCACATGCGGGTATGAGTATATCTATAATAGTGAACACAGCAGAACGGAAGCTTCCGTTGGTGTTGTCATTTGTTAATTCAATGCCAATCTCTCAGTCCTGTCTGACACTTTGCAACCCCACAGACTGTAGCCCACCAGTCTCCTCTGTGTCCATGGAATTTTCCAGGCTAGAATACTGGAGTGGGTAGCCATTCCCTCCTCCAAGGGATCTTCCTGACCAAGGGATCAAACCCAGGTCTCCTGCACTGCAAACAGAGCCCCATGAACAGGTTTGAAGTATGTGTTGCTGATTCACCATGAGACGAAAAGATTGTGCCAACATATAAACCATCTATATCAAAAGCAACCAGTTGCTTCATCCAGAATCTTTTTTTTTTTTCCTGCAGTGAAATGTTCTTATTGAAGCATGCAGTACAGTAATTCATATTGTGACACAAATTTTTCATCTTCTCACAAGAATCACAGTGAGAATATGGCAATGTTGCTATAAGGATGGCATTCAAAAAATACAGGGGCTAAATAGAAAGATATTTCTCACTCATATAACTATCTGGAAAATGGGCAGGCAGTCTAGGAGAGTTAGCTCTGTTCTACATGATTATCCAGGGCCCCAGTTTGGCAGGTATTCAACATATATACAGTCTCCACTTCTGAGTCCAAGGCACGTGGTGCAATTGTAGCCATATTACAGCTGGCTGTAAGTAGAAAAGGGGAAATCTAGGGAGAGTGACTTTAAGATACTTTACATTTAGGAGTGGCTCATATGAAGGAAGCTAAATTCAAGAGATTATGAAATATAATCTCTAGCTAGGAAGCCAGAGACTAACAAAATAGTGATGTTCTGTTACACAAGGAAGAAAAGGAGACAAGATAGTTTAGCCTTCTCTGCTATCGCAGAAATTATGTTCAGAGAGTTAAGCTAAAGTTAGACTATGGAGAATCTGAGATTGAATACTGAATAAAAAGTTTGCAGAAAATAGAAACACTAGTAAAAATAAAATAAATTTCAGTTATTATGTAAAATAGATAAGAACTGTTGCACTTATTGGCTTGTAATCAACTCCTTTATCACAGTTTCTATAGATGAATTCATCAACAATTTCAAGATGTATAGGAGAACCTTTTGTGAGGCGAATTCTCACAGATTGCATACATAACTGGCATTTTTGTATTACGCTGTACTCTCATTCCAGTGAAATATGGCGATGGAAAATGCATCAATTCTGTGATAGGGATCTGGTTCAATGATTTATTGAGGAAACACTTTCAGGAAAAGCTTATAAGGGAAAAAGCAGAGCATGATGTAGTCTTAGAAAAGTCAGGCCTTGACTGAATCTGCAGGGAGAGAGCTAATCACACAAATTGTCTGACCTTGAAGCAAGCTGGTCAGGCTGTCACACCCCTGAATCAGTCAATCACTGGACACGGGCCATCTCTGGAAAGTGGCAAGGGACGCATGACTTCCTGTCAAGTGGCTTCTAGTCAGAAATAGGGTGTTTCTTTCAGTGGAGGAAAAGGCGTTCAACCTCTACCACTGCCCCATCCACACTTTGTACCACAAAGCTGTACTTGCTTCTCATAGTACACTCACTCACCCAGGCACAATTTTTCCACAATTGTGAACATAATTCCTGGGGAAACCTGTAAGAGGGAGGTCATTAGGAGAAACTGCAGCCTCATTGCTGCAGCCAATTCCAAAGCTGAAACCAACACGGATTTTCTCCATATTCTCCCGCATCTATATCCCCTACTCTGGCTTTCCTCCACCTGTTGGGTAGCAGTTCTGATGGTATGGAAGGCTGACCTGGTGTGTCGAGTAGTTTCAGGACCAACTTCAGTAGCATCAGCTTTAGTTTGTCCCACTAATTCTTTTCTTGTAATTTTCTCTGGGAATTATGACAGAGGAAGGCTATGCCTGGATAAAGATAACTTATGAAGAACTGTACATAAAAGATCTTCATGACCCAGTTAATCATGATGATGTGATCACTCACCTAGAGCCAGACATCCTGGAATGTGAAGTCAAGTGGGCCTTAGGAAGCATCACTACAAACAAAGCTAGTGGAGGTGATGGAATCCCAGTTGAGCTATTTCCTATCCTAAAAGATGATGCTGTGAAAGTGCTGCACTCAATATGTCAGCAAATTTGGAAAACTCAGCAGTGGCCACAGGACTGGAAAAGGTCAGTTTTCATTCCAATCCCAAAGAAAGGCAATGCCAAAGAATGCTCAGACTACCACACAATTGCACTCATCTCACATGCTAGTAAAGTAATGCTCAAAATTCTGCAAGCCAGCCTTCAGCAGTACATGAACTGCAAAATTCCAGATGTTCAAGCTGATTTTAGAAAAAGCAGAGGAACCAGAGATCAAATTGCCAACATCTGCTGGATCATGGAAAAAGCAAGAGAGTTCCAGAAAAACATCTATTTCTGCTTTATTGACTATGCCAAAGCATTTGACTGTGTGGATCACAATAAACTGTGGAAAATTCTGAAAGAGTTGGGAATACCATACCACCTGACCTGCCTCTTGAGAAACCTGTATGCAGGTCAGGAAGCAACAGTTAGAACTGGACATGGAACAACAGACTGGATCCAAACAGGAAAAGGAGTACATCAAGGCTGTATATTGTCACCCTGCTTATTTAACTTATATGCAGAGTACATCATGAAAAATTCTGGGCTGAATGAAGCACAAGCTGGAATCAAGATTGCCAGGAGAAATATCACTAACCTCAGATATTCAGATGATACCACCCTTATGGCAGAAAGTGAACAAAAACTAAAGAGCCTCTTAAAATGAAAGAGGAGAGTGAGAAAGTTGGCTTAAAGCTCAACATTCAAAAAACAAAGATCATGGCATCTAGTTCCATCACTTCATGGCAAATAGACGAGGAAACATTGGAAACAGTGGCTGAATTTATTTTGGAGTGTGGGTGCTCCAAAATCACTGCAGAGGGTGATTGCAGCCATGAAATTTAAAGACGCTTACTCCTTGGAAGGAAAGTTATGACCAACCTAGACAGCATATTAAAAAGCAGAGACATTACTTTGCCAACAAAGGTCCATCTAGTCAAGGCTATAGTTTTTCCAGTAGTCATGTATGGATGTGAGAGCTGGACTATAAAGAAAGCTGAGCACCGAAGAATTGAAGCTTTTGAACCATGGTGTTGGAAAAGACTCTTGAGTGTCCCTTGGACTGCAAGGAGATCCAACCAGTCCATCCTAAAGGAGATCAGTCCTGGGTGTTCATTGGAAAGACTGATGTTGAAGCTGAAATTCTAATACTTTGGCCACCTGATAAGAAGAGCTGACTCATTTGAAAAGACCTTATGCTGGGAAATATTGGGGGCAGAAGGAGAAGGAACGGCATAGGGTGAGATGGTTGGATGGCATCACCGACTCAATGGACATGAGTTTGGGTAGACTCTGGGAGTTGGTGATGGACAGGGAGGCCTGGTGTGCTGCAGTCCATGGGATCGCAGAGTCGGACACAACTGAGCGACTGAACTGAAATGAACTTATGAAGTATACTGTGGTAAACTCTGGTCTGGTGCCCAGTCTAGCCCTAATCAGGCTGTGGTGGCCATGCTTTCTCAATTATAGTTAGAATTGGGCATAGAAGTATCAGCAAGTAACCCCCACGTGATTTGAACGCCAAGGATATCTCTCCCTGTATAGTAGCGGTTCTACTTATGTTGATGAGGGTCAATTCCCCCTGTGAGGATTATAATTCATTTCCATTCCTGCTGGTCTACGCACAAAAGGAGTCCAAAGTGAATGGACATAAGCTGCAACATTTAGGTGGTGATCCTCTTCCTGGCCCTCCTGCTTGGGTCTTCCTTCCTCTGGGAACCAGAGCTTCTAGACCCACAGACTTTAAAGTTGTAAGATGGAAAGCACAAATACTCCAAGTAAACCACTGCAAATGATGGTGAATGGGTCTACTCCTACATCCACTCCTTAATTCCTGGACACAACTATACTACCCTTTGGAGATGCAGAACCAACCAATAGCTTTTAATTTAAGAGGTATGGTGTGTAGCTAAAAGCTGGTACCTCAACTGCCTCTTTCCTGTGGTCTTTCACCCCTCTGTCAGGTCAGCATCTCTGGATAGTGAGGCATGATAAGACCAGTGAATATGGGCAGAAGCCTGCTATCACACTCCCTTTGTCAGGAGTGGTCCCCTTTAAGCAAAGCAATATTATGTGAGCTACCATATCAGTGAGTTAGACATTCCTTGAGGCCTTGCATAGTGATGATGGCCAAGGCTATGTAAACTGAGAGAAGCAAATTTGTACTCTGAATATGTTCCAGCTGGGATCAGGATGAGTCACTGCCCTTTTCAGGAAGGATGTGTCCAACATAATCAATTTTCTACCAAGTGGTAAGAAAGTGCTGTTTCTGGAACTTAGAAGTGGTCTCTTACTGACAGGTCAGGTACCCGGCAGTGGCTGTTACTAAAGCAGACTTGGGGAAAGGAAGCCCAGGAATGGTTTCCAACTTGCTTTCACAGATTCTTCATTCATATACCCATTGTTTCAGAGCTGGATTGGCTGGGGACAGAGGTCAGTGACATGTGGGAACTGGCTGAATGATCTGACTGCTGGGTTGTGCAGCACTTCTACATTGGATACTCTCTGGTGTACATTCATGGGCAATACAAAGATCATCACATTTCTAGACAGCATATTAAAAGACAAATACATCATTTTACCGATGAAAGTCCATCTCGTCAAAGCTATGATTTTTTCAGTAATCATGTATGGATGCTAGTGTTGGACCATAATGAACGCTAAGTGCTAAAGAACTGATGCTTTTGAATTGTGGTGTTGGAGAAGACTCTTGAGAGTCCCTTGGACAGCAAGATCAAACCAGTCAATCCTAAAGGAAATCATTACTGAACATTCACTGGAAGGACGGATGCTGAAGCTGAAGCTCCATTACTTTGGCACCTGATGCGAAGAGCCTACTCATTGGAAAAGACCCTGATGCTGGAAAAGACTGAAGGCAGGAGAAGAAGGGGGCAACAGAGGATGAGATGGTTGGATGGCATCACTGAATTAATGAACATGGTGTAGAGGCATCAGTGAGACCATGATAGGTAACATGGGGTCTGGGCACTTACTTGTAAAGTTTACTTGTAGCCTTCGTATCTCCTTGAAATCAGTTCCAGCTGTATCACTCCATCTTACAATGAATAGTTATGGTAAGAGAAACCCAAGTAAGATGGTAGGTGTTACAAGAGGGCATCAGAGGGCAGACACACTGAAACCATACTCACAGAAAACTAGTCAATCTAATCACACTAGGACCACAGCCTTGTCTAACTCAATGAAACCAAGCCATGCCTGCAGAGCAACCCAAGACGGGCGAGTCATGGTGGAGAGGGCTGACAGAACGTGGTCCACTGGAGAAGGGAATGGCAAGCCACTTCAGTATTCTTGCCTTGAGAACCCCATGAACAGTATGAACAGGCAAAATGATAGGATACCAAAAGAGGAACTCCCCAGGTCATTAGGTGCCCAATATGCTACTGGAGATCAGTGGAGAAATAAGTCCAGAAAGAATGAAGGGATGGAACCAAAGCGAAAACATTACCCAGTTGTGCATGTGACTGGTAATAGAGGCAAGATCCGATGCTGTAAAGAGCAATACTGCATAGGAACCTGGAATGTCAGGTCCATGAATCAAGGCAAATTGGAAGTGGTCAAACAAGAGATGACAAGGGTGAACGTC
>SJYT01015464.1:522010-536658 GCA_006410635.1 Cephalophus harveyi | reverse complement strand
AACTCCAGTACTTTGGCCACCTCATGCGAAGAGTTGACTCATTGGAAAAGACTCTGATGCTGGGAGGGATTGGGGGCAGGAGGAGAAGGGGACGACCGAGGATGAGATGGCTGGATGGCATCACGGACTCGATGGACTGAGTGAGTCTGAGTGAACTCCGGGAGATGGTGATGAACATGGATGCCTGGCATGCTGTGATTCATGGGGTCGCAAAATTCGGACAGACTGAGTGACTGAACTGAACTGATACTTGAACTTATGACTTGGTTGGTCTGTCACTATTAAACTTATGATAGTGAATTGTGACCACTTGATTACTTTGAAAATCCATGACAAACAATCTCTTCCAGGGCCCAGTAGCATACCAGGAGCTACTGTTTGAATGATGTGCTACAGAACCTTAAGGGTAAACACTTTGATTCTCCTCTGGAACTTGACCAAAACTTTTTGGTGTCTTTTTATACCGTCGAGGCCACGGTACCATGGGTCTGCCACAATGCATGGCCCAATTGGGAGGACTGCTTAGACTTCAGACTTACCTCTTGCAGGGCTCTTTCTTGTTCTGGGTTCCACTCAAAACCAGCAGGTTTCTGCATCATTCAGTCAGTGACTCAGAGAAGTATTTCTTAGGTCAAAAAAAAAAAAAAGTGTCCAAAACCCAAAGAAGCCTATCAAGCTTTGTGCTTCTATCTTAGTGAAAGTGAAAGTGTTAGTCCAACTCTTTGAGACCCCATGGACTGTAGTCCCTCAGGTTTCTCTGTCCATGGAATTCTGTAGGCAGGAATACTGGAGTGAGTTGCCATTCTCTCCATCAGGGGATCTTCCCAAGCCAGGGATTAAACCCAGGTCTCCTGCATGGCAGGCAGATTCTTTATTGTCTGAGCCACCAGGGAAGCCCCTCTATCTTAGTAGTAGGAATTGCAAAGTACAGTACTCACCTTTTAATTTGGAAGGCACGTCACCACATGCTTCAGGCCACTGGGCCTCTAAAAACCAACCAAGTTGATAGGCTCCCGAAACTTGGCTGGTTTAGTGAAAATATTCTTCAGAGGAACTTGGGTGACATAATATTAGAGCAGATATCGATTAAAAAAATTATTTAAGTACATAAATATGAACCATAAATGATTAATTATCTTATGCCATTTTTAAATTTGAATAATCCATGTAAAATTAAAATTGTTTTAATGGTCAACATATGTTTTTTAGAAAGAATTTTGCAAAAAAAAATTTGAATATATTTATTAATTAGATTACCAATATGATAAAACCATTTTGTCAGTCAATAGATATTTTAAAAGTGGTATCACTATCATTTACCCTTTTTTATAAGATCATTTATTTATTTATGGCTGTCCTGGGTCTTTGTTGCTTTGCATGGGCTTTAATTGTGGTTAGCAGGGGCTACTCTTGGTGCAGCGCACAGGCTCTTCATTGCAGTGACATCTCTTGTTGTGGAGCACAGGCTTTAGGGCACACAGGCTTCAGTAGTTGTGGCACATGGGTTTGGTAGTTGCAGCTCATGGGCTGCAGAGTACAGACTTGGTGGCTGTGGCACACAGGTCACGTGCTCTGCGGCATGTGCAATCTTACCCGACTGGGGACTGAACCAGTGTCTCTTGCATTGGCAGGTGGATTCTTATCCACTGAACCACTAGGGAAGTCCTTAGGACTCTTAATCCTCAAGTGCCATGAATTGGATGGTAAATTTGGACCTCTCGACTTGAACAGAATGGAGGCTGGTATAAGAGACAGTTGAGATGGGGATAAAATTGGATGTGTGGCTATGTTGGGTCATTTCCTCACCACGTCTGTGCAACAGTGACACATACACAATTTAAATTATTGTTTAGGAGGAAAGTAGGGGCTAGAAATAACGACCTACATGGTATCTGCTTGTGGAATACGGCCAAACTATGAGATTATCTGGATCAGCAGAGAATAGCATATAGTGTAAAAAGGGAAGAAAAAGTTGGCCAAGTCCAGAGTTCAAGGATGACTTCCCAGCCCTCTAGAGAAAAACAAGTAGGAATAATTAGGGCAGAGCGCAGATGTCTGAAAACCTGAGTTCAAACCAGGGAGAGACAAGCTAAGGATCAGGTATACACATGTAAAACGTGAATTCAGAGGTAGAGTGGAATCTCAGAAGTTAGAACACCAAGCCAAGCCTGAGAAGAGTAACGGCAGGAGAGACTGGATGTAGCAAAAAAATTCTGTTCTAGCCTTGAAGGAGGAGAAGGCAATGGCACCCCACTCCAGTACTCTTGCCTGGAAAATCCCATGGATGGAGGAGCCTGGTAGGCTGCAGTCCATGGGGTCGCTGAGAGTTGGACACGACTCAGTGACTTTCATTTTCACTTTTCACTTTGCACTGGAGAAGGAAATGGCAACCCACTCCAGTGTTCTTGCCTAGAGAATCCCAGGGATGGGGGAGCCTGGTGGGCTGCCATCTATGGGGTCACACAGAGTCGGACACGACTGAAGCGACTTAGCAGTAGCAGCCTTGAAGGAAAGGGAGGTGCCATTTTAGAAGGAAACAATTTGAAAATCAGAACCAGAACAAGGTCTAACTCCTAGCTTAAGGGTATCAGGCAAGAATTTGATCCTGTGGTTTGACAATTTTTATGGAACAGAGCCAGGTATTGATTACACGATAAGATTCATTATTCTTCCTTCTTGCAGAATCCATGTGATGATAAAAGACATAAAGACATATGGTCCAGAGAGAAAACTTGTGACCACTTACCAAAATTCCTTGTAATCGGGCCACAAAAAACAGGTAAGACTAACCAACTGTGCAGTTTATGGGGTTTTTTTTGCATTTGTTTGTTTTGTCATAAAACACAGTCATATAGTATTTGATTAAGTTTGCCTTGTTGAAATATTTAGACAGCCATTCAAGTTCATTATTGAATTTCTCTTCATCTCTATGGATCATCTTTATGTCATGATCCTCAAATGGACCCTAAAGTTGCTCATTTAATTAATTAAGACTTATGGACTAAATTTTTAAGTATGAATTTTAAAGCTGTTCAACAGACACATTTTTGACTACTTTGAGTTTATATGTCACAGTTGTGGTATCTGATTTTTAATTTCTACCCTTTTTTTGTGGCTTTGCCTAATTAACTGTGGAATTAAGTTATAAAAGAAAACTTTAGCTTCATTCAAACTATTTTATACTGCACATCAACCTTGAATTAATTTTTTTTTCAGAACCACTGTCATTATCACCTTCAAATATTCTACCTGTGTGGTTTGTTTGTTTCTTTGCTGTTTTCAAGTAATCTTTATGTATACATATGGTTTGGATTAATTTTCTGATGCACCTTAGGCTTATTAGGCAGCTTTTCCCGGTGATATTTTCTCATGTGCTGAAGGACATGTGTATAACAATGCAGTAAAAGAGAGTGACAGTATTTCTCCAATGAGATGACACTTTCAATTAGACTATTTTATACTTTCTTCAGCATGTGACAGCTTTTAATCTTTATGTATACATATGGTTTGGATTAATTTTCTGATGCACCTTAGGCTTATTAGGCAGCTTTTCCCGGTGATATTTTCTCATGTGCTGAAGGACATGTGTATAACAATGCAGTAAAAGAGAGTGACAGTATTTCTCCAATGAGATGACACTTTCAATTAGACTATTTTATACTTTCTTCAGCATGTGACAGCTTTATATACTTTGCTCATGTCCTGATTAATTAAACTTTTTATTGACTTGCTGTATTTTGAATTCACAACTCTGACTAGAAGCATTTTCATCAGTGAGTGCACAAACCATAACACAAAACAAACAGTCACAATAAATAAGCCTGGCCCAGATGAAGATATTTGTAATACAAGCAAGTAGATTATTTTAAAGGTTGTGGGCAAAATTTCCAGACTATTAGATATTGGCTGTTGAAAGCTTTTTTTCCTCCAGTAATATAAACTGTGTTGCAACAATAAGTTACAAGTGTTCAGGGAGAGAAAAAATGCAGCACATATTTTCATATATATCACTTTTGTTATTGTCCTTGTTATTTAAAATATTCATTAATTTTCCACCAACTCCCTCACAGCTGTTCTAACACTGTAATGATGACTAAAGAAAGCATTTCTATGTTGTAAAATTATGTTGAAATTTTAATTTAAAATCATATCTTCTATCATTTGTCATTGAATATTACTACTTCTTAGTTCTACTAGAACACTACAGGTTAGTAAGTATAAATCTAGTTTTCCCCTTTGCTGGTTGTATTTATAAAGACAATAACTTATACCTTTAGATTTTNGTAATGATGACTAAAGAAAGCATTTCTATGTTGTAAAATTATGTTGAAATTTTAATTTAAAATCATATCTTCTATCATTTGTCATTGAATATTACTACTTCTTAGTTCTACTAGAACACTACAGGTTAGTAAGTATAAATCTAGTTTTCCCCTTTGCTGGTTGTATTTATAAAGACAATAACTTATACCTTTAGATTTTCATATTTGACCTACCAGTGTGGAAATGATAAAACTTTTAGATTGTTTGAGCTTTCCCAAGATGAACAAACAAGTCAAAGTTGGATGATGATTTTTTATATGCTAAAAAATGAAATCTCCTTAAGGGAATTTATTAAATTTTGCCCTGCCATTTCACTAGGAGCCACCATTCTGGATTTCTTAGGTGCCCTAAGATCGATTGTTACTTTCTTCATTTACACAGTTCTCTGTGGTCTCTTCTTCCAGATCCCCAGCTGCTGTCATTATTGTTCTGCCAGTCCACCCAGGTAGTTCATTCCATACTCGCCTAGGGTTGGGAAATCCAACAAAGTCTCCTGTGTGCACCATGTCACAAAAAGAAATAACCTTTTCCATAAGGGAAGCTTTGATTTATGAGAGCCAGTCATTTCTTGGTCCTTCCTGCTATGGCCCTCAATTTCCTCCTTAACCTAGGTTTAGCTGTGGCACCCGTGCCTTCTGTGATGTCATCCACTCAGTGGTTGACGTCAGCCAGTCTGTTTAGCCTAGTGCCCCATTATCAGGCTTGTCAGGGCAGGACAGTCAACTGGCTGTCTTCCACAATCTTGCACCTCTCTTTCAGCCTTTCAGGAAATACTTACATTTTTAAGGTACAATCTTAGAAAATGCTTCCTCCCGGAAGCCTTCCCTGACTGCCCAAGTCTAAATTACCCATTTTCTCCTATATTGGAAAAGCACTCTACTCTTCTCTCATTACGGGACCGCCCTCACCTGTTTACTTGACTCAAATCCACAAATACACTTAAAGTCTACTGAGGCCAGCAAATATGTTTTGCTTATCAAAAGTTATCACCAACCATTACTACAGTGACTTGTTCAGAGTTGTACTGGTTGACATCTGTTGAATAGTTTGATTAACTTTAATTGATTTGAACATAGTATTAATTGAGTTTCAGGTATTGTGCTGGATGTCTTTGATACTTTAGCCACTCATCTGACTTCAGCAGGGAAATCTAATCACCCAGTTTCTGAATTTCTCCCCTAACTGTATCAACCTACTTAACTTTGATTATGTATTCAGATTAAATGAAATGTTTAGGTCAATAGAACCATGAAGACTAATATAAGAACACAAATCATTGCCACATGAAATGCACTTAACTGCTTTTTAGGAAATCATTTTGACACTGGAATGATTTGGTCATGCATATTACTTTTTTGAGCAAAAACTTTGCTAAATATTTGTCTTAAGACTTCCCTGGTGGTCCAATGGTACCACTCTGCCCTTGCAGTGCAAGGGGGCCTGGATGTAGTCCCTTGTTGAGGAAACTAAAATTCCACATGCTATTCCGCATGCCTCCACCCATAATAATAATAAAGTATTTATCTTGTCTTTTATTGCTAAATAACATTTTGTCTCCTTTTTTTTTTTTTTTGATAGGAACAACTGCACTTTATTTATTTCTTCTTATGCACCCTTCCATCATCAGCAATCTCCCCAGTCCCAAAACATTTGAAGAAGTCCAATTCTTTAATGGAAACAACTACCACAAGGGAATTGACTGGTAAGAAAAATAACAAAAAACAAAGTCCATTATTAGCACATGCTCATTCACAGATGAGCAATTATAGGTGTATGCAAGGCATCTACATAATTACAGAATAAATCTGTTATGTTCAATTCTACCACACTGAATTAAAAATTAATTTATATTGATGATATGTTTAATCAGTGTTGCCTATAATTTGATTTGGACAGTGCAATAATGATAATATTTTTCTGGTAAATTAATATGATTGAATAAAGAGGATTATGGAATATTTTCATCAGAATTATTCATAAGGATATTTAAAATTCTCCTTAAGCATATTATTATTTCACTGAGTCTAGAGTTTTTTTTTTCTTTACTAAATACATAATTTGTCTTCACAACAATGCCTGAGAAAACAAATAAATCAAAAGGTGGTTTTCTTTTATACTCTGTGACTTGTATCTTTATTAAACACATAGATGGTAAATGTTGTATTGTAATCTAAGCTGATATTTGTCATGCAAATATCAGAGCATTTCTAAAACCATATTAATGCTAATCACACAAGTGCATAAGAGGAAAATTACTTTGTACTTAATAAGTCATGAAAATTTTTGAATCACAATATTATCCCTAAACTAAAATGGAATAAATCTGATACTGTAATTGATGTTCACTCTGGTTTTTTTTTTTCTAGCCATGTCCCAATTTTCTAAGGAAAATATGGCCCTGATTTCCAAATTCCAAGTATATAAGGCAAATTTCCCCTGAGGTAAACTCCCCTCACTGCATACCTGGGTAGCATGTACTGATGGCTCAGTGGGTAAAGAATCCGCCTGCAATGTAGAGACCAAGGAGATGTGGGTTGGATCTCTGGGTCAAGACAATCCCCTGGAGGAAGGCACGGCAACCCACTCCAGTATTCTTGCCTGAAAAATTCCATGGGGGGAGCCTGGTGGGCTACAGTCCAAAGTGTTGCAAAGAGTCGGACATGACTAAAGAACTTAACATAGCATGTAATGTTATGTCAACATCACATGTGAATCTGTCCTCATGAAAAGCTCATTCTTTTAAGATGCAACTAGGATGAAAATGGGGCCAAGGCAATGGCAGTGAGCTGATTTGAGTTCCCGTTATTGAGTATCGATGTGTCCACTCTGCACCTAGGGTAGCACTATTTTGTCTTATTTAAAAAGACTAAATGAATTTGGAAATTGCATGCAAGTTACCGAAGGCAGAGCAGCAATTTCCTCTTATCTGTGAGCTCAAATGGAATGCGAATTGTTAAGCAGGAATATAGATGAGACTTTTCACCACTTCACATTTGGGAAACATAATAACAAATGTCAAAGAGGAAAATAAGTATCTTATACGAATTCTTAATTGCTCTCATTATTTATTTCTAGAACATTTGAGGGTTAGAGAAGTGGTGAGCTGTAAGGAGGGTTACACACAAAATTAATGCCTTGCACTGAATTAACCTCTGAACATATTGAATCTATAAGCTACACACAGAGGACTGTTCCGACAGCATATGGAGGGGTGAACCTGCCGAGGCTCCGCAGGATCAACTGGCAGGAAATATCTCCTTAATTACTCCAGATAGACTATAATGTGTTCGCATTGCTATACACACTACAAATTATGCAGAAGTTTAAAAGGAGGAAAGCAACTATGCCCTAATCTGTCTAGTATTTTATAGCTATTCTGACTTACACATTTTCCTCTTTTATGCACTTTAATCTCAATTTAAGAATTTAGCATTCAAGTGTGCAAACATAAATTTACTATTTTAAAATATTTACTAGGCAATATGGTGTAATTTGCTGTTTGCCAAGGGTAAACTTAACTTCTTTAGATTTGGCTTTCAATAGCACAGAACATCAACCCAAATCTAAAGAATTTTCCCTCTGTTCCTTAGCAACCTACCTATTCCATCTCACTCTTTCGCCTGTCCTAAATAGCCCATTAGAACAGTAATACCTGGGATTGTTTTCACTTTCAGAGTGTACAGAATAGTCTCTATTTTAACTATTATAACATCAATAATTAAAAATGTATATAAATGGATGTAAAAATGTTTAAATAATTTCCTATCCATAGTATGGTAGGTAACAATTAGACCTCAAATTAATTAAGTGTCTTTCTCTGCCTTCAGGTATATGGACTTTTTTCCTACTCCATCCAACATTACAAGTGACTTTCTATTTGAAAAGAGTGCTAATTACTTCCATTCAGAAGAGGCTCCCAAACGAGCTGCATCTTTGGTCCCCAAAGCCAAGATCATCACCATACTCATTGACCCTTCGGATAGGGCATACTCTTGGTACCAGGTATGAAGCAGTAAAAAATATCGTTAAAAGCATTTGGTCATAACTTGAATGTAAGCAATGGTGAATTACTAAAGTCCAGATGTATTCAACAGTCAAATGTTAAAAGAGCTGTACAAACAAGCAAAAACTATGAGAAATAAGAGCTAATATCTAATTCATATCAATTTGGGCAAGGAATTTCAAGCATGACATAATAGAAAAAAATCAAAATATTAAGAGATTAAACCACGTAAACATGTAAAATGTTGGTCTCTCATAATTAACAAACTTAATTATCCAAGTAGACCATCTTTAGCAATACATGGTAAACGGCTTAGTTCCCTGAATTTGTAAAAAAAAAAAGTTCCTGCAAATTGTTAAAAATAAATAGTAGAAAAATGAGCAAATAAAAGACATAGATATATGATTTACATACACATACACACACAAATCCAACTGCACAATTTCTGTGTAAAAATGGTCAACCCAATTATTTATCAACAAAATATAAAATCAAAATGGTACTCATAAATACCATCCTAGCATCCCGTCACCCTTATTCTCTCTGCTGACAAGGGTGTCACAATAAAGATGCTCAAACATTCCAATAGAAGGATATATATGGAGATTTTTTTTGAAAACTTATGACAGTTATCAAACAGTTTGTAAAGATACTTTTGTGGTACGATTCCTCTTCTGGGAGCAGCCATAAGAAAAACCTCAAAAGGATTAAAAAAATATATCCTTTTTTATTCATCAGGGTACTAATCATAATAATAATAACAAAAGGAAAAGTAAATATCCAACAATATAGAATTGTGTCACACCAAAATGGAGTCTTCTTCAGCATTTAATGCTGGTTTAAATCCATAGAATGATAATTAAAACATTGTGTTCATTCTAATATGTGAATAGTAGTTTTAGTCGATCAGTCCTGTCTGACACTTTGTGACCCCACAGACTGTAACCTGCCAGGCTCCTCTGTCCATGGGATGCTCCAGGCAAGAATAGTGGAGTGGGTTGCCATTCCCTTCTCCAGAGGATCTTCTCAACCCAGGGGTCGAACCCAGGTCTCCTGCATTGCAGGCAGATTCTTAACCATCTGAGTTACAGGGAAGTCCTAATAGATATTGATCCAATAAGTATATATCTAATTAGAAATTTTGAAAGCACTGTGAGGAAGCATGGAAGGTGCTATAAGAGCACTCTGGAGAAATAAACTTTAGACTTAAAACTGAAGGACAAGTAGGTATTAACTGAATGAGGCAGAGGGAGACTGGATGAGAGAGAAACTATGTGTAGTCCACTGGGTACAAAGAACCACAGCACAGCTAAAGAACTAAAAAAAGGTCCATGTGATTAGAGAGCAAAGCCAAGGAGGAGATCTGCAGGAGATGAGCCTGAGAGGCACATGGGAGCTGGAAGCCAAGTGGGAGACCAAGTGGCCACCATTCCTTGAGCAATCAAAGTGGGGTGAAAGTGAAAGTCACTCAGCCATGTCCAACTCTTTCCAACCCCATGGACTATACAAGTCCATGGAATTCTCCAGACCAGAATACTGGAGTGGGTAGCCTTTTCCTTCTCCAGGGGATTTTCCCAACCCAGGGATTGAACCCAGGTCTTTCGCATTGCAGGCAAATTCTTTACTAACTGAGGCACGAGGGAATCCCAAGAATACTGGAGTGGGCAGCCTATCCCTTCTTCAGCAGAATTTCCCAACCCGGGAATCCAACCGGGGTCTCCTCCATTACAGGTGGATTCTTTACCAACTGAGCTATCAGGGAAGCCCTGAGTGATCAAAAGCTGTTGAAAAGTGTTAAGCCAGTGTGTAACTACCAGAATTTCTTTTAGAAAACATGATATTATCTGTGTCCCTCTTGAACGATTTATTTTGGAAACTCCACTCTATGTGGGGTTTGAGTTTTCTGAGCATGTGATTTGCGTTTTTAGCTTCTTTTCAAATCTGGCAAGTGACACTGAAATAAACTGATACTAAATAATGAATAAACCCGTTATTGCTTAAATCACAGCAGCCTTGCCCCAATTTCAGCTATGCAAGTTCAACCTGCATGATTTCGGGTGGTTCATGAGTCCGTGTATTCCTACTTCTGCTAACAGCTTTGTGCTCTTCTTCACACAGACTCAACTCTTCATTTAATAAATGTTTTTAAAGATAAAAAAAAAAAGACATGATATTATCTGATCTTTGAAGAATGGATTGGAGTGGAAGAAATGACCACTCAGAGAAATCAATTAGGGACTGTAGCAATAGACCTTCTGATAAATGGCAGTAACAAGGACAAAAATAGGAAGTAGAAACTAGGTTAGGCATAAAGTATCAAGAAATCTTTAGGGATTAAAATCAATAGAACCTGGTTATAAAACAGCGTCAAGAATAACTCAAATTTCCAATCAGGGCAACTAGATGATAACCATATATTCCCATGAAAAAGTACTGAAAAAGGATACAGGCATTATGTGGGGATGGGGAAGGCTAAAGATGTGACATAGATGGAGATCAGGAGCTTACGGAACCACTGTCACACCAAAAGCATTAGTAGAGGTCGCTGGCGCTCTGGGGAGAGGTCTGAGCAGGAGACGGAAATTTGAGACTGAGAGGCCGAATGCCGCAGAAAATGGTGAAATCATCTAAGGAAAATGTTTAGAGGAGAAAAGTATAGAACAGAACGAGGCAGCCAGAAGAGTAGAAGAAAAAGTCCAGCGGTGTCACAACACCAAATACCAGGAAAAGAGCACAACCAAATGAGGGATCAAACAGCTGCTAAGAAATCAGACGATCAGGCAAAATAAGGCCCGAATTATTTTCACTCAGTCGAAAGACAGGGGAAGAAGCAAAACTTTTAACAAACAAGAATCCATGCACAGCAGTCTGGATGGGTCAAGGAAGGTGTTTTCTGTGGTGGTGATCTGCATAATAACGAGAAACTTTCAAAGGAAGAGGGTTGTTAAAGGCCCCCCAGGGGAAAACGGGAAATCAACCCTGGGAGGATCAGAACTTCCCATATCACAAGGGTGAAGTGAAGTGAAGTGGAAGTCTCTCAGATGTGTCCAACTCTGCGGCCTCATGGACTATACAGTCCGTGCAATTCTCCAGGCCAGAATACTGGAGTGGGTAGCCTTTCCCTTCTCCAGGGGATCTTCCCAACCCAGGGATCGGAGCCAGGTCTCCTACACTGAAAGCAGGTTCTTTTTTTTTTTTTTTTTAACTTTATTTTACTTTATAATACTGTATTGGTTTTGCCATACATCAACATGAATCTGCCACAGGTGTACACGTGTTCCCAATCCTGAACCCCCCTCCCACCTCTCTCCCCATACCATCTCTCTGGGTCATCCCAGTGCACCAGCCCCAAGTATCCTGTATCCTGCATCGAACCTAGACTGGCGATTCATTTCTTATATGATATTATACATGTTTCAATGCCGTTCTCCCAAATCATCCCACCCTCTCCCTCTCCCTCTCCCAGAGAGTCCAAAAGACTGTTCTATACTTCTGTGTCTCTTTTGCTGTCTCGCATACAGGGTTATCGTTACCGTCTTTCTAAATTCCATATATATGTGTGAGGTGGATGAAACTGGAGCCGATTATACAGAGTGAAGTAAGCCTGAAGGCAGGTTCTTTACCAACTGAACCACAAGGGCAGGAATCAGCTTGGATGGGAGGCAGCACTCCTTTTACAGAGTCTCACTTTTCTTGTGCTGGGTCCATTCTGGCTGTCAGATGAGTCTATGTGCCCCATTTCAGAAACATATTTTCAAAGCATTAAACTATATAATATTACAAAGGAAACAAGTATGTAGAAGTATAATTATCAAATCAGTGTATACCAATATATCAGAAGTATAATTATAAAATTTGCTACTTTTAAAAGTAACATCATTAAATGGCAAGATCTAATGTTGGGGATAATTCTACTGTTTGAAGCAGTGATGAGCATAAATAACTTTTGATAGATCTGAAAGACCTATAATGTGACATAAAAGAATTGATTATTGGTAGTAAAATCACAGGTACAATAACTACTAAATTTTATTTAAAAGTTACTAAAAATAAAGAGGCATCTTTTTTTTTTTTTTACAGATCCAAGTTCTAAGGTCCTCTGAATTCTATCAGTGGGTATCTATTAAGAACCCCTGCACTGAAACTTAAGGGAGGAAAAGTATATAAATGTACATGCTGGTAACTTTGGAGGTCTGGGATAGAGAAATTAAAGTGACTATGATTGTCTCTTTTATTTTAGAAAGTTGAGAATGAATTAACCTAGGAAAAAGAGAGGGATAATTTGAGAGGTAGTAGTTTGAGGAGCAGAAGGAGAGGGTGTGAATTCTTGGTATAGGAATGAGATAAACTTGACCAGAGAAATGTAAAATTGCTTACTTCAATGAACACCTAATTAAAGTTGATACTCTTGAGTGTATGGTGATAACAATCTATATGTACTAAAAACAATGAATATGAATGTATACATAAATTAATGCCAAAATAAAGAAGATTAAAAGAAAACATTTAATAACATTTTTAAATAGCATGTAATTTTTATTTTTCCTCTTTTCTCTTGGCTTTTCAAAATTTCTTCAATAAACATATGT
Source organism: Cephalophus harveyi (assembly GCA_006410635.1). Taxonomy (NCBI): domain Eukaryota; kingdom Metazoa; phylum Chordata; class Mammalia; order Artiodactyla; family Bovidae; genus Cephalophus; species Cephalophus harveyi. The sequence continues at coordinate 523,743 of SJYT01015464.1, read as the reverse complement.
TGCTGAGAACAAATAGCAATGAACAGAAAAATGTGGTTCTGCAAACTGAGATTGCAAGAGGTTGGGGACTAAAGTGGAACACTTGTCTTGGGAGCAAAATCCAGAAATTATTAGTAGAATCCATGAGTCAGTGACTACCTCAAGATACAAAAATGTGTCTTTCTCACTTTATCAAAATTCATGTTGCAAAGCAAGATAATTTTTTTTAATTGTGCCAAAAATACTGAGATGTTAAGCCTTACTGAAACATTTTGAATGTGAATACATGGGGCAAAGTATTGCACATTTTCCTGGCAGAAAGCACAATCACTACTCAGAGCAGATTTATATGAATCTTTTTTTTTTCCATGTGGATTCAACCATTTTTAAAAAAGAGAGAAACTATGCCTTCTTTTTCAAGTAAATTATTTGAACATGCACATTTGAAAGGAATAATTTTTTCTGATAATACTTTTTACTGCTATATTGCTAAGAGTAGGTTTCCCAGACCACTGTACATTTCAAAATAATGCACCCTATTACTTAGCCAGTCCCCTCTCTTCAGTAAGTACCATAACTCTGAAGCTTGACAGGTATAATTCAGAAACTCCTACAAATGTCACCTGCCANAATACTTTTTACTGCTATATTGCTAAGAGTAGGTTTCCCAGACCACTGTACATTTCAAAATAATGCACCCTATTACTTAGCCAGTCCCCTCTCTTCAGTAAGTACCATAACTCTGAAGCTTGACAGGTATAATTCAGAAACTCCTACAAATGTCACCTGCCACTATAATTTCTACTCCACATTTTTATAATGGGCCTCACAGAGGACCTGCAGTGCTATTTTTTCCAGTTCTTTTGTGACTTCTGGTCATATTTTTATGCTAATCTTTTTCATTGCATGAATATAAAAAAAGTTGGTGCTGGACTGGTGTAAGTCAATATAAAGCAGAATAAGTGCAATTCCATATTATCACAGTGTGAAGTAAAAATGTTAGCATTACTTTATTAATAATGCACAGAGTATATTTATATTTATTCAAGTTATTTTGTTTCTACATCTTATATTAAGTAAATATATTATGTAGTCTCTATGTAAGTAGCATTTACAGAGAAGGTCAATAAATATACAATTATGAGAGAGGTTCTAAAGTTTTATTTCTACCCATCTACCACTCATTGCTGCTGCTCCTAAGTCGCTTCAGTCGTGTCCGACTCTGTGCGACCCCATAGAGGGCAGACCACCAGGCTCCTCTGTCCCTGGGATTCTCCAGGCAAGATTACTGGAGTGGGTTGCCATTTCCTTCTCCACTACCACTCACTAGTTACTCTTTAACCATCCATCAGTTAATCAGCTTTACTTTCTTAGTAGTTTTTATTTCTAACATATATAGGGCTTCAGTTCAGTTCAATTCAGTTGCTCAGTCGTGTCCGACTCTTTGCGACCCCATGAATTGCAGAACGCCAGGCCTCCCTGTCCATCACCAACTCCTGGAGTTTACTCAAAATCACATCATTGAGTCAGTGATGCCATCCAGCCATCTCATCTTCTGTCATCCCCTTCTCCTCCTGCCCACAATCCCTCCCAGCATCAGGGTCTTTTCCAATGAGTCAACACTTCTCATGAGGTGGCCAAAGTACTGGAGTTTCAGCTTTAGCATCATTCCTTCCAAAGAAATCCCAGGGCTGATCTCCTTCAGAATGGACTGGTTGGATCTCCTTGCAGTCCAAGGGACTCTCAAGTGTCTT
>SJYT01015464.1:481268-521336 GCA_006410635.1 Cephalophus harveyi | reverse complement strand
GACCCCATGGACTGCAGCCTACCAGGCTCCTCCGTCCATAGGATTTTCCAAGCAAGAGTACTGGAGTGGGGTGCCATTGCCTTCTCCAATATAGGGCCTACTATTACATAATTCTATCAGGCTGCAATATACTTCCAAACTTATCCTGTAGTAAATTTTCTTTAAGTTCACTCTGAGATATCTTGCAAAAGCAATTTGTCCATTCCCACACACCTCATTCATCTTCACTCAGATTTACTTTAAAGTTCTTCAGTTTCCGCATTTATTTTTTTTCTGCTTAGCAAAATCTTTCTCGCTACATTTTAGCTCAAAAGCTTCAATCATTAAAAAATACCTTCACATTTCATTCAGAACTGATCACTTATTGGTCTGGCTATCACAGCAAAAAACTTATACCTCTATCATACATATGATTTTATCACAATCTGTTGATTTGTTGCTTTCCATTTAAGGTTTTTATTTCTTTGAAGATAGCGTTTTGTCTTACTTATGTCTTTTTATCTCTATAATCTATTGCAGTCCTTTGTTCTGGCAAGGATCTTGATAAATGCTTATGACATTATATTGACTTGTGTTGGGCTTTTGAACTTGACCAATGATGGTTGGATGTGAAGGACTCAGAGGATTTGGTACTAAAAAGCAGCCTAGTGAATTCATATTTAGGAATTAGCAGTTAGGTAGAAGCCCTTGGGAGGGAAAAAGCAAAGTGCCTTGGGCAATATCAACATGAATGTGACACCTAAACAAGCGTTATAGACCCCTGCCTTTTCTGTACACATGGCACCTGCCACACAGGGATATTGGGAAATTGTCAGAACTTGCCGGAGTGGCTGTAATGAAACAAGAGCACAGTAATGTGGCAGCCAGCCCCCGCCAGTTGAAGTCTCTTTTCATCAGGTTTGATTCATCTGGTCCCTGACATCTTTTCACTTCTAATCAGATCCATGGAGAAAATCCTTGTACTTTGTCTCTTGTCTTGCACCTAAATATTTTATATGTGAAGACAGCTACAGGCTTATGTGAATGCCACTTGATATGTATAGAAGGCTTATACTCTATAGAAGCCATATGCCAATGCCTAGGTTTCAATATCGGAGAAGGCAATGACATCCCGCTCTAGCACTCTTGCCTGGAAACTCCCATGGGCGGAGGAGCCTGGTAGGCTACAGTCCATGGGGTCGCTGAGTCAGACACGACTGAGCAACTTCGCTTTGACTTTTCACTTTCATGCATTGGAGAAGGAAATGGCAACCCACTCCAATGTTCTTGCCTGGAGAATCCCAGGGATGGCGGAGCCCAGTGGGCTGCCGTCTGTGGGGTCGCACAGAGTCGAACACGACTGAAGCGACTTAGCAGCAGCAGCAGCAGCAGGTTTCAATATAGCATGTACTTTTCACCTTGTTTCTCATTCTAAAATCAAGTAATCATTTTTCATTATCTTTCTGAAATAAAAGACACACACACTCATCCACACATCAAACACATACACACACATGTTTGCAGGCATAAAGATTGAGATTGATTTTACAATTGACTTTCTTGTTAAAGCACCAAAGATCACATGAAGATCCAGCTGCCCTGAGGTTTAATTTCTATGAAGTTATCACAACAGGACAGTGGGCCCCATCTGACCTGAAGACTTTGCAGAGGAGATGTCTAATACCTGGCTGGTATGCAGTCCACATAGAAAGATGGCTCACTTACTTTGCTACTTCTCAGGTAATGTCTTGAAATGAATTTCTTCTGTTTGCTGTATCATGATAGTGTTGCACTGACAAGCAGAAAATATAAATTAACATTGCCACAGATAGCAATTTATTATCAGAGATGATCAGACCTAAGGAAGAAATGTGGATTTTTACATTTCTAAAGGCAGTGGTAGTACTACAATGTTACGTGACTATGAAACACGTTCTTAGGATCTCGTCCTCACACCGGAAGCTTCACGCGCTTCATAGGCAGTAACCAATAGCAGAACCGCCAGTTAAATGGAACATCTGTTGAACACCATGTGCAAATACCCATGCATCACCTATCGCGTGGAACTCTTATGAGAAAAGGTCATGGATTAGACTGTCAAAATGGGAAGTAATGTAAAAGCTCTAAGAACCTGGGATAGAACAGGAAATAGGGATTTGAGGAAAGTGTCCACACGCTTTATCTTCTTCATTCCAGTTTGGCTCACAACCAAAACCTGAGTTCTCTGCCATGGTTTGCAAGGAGAATAGATGAGTAGTTTTCATCTGTATGCCCATTATTTCTAAGCCCTTCACTCTAAAATTAACTCATGGGATTTCATAGTTTGGATAATAACCTGATTACAGAACAGATGGAAAATCGTGTTTCTACTGCACTACTGAATCAAGAAAGTGTCAACATCTATTTCTGATTTACAATCACGTTAGTTAAGGGTTATGAATAATGCCTTTGGCAAACTTTGTTGTGTTATTTGGAAGGACATCAGAATAGTAAATATGCATATGTATACTAAAGAGTGCATATTTTCTTTCTATTCACACTGATCTAATTGATTAACATACTATCAGGTCAAGGGAGGCAGATCAGTCTACCTAATATAGTTTTGTTCTTCATAGAGTGACTATTTTTGACTCTACAGTTGCTAATTATTGATGGACAGCAGCTAAGATCTGACCCAGCTACTGTGATGGATGAAGTCCAGAAGTTTCTGGGAGTTACACTTCATTATAATTACTCTGAAGCACTAACGTGAGTCTATTCTCATGCTTGATTTCATTTCCATTATTTGCCGTCATAAATTATCACTGGTAGGTGTGTATATAGCATCATTAATACTAGCTATGAATTTAAAAAGCAGTCAAAGGAATATACTAAAGAGTGCATATTTTCTTTCTATTCACACTGATCTAATTGATTAACATACTATCAGGTCAAGGGAGGCAGATCAGTCTACCTAATATAGTTTTGTTCTTCATAGAGTGACTATTTTTGACTCTACAGTTGCTAATTATTGATGGACAGCAGCTAAGATCTGACCCAGCTACTGTGATGGATGAAGTCCAGAAGTTTCTGGGAGTTACACTTCATTATAATTACTCTGAAGCACTAACGTGAGTCTATTCTCATGCTTGATTTCATTTCCATTATTTGCCGTCATAAATTATCACTGGTAGGTGTGTATATAGCATCATTAATACTAGCTATGAATTTAAAAAGCAGTCAAAGGAACATCCTTATTATTCATGTAGTACATCCCTTTCAATACCAGGATATTTTATTGGCATAAGAATATGCCTATAGAACACCTTATAGCCATTTTATATATCACAAATTTCCCTTTTTGTGAGCTCTTTCCCAACACAAGTTTATGTAAATGTCNTTTAAAAAGCAGTCAAAGGAATGTCCTTATTATTCATGTAGTACATCCCTTTCAATACCAGGATATTTTATTGGCATAAGAATATGCCTATAGAACACCTTATAGCCATTTTATATATCACAAATTTCCCTTTTTGTGAGCTCTTTCCCAACACAAGTTTATGTAAATGTCCTTTCCCAACACAAGTTTATGTAAATGTCTTACATGCCTACTCTGTGCAGAAAGTGTCCTAAGAATGGAGTTTACAGAGGTGAAACAGATGATCTTTATCCCCAAGTAATTTGCACGTTAGAAATAAAATGTTGATGGCCACAGTTACCCGTATGAAAATGAGTAGTATTTCAGGCAGAACTGGGAAAGGGATACATTCATGTTTTACTCTGTATTTATTACATTGTGTATAAAGTGAAAGTGAAGTCGTTCAGTCTGTCCGACTCTTAGCGACCCCATGGACTGCAGCCTACCAGGCTCCTCCATCCATGGGATTTTCTAGGCAAGAGTACTGGAGTGGGTTGCCTTTTCCTTCTCCAGGGAACTTCCCGACCCAGGGATCGAACCCAGGTCTCCTGCATTGTATACAGATGCTTTACCATCTGAGCCACCAGGGAAGCACATTGTGTATAACAAAATATAATCATGTATAACATTGCAGTGGTCTATTATTGTACAGCAAACCTCCCAAAACCTATCAGCATGTAACCGTAGCCATTTTATTATGTTCATGGATCCTGTGGGCTAGGAATTTAGACAGGACATAGTCAAGACAACTTGTCTCTGTTCAAAATACCTGGGACCATATCTGGGAAGACATGAATGTCTAGGTATGAGTTGAATGGCTGGAGACTGGAGTTTTCTGGAGGCTTCTTCACTCACATCTTTGGCTCTTAGACTGGATGGCTCAAAGCTGAGCTCAATGGCAGGAGATCTCTCTGGGTGGCTTTCTTGCAGTGAGCATCCTAAGTCACTTCAGTCATGATCAACTCTTTGGAACCCCATGGACTATAGCCCACCAGGCTCCTCTGTCCATGGGATTCTCCAGGCAAGAATACAGGAGTGGGTAGCCATGCCCTCCTCCAGGGAATCTTAGGTCCCCTGGGATCGAATCTGAGTCTCTTAGGTCCCCTGCATTGGCAGGCAGGTTCTTTACCACTTGCACCTCCTGGTAGTGACTGTGTGTTCTGAGAGGGAATGAGATGTGGAGGGAACACAGTTCGAGGCCTTCTCTGACCTAGCCTTGCAAGTCACACAGCATCACTTACACCACATTCTGTTGATTGCAAGCAAGTCACTAGAGCCAGTCCAAATCCACAGGGATGCAAAGGAGCCTCCTCCTCTTGCTGGGGAGGGGCAAGGGAAGAGGTGGGGAAGGGTTATGGTTGCAGTCAGCTTGGGAAATAAAATCATATACTTTGGGTAATTAAAAATGGAACAAAAAAAGGAAAGAGGCAAAATAACAAACAAAAACAAAACCTCCAAGCTGTCAAAATATACATTTAAAAGGTCATGTACTTGACTCCTTCACAAGGCCTGATATAAAGCCTATTACGTTTTAGACAAAATTTTACAAGCCTGATTATATAATTTCCCAGTTCACACCAGATTAGAATCAGCAATTAGACAGTTAGAGAGGTCAATGGAGGGGTAGGAAAAGCAGTAATAAGACTGGGTTTTTCCTTACCCACTAAAACACACCTAATGAAGTTTTTACCTACACATGGCAATAACAACACACGCATGGCCCCTGTTGCTTAAGTAGACAGAGTGTCCTCTAATACACTTACATGAAGAGTCATTGGTGTCAGCACGGCCTCCCCTTACTCCCTGCAGTAGTTCAGGGAATGGTTTTAGCCTGTTTACTACAAATAGTTCCTTATGGTTCAATAAACCTATAAAATTATACTTTTAAAGAAGAGATTACAAACAAGTACAGAATATATGGTTTTTAATATGTCTCACACATCACAAAAATTAATAACTACAGTGATGTTCAGTGTAATAAAAGAAGTCTTGTGGCAACCAATTCATGTCCTCAAAGTTATCTAACAGTTATTTGAGAAAGCCTTTGCATCTTAATTTCACAATTTCATGCCTGCTAAACCAAACCATAAAACAAGGAATTGATATAACTTAGCAAGAATAAATGCCCTTTGTTAGACTCCATGTTTATAACATCGTCAATGCAATAAATGATACCAGGACAGCAAAATAATGTGGATTCAAGGTTTTAACAACCCTATCTAAAAAAAATGACTTTCAATAGTCTGGATGGCTCTCCTTCCTCAGATCATATTAAGCTCTGCCTCATAACAGCTGTTTGGAGAGTGAGAGAGACGGGAGCCTGTCCTGAGACCTCTGCACACCCGAGAGCAGAGGACATGCTCTCAGTGTGTATAAATATCTTAACTTGATTGCCAAAGCTGTATTTTACCTTAATGCAGTTAAACATTCTCATCCTGAGGCAGAAGATGCTGTTTAGGGGCACCGTTATGCCACCTCCCCCATTTCATTTTGCACAGCATGCCAAATTGTTCTTCCTCTTGGGAAATTAATGAAAACCAAAGAAAGGCCTATGATAGGCAAGACACAGATTGGAAATGTCCAGGTTGGAAATGACTCTGTCTTCCTTTTATCCATTTAACCAGTGATGTATTTAATTTTAATTGATAACATGTACTAGGACAACCTGGACTGTGAGGATCAGGCCTCTAATAATAGATTGGGCAGGGAACTGTGAAGAAAATTTCCCTCTCTCTCTAAATGAGTTCACATATGTGCACAAGCAAATTGCAGGTGCATCGGTATTATAGGAATGGGCCCAGGGCAACAAAATATTCTGCAACTAATTAACTTTACATCCTAGTCAATTATGCTTCATCCTTCTAAAACATCTGCTGAGCAACAAAAATGCAAACCTTTTCGATGTTTTATGCATGCAGAAATTCCCATAGCAGTAAATCTAAAATTTCCCTTCCTATTTGGTTTATTCTTTCCTTTTTCCTATCTTGTTAGTCCTAAACAAAAATTCTTATATATCTGAGTTTAAACAAATAATTAGATTACACATTCTTTCTTTGGTAACTTTGTGCGGCCAAGGACACAAAACAATGTTAGAATTTTTTTTTATGAGTATCGAGATCTGAATGATCCAATAGAATCATTCACTTTCAACAAAAGAAATGAAGAGTTGGCTAATGTTCCACTCACCATTTGTATAACCCGTGTCTTATTTTCTCTGGAAAAATATACTGAATTATATCTTTAGCCTTTTAATTTCATCCTTGAAAAGTGTAAACATCTTGAACTGCTAAAAAAAAATAGTATTTTTCTTAAAAGTTTTAAAATTCATGTTTGTATTCAAAGAAATATGTTTATATTATGTTGTCACCTTAATATATACTATTAAATGACTTCAAAGAAATTTGCTAATATATTTTGACAGGGAAATCATATAAATAAAAAAATAAATATTGTAAAGTCCTGTATATATGATTGTAGTTTTGTTGATTCATCCTTGATCTTTTATGGATGAATAGATAAAATATAAAAACAATAATTTCATCATAAGAACTGTCTCTTATACACATCTCTAAACAAAAATTCTTATATATCTGAGTTTAAACAAATAATTAGATTACACATTCTTTCTTTGGTAACTTTGTGCGGCCAAGGACACAAAACAATGTTAGAATTTTTTTTTATGAGTATCGAGATCTGAATGATCCAATAGAATCATTCACTTTCAACAAAAGAAATGAAGAGTTGGCTAATGTTCCACTCACCATTTGTATAACCCGTGTCTTATTTTCTCTGGAAAAATATACTGAATTATATCTTTAGCCTTTTAATTTCATCCTTGAAAAGTGTAAACATCTTGAACTGCTAAAAAAAAATAGTATTTTTCTTAAAAGTTTTAAAATTCATGTTTGTATTCAAAGAAATATGTTTATATTATGTTGTCACCTTAATATATACTATTAAATGACTTCAAAGAAATTTGCTAATATATTTTGACAGGGAAATCATATAAATAAAAAAATAAATATTGTAAAGTCCTGTATATATGATTGTAGTTTTGTTGATTCATCCTTGATCTTTTATGGATGAATAGATAAAATATAAAAACAATAATTTCATCATAAGAACTGTCTCTTATACACATCTCTAAACAAAAATTCTTATATATCTGAGTTTAAACAAATAATTAGATTACACATTCTTTCTTTGGTAACTTTGTGCGGCCAAGGACACAAAACAATGTTAGAATTTTTTTTTATGAGTATCGAGATCTGAATGATCCAATAGAATCATTCACTTTCAACAAAAGAAATGAAGAGTTGGCTAATGTTCCACTCACCATTTGTATAACCCGTGTCTTATTTTCTCTGGAAAAATATACTGAATTATATCTTTAGCCTTTTAATTTCATCCTTGAAAAGTGTAAACATCTTGAACTGCTAAAAAAAAATAGTATTTTTCTTAAAAGTTTTAAAATTCATGTTTGTATTCAAAGAAATATGTTTATATTATGTTGTCACCTTAATATATACTATTAAATGACTTCAAAGAAATTTGCTAATATATTTTGACAGGGAAATCATATAAATAAAAAAATAAATATTGTAAAGTCCTGTATATATGATTGTAGTTTTGTTGATTCATCCTTGATCTTTTATGGATGAATAGATAAAATATAAAAACAATAATTTCATCATAAGAACTGTCTCTTATACACATCTCTAAACAAAAATTCTTATATATCTGAGTTTAAACAAATAATTAGATTACACATTCTTTCTTTGGTAACTTTGTGCGGCCAAGGACACAAAACAATGTTAGAATTTTTTTTTATGAGTATCGAGATCTGAATGATCCAATAGAATCATTCACTTTCAACAAAAGAAATGAAGAGTTGGCTAATGTTCCACTCACCATTTGTATAACCCGTGTCTTATTTTCTCTGGAAAAATATACTGAATTATATCTTTAGCCTTTTAATTTCATCCTTGAAAAGTGTAAACATCTTGAACTGCTAAAAAAAAATAGTATTTTTCTTAAAAGTTTTAAAATTCATGTTTGTATTCAAAGAAATATGTTTATATTATGTTGTCACCTTAATATATACTATTAAATGACTTCAAAGAAATTTGCTAATATATTTTGACAGGGAAATCATATAAATAAAAAAATAAATATTGTAAAGTCCTGTATATATGATTGTAGTTTTGTTGATTCATCCTTGATCTTTTATGGATGAATAGATAAAATATAAAAACAATAATTTCATCATAAGAACTGTCTCTTATACACATCTCTAAACAAAAATTCTTATATATCTGAGTTTAAACAAATAATTAGATTACACATTCTTTCTTTGGTAACTTTGTGCGGCCAAGGACACAAAACAATGTTAGAATTTTTTTTTATGAGTATCGAGATCTGAATGATCCAATAGAATCATTCACTTTCAACAAAAGAAATGAAGAGTTGGCTAATGTTCCACTCACCATTTGTATAACCCGTGTCTTATTTTCTCTGGAAAAATATACTGAATTATATCTTTAGCCTTTTAATTTCATCCTTGAAAAGTGTAAACATCTTGAACTGCTAAAAAAAAATAGTATTTTTCTTAAAAGTTTTAAAATTCATGTTTGTATTCAAAGAAATATGTTTATATTATGTTGTCACCTTAATATATACTATTAAATGACTTCAAAGAAATTTGCTAATATATTTTGACAGGGAAATCATATAAATAAAAAAATAAATATTGTAAAGTCCTGTATATATGATTGTAGTTTTGTTGATTCATCCTTGATCTTTTATGGATGAATAGATAAAATATAAAAACAATAATTTCATCATAAGAACTGTCTCTTATACACATCTCTAAACAAAAATTCTTATATATCTGAGTTTAAACAAATAATTAGATTACACATTCTTTCTTTGGTAACTTTGTGCGGCCAAGGACACAAAACAATGTTAGAATTTTTTTTTATGAGTATCGAGATCTGAATGATCCAATAGAATCATTCACTTTCAACAAAAGAAATGAAGAGTTGGCTAATGTTCCACTCACCATTTGTATAACCCGTGTCTTATTTTCTCTGGAAAAATATACTGAATTATATCTTTAGCCTTTTAATTTCATCCTTGAAAAGTGTAAACATCTTGAACTGCTAAAAAAAAATAGTATTTTTCTTAAAAGTTTTAAAATTCATGTTTGTATTCAAAGAAATATGTTTATATTATGTTGTCACCTTAATATATACTATTAAATGACTTCAAAGAAATTTGCTAATATATTTTGACAGGGAAATCATATAAATAAAAAAATAAATATTGTAAAGTCCTGTATATATGATTGTAGTTTTGTTGATTCATCCTTGATCTTTTATGGATGAATAGATAAAATATAAAAACAATAATTTCATCATAAGAACTGTCTCTTATACACATCTCTAAACAAAAATTCTTATATATCTGAGTTTAAACAAATAATTAGATTACACATTCTTTCTTTGGTAACTTTGTGCGGCCAAGGACACAAAACAATGTTAGAATTTTTTTTTATGAGTATCGAGATCTGAATGATCCAATAGAATCATTCACTTTCAACAAAAGAAATGAAGAGTTGGCTAATGTTCCACTCACCATTTGTATAACCCGTGTCTTATTTTCTCTGGAAAAATATACTGAATTATATCTTTAGCCTTTTAATTTCATCCTTGAAAAGTGTAAACATCTTGAACTGCTAAAAAAAAATAGTATTTTTCTTAAAAGTTTTAAAATTCATGTTTGTATTCAAAGAAATATGTTTATATTATGTTGTCACCTTAATATATACTATTAAATGACTTCAAAGAAATTTGCTAATATATTTTGACAGGGAAATCATATAAATAAAAAAATAAATATTGTAAAGTCCTGTATATATGATTGTAGTTTTGAATTTCCATTGTACAATTGGTGAGGTTCTCTTAAAATTCTGTATATAATTTATAATCATTATATGTTTATTTTCATTTATATCTTTGATCTTTTGTAGTTTTGATCCCCAAAAGGGCTTTTGGTGTCAACTATTGGAAGGAGGAAAGACCAAATGCCTTGGAAAAAGCAAAGGTCGAAAGTATCCACCCATGGATCCAGAGGTAATATTTTCCTTATCTTTGAAAATCTCTGGTAGTGTTGAGTCCAAGTATGCTTTGCTTGCAGCACAATAGGCCGATGAATCTGAGCGAGGAGGTTCTGGGATGAGGAATAGGACTTTATTCCGAAAGCTGGCTGACAGAGAAGATGGCAGACTAACATCTCAAAATAGCCATCTTCTCTGGGTCTGGATGCCAGGTTCTTTTATGGATCAGAAATGGGACAAGGTGAGGAAACAACGTAAAAAGGCCATTAATCTTGCAAACATTTACCAGAATGGCAAGCCTCAGGCAGAGGGTTGTGTTAATTTCTTCCTGCCATCTACAGGTGGACAGAGTTCTGAACAAAGGCACTTTAATTTAACAGTCAGGCAGAGGGGCAGGATTCTCTGAGGCAGACCATTAATGTATGATTATGATGACAAAAGCAATGGAAAACAAGTCAAAGAAACAGTTCCAACATGGAGACAGAATTAATCCTTTCCCGTTACAGTAGAACCCTATATATACAACTGTTTCAAAATTAGTAGACAATAAATTTGATTCTTTTTTCTTGACTTTCTTTGCTATCAATAATTTTATATATTTAGAAGAGAGATAGACCAGCAGATAGAGATGATTAGTAGATATTCATGGAAATTGTATGCTGACGGGATGCAATTCAAATATAAATACTGAATAGTAACTTCTTTCCAAGTGTGTAAAGGGCCCAAACAAATAATCTAGTAAACAATGATTTTGTATAAAATATTTAAGCATTATTGTTACATACTGAATATGTATATCCAGTGCCTATACCATGCATGGTATGGACCTAACAGAAGCAGAAGATATTAAGAAGAGGTGGCAAGAATACACAGAAGAACTGTACAAAAAAGATCTTCATGACCCAGATAATCATGGTGGTGTGATCACTCACCTAGAGCCAGACATCCTGGAATGTGAAGTCAAGTGGGCCTTAGAAAGCATCACTATGAACAAAGCTAGTGGAGGTGATGGAATTCCAGTTGAGCTATTTCAAATCCTGAAAGATGATGCTGTAAAAGTGCTGTGATCAGTATGCCAGCAAATTTGGAAAACTCAGCAGTGGCCACAGGACTGGAAAAGGTCAGTTTTCATTCCAATCCCAAAGAAAGGCAATGCAAAAGAATGCTCAAACTACCGCACAATTGCACTCATCTCACACACTAGTATAGTAATGCTCAAAATTCTCCAAGCCAGGCTTCAGCAATACATGAACCGTGAACTTCCAGATGTTCAAGCTGGTTTTAGAAAAGGCAGAGGAACCAGAACTCAAATTGCCAACATCTGCTGGATCATCAAAAAAGCAAGAGAGTTCCAGATAAACATCTATTTCTGCTTTATTGACTATGCCAAAGCCTTTGACTGTGTGGATCACAATAAACTGTGGAAAATTCTTCAAGAGATGGGAACACTAGGCAACTTGACCTGCCTCTTGAAAAACCTATATGCAGGTCAGGAAGCAACAGATAGAACTGGACATGGAACAACAGACTGGATCCAAACAGGAAAAGGAGTACGTCAAGGCTGTATACTGTCACCCTGCTTATTTAACTTATAGGCAGAGTACATCATGAGAAACGCTGGGCTGGAAGAAGCACAGCTGGAATCAAGGTTGCCGGGAGAAATATCAATAACCTCAGATATGCAGATGATACCACCCTTATGGCAGAAAGTGAAGAGAAACTAAAAAGCTTCTTGATGAAAGTGAAAGAGGAGAGTGAAAAAGTTGGTTTAAAGCTCAGCATTCAGGAAACTAAGATCATGGCATCGGGTCCCATCATTTCATGGGAAATAAATGGGGAAACAGTAGAAACTTTATTTTGGGGGGCTCCAAAATCACTGCAGATGGTGATGGCAGCCATGAAATTAAAAGATGCTTACTCCTTGGAAGGAAAGTTATGACCAACATAGATAGCATATTCAAAAGCAGAGACATTACTTTGCCAACAAAGGTCCGTCTAGTCAAGGCTATGGTTTTTCCTGTGGTCATATATGGATGTGAGAGCTGGACTGTGAAAAAAGCTGAGTGCCAAAGAATTGATGCTTTTGAACTGTGGTGTTGGAGAAGACTCTTGAGAGTCCCTTGGACTGCAAGGAGACCCAACCAGTCCATTCTAAAGGAGATCAGCCCTGGGTGTTCATTGGAAGGACTGATGCTAAAGCTGAAACTCCAATACTCTGGCCGCCTCATGAGAAGTGTTGACTCACTGGAAAAGACCCTGATGCTGGGCGGGATTGTGGGTAGGAGGAGAAGGGGATGACAGAGGATGAGATGGCTAGATGGCATCAGTTTGCATAAACTCTGGGAGTTGGTAATGGACAGGGAGGCCTGGCATGCTGTGATTCATGGGGTCACAGGGAGTTGGACATGACTGAGCGACTGAACTGAACTGAACTGATACCATGAATGGTACTGAGTTGAGCCATGGAGAGTAAACTGTTCTGATCAACAATTACAACATGTGGTGGAGAGGTGTTTCCATATCACCAAACAAGGCTCAGGTACCAGCTGGGTCTCCACAACTCAACACAGTACTGACACTGTCTACAAAGAAAGAGAGAGTGTCAGGTCCCACAGGGAAAAACAGCAACCACCTCAGTATCCAAATGATACCACTCTAATGGTAGAAAATGAAGAGGAACAAAAGAGCCTCTTGAGGGTGAAAGAGAGTTAAAGAGCCTATTTAAAACTAAATATTAAAAAAAAAAAAAAACAACACTAAGATCATTGCATTCGACACCTTTACTTTATGGCAAATAGAGGGAGAAATGGTGGAAGTAATGACAGATTTCCTCTTCTTGGGCTCTAAAATTACCACAGATGGTGACTGCACCCATGAAATCAGAAGACATTTGCTTCTTGGCAGGGAAGCTATAACAAACCTAGACATTGTGTTGAAAAGCAGAGACATTACTCTGCCGACAAAGGTCCAGATAGTCAAGGCTATGGTCTCCCCAGTGGTCAAGTACGGTTGTGAGAGCTGAAGGCATAAAGAAGGCGTAGCGCCAAAGAATTAATGCCTTCAAACTGTGATGCTGGAAAAGACTCCTGAAAGTCCCTTGGACAGCAAGATGAAACCAGTCAATCTTAAGGGAAACCAGCCCTAAATGCTCCTTGGAAGCACTGATGCTGAAGCTGAAACTCCAGTATTTTGTCATCTAACACAAATAGCCAACTGATTGGAAAAGTTCCTGATGCTGGGAAAGATTGAGGACAGAAAGAAAAGAGGGTGTCAGAGGATGAGATGGCTTGATGGCATCACCGATGCAATAAACATGAACTTGGACAAACTTCAGGAGATGGTGAGGGACATGGAAGCCTGGCATGCTTCCATTTGGTCACAAAGAGTTGGACATAACTGGACGACTTAACAACAAAAACAAAAAGCCTTCTCATTAACAAAACAAAGTATACCTTTATCATTATCTCACTTAGGAAATTCCAAGTGAGCCTTGTGCCAAAAATGGAGTCAATGACCAACTATATATTTCTAATTATAATTCAAAATGTCACGAATAAGTTACAGGATAAAACAGTTATTATGAGCCTAGATTTATTATAGGAGAGTAAATTAGTTATGGTCACTTGTTTATAAAAAATATATATAAAACAATATCAAACTGCAAAAAGGCAGGGGAGAAAAATCTATCAGTAAAAGTTATGATATGAGGAGACAGAAGGATTGGGAAACTAGTTAGCAATCAACTGAGCAGATATAGTGAGCTATCTCTCCTAAGACAGTGTGGGCATAAGGAGGATGGAAGTGATTAAGTGTTACTATGGAAATAGAAGAACCAGAAGGTTCTCAAATTATACTCTTGAACCCAATAATTTCAAAAAGGCTTCAAAAATCATGTTGATCTACCAAGAAATCAATGAAACGACTCCACTACTTCTATAAACATCTTATCCAGAATTTGAAGTGTTCACAATCCACTTGAAGTGAAGAAATGTAGTGAAAAACCTAGTGAATGGACAAGAAAAAAAGTAGTTATCTTGAATTCATTTCCACAGTATACAAGTTGCTAAGGGAATTTTAGAAAGAAAGAAACTACTTTGTGCTAAAATATTGGGAGGGATTTAAGACAGATGGTATGTTGCTGCTGCTGCTGCTGCTAAGTCGCTTCAGTCGTGTCCGACTCTGTGCGACCCCATAGACGGCAGCCCACCAGGCTCCCCCGTCCCTGGGATTCTCCAGGCAAGAACACTGGAGTGGGTTGCCATTTCCTTCTCCAATGCATCAAAGTGGAAGGTGAAAGTGAAGTAGCTCAGTCGTTTCGCTTCAGTCGTGTCCGACTCTGTGCGACCCCATAGACGGCAGCCCACCAGGCTCCCCCGTCCCTGGGATTCTCCAGGCAAGAACACTGGAGTGGGTTGCCATTTCCTTCTCCAATGCATGAAAGTGAAAGGTGAAAGTGAAGTCGCTCAGTCGTGTCCAACTCTTGACCCCATGGACTGCAGCCCACCAGAGATGGTATAAGTTTGACCAAATGGAAACTGCTGCCTATATTTCACAGGAAAAACATTCACCTCTATTATTTTATCAAAAAGACACAGAACTATGTTCAATGGATTCTAATATGAGATAAGTGACATTCAGAGGAAAAACCCATTAACTTTTTTTTTTTGTCTACTTGGAATAAAATAAACTAAAACCACAGATGTGTTTTATAATCCCTTTTTCAGCTGTTCATCTAAAAATTGCCAATCACTCCAGCTTGGTTAGGAACATAAGAATCCCAGGAAAGATCACTATAATGACCTTTATAATAATACCTTATAAAATCTGTGAAATAGAAAATTTAATGGTTTTTCAAAAAATCTGTTTTTGTCCTAAAAAAATATAGAAAGCATTTTATAACATGGCAAGTTATTTCTTTAATCATGAAATTCAGCTTTGATGATTATGTTGACTGATTATCTTAATGCTGTGACCCGATTTTACATAAAGTGACCAATTTCATAAACAAAGGTGTTTCTTTTCTGTAGATTTTGTGCCACATCTGGTCCCTATTTACCTCACTGTTCTTTAGTATTACATGCTTCTCATCAACCTCTTCATCAGTCCCTCAGTAAAAACGTGTGCTTTATATTGAGTGGGACGCCATGCCCACCTCACTGACGGATGGTATTTAATGTATAAAAATATTGACTCAATGTTGTATACCCCAAACTGACATAATACTGTAAGTCAAATTATACTTCAGTTTAAAAAATTCAAAAAAGCTAATTCTCCAAATGCTCTAGGAAAATTAAGATATATATGCTATTCCTGGACCCATTTTTATTTTGCAACTATACGTCTGTCAAATCTTTCCTAAAGGTGAAAATAAATGGCATCCGTTGGAAAATAGAAAGAAATGCCTGTTTTATATGCAGTCCCATTGCCGTAGAATTTCTTAATATATTTGCACAATCTCATATAATGAACTAATAACTCCCCTTGTCTTCTTTTTGCTTTCAGTCTAGAACCTTCCTCTCTAATTACTACAGAGATCATAATGTGGAATTGTCCAAACTGTTACACAGACTGGGGCAGCCTCTACCATCATGGCTGAGACAGGAGCTTCAAAAAGTGAGATAGCACTGGAGAGGAGAACTAAGACTCACAAGACACTGACTTTTACTATGAAACAGAAAAGCAAACTCTCCATCTTTTATCCCTTTAATGCACTTGTGATTGTCAATAGAGGACCATGTGAATAAATCTCCTATCTTTTTCATAAAAATGAAAACTACGATATATGCACGCATTGGTGATTACTAGCGTAATTCCTCTGTGAGCTTTTGGGAAATAATGTGGGCTTTTACGGCACTACCTAGCTTGCAGTGTGGGGATCATGACACAACCCAGTTCCTCTGTTAACCATAACATTTTGGAAACTATGTTTTACTGAGTACCCTGATTATACGCAAGTGACAAGTTGAAATCTTAAGAAAAAAACTGTGATATCTGTAAATGAGGCTGGTAGTAAACCAATATCAGAATTAAGGGTGTACATTTTCCCTTGCTAATTTGAAAACACTTTTGCATTTGTTGTGAATTTATCAGTGTTATCTTATATTCTTATTTTGAGCAGTTATTATTTATTCTATTTATAGAATAAATAGAATACCTTTTCCTCTGTTAATCCTCTTTAGGAATGTCCTTGACTTGCCCAAGTTGTAAAGTTGTAACCTCCCACATGCTTGGTCTGTTTTGATCCTGTAGGAAGATACCATCTGCAAATAGCCCATAATAGTATTTTATCTGGCCAACATTCCATTCTCTGTGAATTTTGCATTCTGGTTCCAACACCATCTATCAGAGAATTGGGGGATAAATGAATGTGAAAGTGAATACTTTACATAATATTAACTACTATGTGTAAGGCCATCTTTCCATGGGTAAAAATCTTACCATACTATTAATCTAGGTATTTCCATTTTGATAATGATGTAGTATTTATATTTTGTTTTGCTATCCCCAGAAGGAAAAAAAAATACTTTATTGATAAGACTGGAATGAAAATACTAATATGTGTTTACAGGTAGAGTGAGGCACTTGTGCCTTTTATGTAGTATATATCAATCATTTAAAGCATGGACTTTTATTTATGCCAGTGCATATACTAATGCAGAAGATTATGTTTTTAATGCCTATCTAACAGAAGAAATGTAATCTAAAATTTACCTCTTTAAACACCACAAATTCTCTAAATTAAAACGTATTTCTCAGCCATATCATCCAAAAATTAATTTCTGGAGAAGAAATGATACTCTTCCTGTCTTAGAGTTGTAGGTTACTCTCCCATTTGGAAATTGTCATGCTAGTTGAATTTTTATCTCATTTGTCAATGAAGATATGTTAAATCTTTGTTAATCTTTTCAGTGATACATGAGGGTAAAATTTGAGCAGAACAGAAAATCAAAGTAAATTTGGAACATTACCTATGAATTCATCCTTCCTCCAGAGTAATTTTTCTACAGGCTGTAAATAACATTATGCTTGACATAATTCAACATCTTCAAAGGAAATGGAAGATCTTTGCATTTGTTTACTTGTTGTTTGTGGTTTTAAGCAAACAATTCAAGTATAATCTAAAAGAGAACCAATAATTTTTACATAGTTTATTCCAGGATTCAACTTTGGATTTATACTTTATTAAGATTTTTGTTTACTTTTCTTTTGTTTTCCCACTGCATCTAAAGGCTCTTTCTATTTTTCAGAAAATGTTAAGATTTTTTCTGGGCATGCGTTGATACAAATCACAGACTGATGCTTTTGTTGATTCTTTGTTAGGCGTGAGGCTTAATTTCTCAGTCTTACTGTTACTTAGGTGAGCATGTGCTGGATAGCATTCCATTAAGCACACTAAAATGATAACAATTGTGTATTTAGAGCTCTAGCTTTTTTGTTAATTTCCTCCAGTTTGCGTTCTAATTTTTTCTTTTGTGAACTAGAGATTAACTTTTTTCCCCCATAGATATTTGTAGAAATCAGATGAGATACTTTTCATATCAGGTAAAATTCATGTAATTAGGAGTCCAACTTATCTCTAGATTTTTTTCAAATGTAACTAATTTTCACCATTTTCTTTTTTTAAAAAATATAAATTTATTTATTTTAATTGGAGGTTAATTACTTTACAATATTGTATTGGTTTTGCCATACACGGACAGAGGAGCCTGGTAGGCTACAGTCCATGGGGTCGCAAAGAGTCGGACACGACTGAGCGACTTCACTTCACTTCACTTCACCTATGTGCAGAGAGCTGGGAGCAAAATTCCCCCAAATTCCAAGTTCAATTAGTCTCTTCTCCCCTGGTTCATTTCAATCAGTGTGTACATTTTTCTTAGTATAGACAACAAAATAAATTTTAATTTAATTATGTAATTCATCTCTTACAGTGAACTACTCTGAGGGACTCTGGGCTGTGAGAAGATTATAATAAATCTGAAAACTTTTAAGAATATCTTGGTTTTCCCAAATTTCACCCACTGGCTATTGAACTACTGACTCAAGATTTAACATACATAATTCTTTAACGTTCTAAATAAATTATCTTTCTTTTGAATGACATACTTTTTAAAATTTTAAAGAACTTCCTAAAACCTTTAAACAAGCCAGTATCTTCTCTTTGTTCCTTCTTTTTCTTAATTTACAAATATAATAATTTATTACATTAATAAAGATAAGGGACAATATTTGATATAAATCTATACCAAAATATGTATGTTTGTCAAATATTAGTCTCTAAAAATTGCATGACAAATCTCATACAAAAATTTTTTGCTTGTATTTAACAATGGCCTCAAAATAATTATGCAACAAGGAAGAATGCTAGGGAGGAAAATATATATTCCTCTAACACTGTATTTTTTCTAAAAAAAAAAAAAGTTCTTCATCCAATAAGAGATTTTATTTGTCTTGATTTCAACAAACCTATTCATGTGTACCTTATGGAGTTTTTGTTCTTCTGTCTCACTGTTGTAATATGACATAAAGTAACTTGTTCACATGAGTGTTGATTCATTTATTCGAGCAATTTATAGCCCAAAGATATTTTGAAAGCCTGGTTTTGGTGGCTAGATAATGTATTAACTATTTGCTTGATGGAGGTACCTTGAAAACAATTGTGGAAAATAGTTTCAGAAATAAAGAAATCAAACAGTCTTGCATATACAATTTAACTTCAACTGTAGAAACACACCTTGGCCATCAGTACATATATATAGTCTACTATATATATAGATATAGATGTATATATATACAAATGAATATTTTCTTGTGTGAGCCTGTGAGGTGAGCAGGAAAAGCAGAAAGACAACTCTGCATTTACTGAAATTGTTAAATAACTGATGTATTAATAGTACATACATAACATATCTTCGGTTCTCATTTCTTCAGAATAAATACTATTGTTGGTATGGTCACTAAAGTAATGTTGTTTCTCCTCTGAAGCCCAAAGTTTTAATCAACAGATGAGTCTTTTTCCTTCCCTTTTCCTTTTTTTGCCCTATACACACTCCCTGAATTCCAAACATATAACAAGTGTAACCAGGAGGCTAGGAGAGTGGATTTGGTGTATCTGGGTTTTACATCCCAATCCTGCCTTGAACAAGTTGTGTGCTAAGTTGCTTCAGTCGTGTCCGACTCTATGCAACCCCAGAGATGGCAGCCCACCAGGCTCCCCCGTCTCTGGGATTCTCCAGGCAAGAACCCTGGAGTGGGTTGCCATTTCCTTCTCCAATGCATGGAAGTGAAAAGTGAAAGTGAAGTCGTTCAGTCGTGTCCGACTCTTCGTGACTGCATGGACTGCAGCCCACCAGGCTCCTCCGTCCATGGGGTTTTCCAGGCAATAGTACTGGAGTGGAGTGCCATCGTCTTCTCCGGAACAAGTTGTGTAGCCTCAAACAATTTGTGGAACTTCTCTGAGTCACAGTTTTCTTTTCTGTAAAACAGAGACAACTGAGTATTACTTATTGGGTCATTGTAAACATTAAATGAGAATATACTTAAACAACTAGCTACAATGCCTAATGTAGTTATGCTGAAACATGTTTGTTATAGAAATAATGTGCAATATTCAAACCACTCTTTCTTGCTTCATTAAACAAGTATATGTTTTTCTACTCACTTTAATAATAAAGCATATATATCTTAAACATATAATTAACTGTATTTGGTTAAAAGAGAAATTTTCTTCACCATCATTGTCCAAAAATAAATTTTGCATGGCTCCCTGCTATTATTTTGATAAGTATTCAGAGCAAAAGTTTTCCATCTCAGTCCATTCTATTAAGGTCTCTTTATCCCTTTCCTCCTACTTACTTCTCCCTCCATTTATCTAATAGAACATTTCCCTTGTAAATCGCTCTCTTCAAATTTTTCTTTAGCTGGCTTCCCTGGTGGCTCAGCCAGTAAGGAATCTGCCTGGAGGCAGGAGATCCAGGTTCGGTTGGAAAGATCCCCTGAAGAAGGAAATGGCTACCCACTACAGTATTCTTGCCACTATCACATAACCTACAGCTTTATATTGAAGAGATAAACGCTGTTCCCTCAGATAAGACCCTGAGGACACATGGATCCCATTTCAGTAGCATGGCAAAGCTAAAATGAAATACGACAACAGACTTAGGCAATAAGAAGTTATGTCTTTGTCACAGGTAACATACAATACATACAATCTCCAACCACTTCCTCCCTCAGCCGACTTCAATCAATAGAAATAATAACATGAGCATTTATCAGCATGCGCGCTAGTCTCTGAAATGAACCAATGAATAAGACCCCATCGTGATTTCTGTGACAAAGTCTATCAAACTATTTGAATTATTTCAACCTGAAGAAACCCAGTGCATAATTTGGTACATAGATTTCTGAAGCCAGAGTCACAGTTCAACTCCTTGCAATCCCACAGAGGCATGGCGTGCTGGGGTTCACAGGGTCGCAACGAGTCAGACACGACTGAGCGACTAAACTGAACTGAGTACTTAGCACTGAAGGCAATAGCAAGCCACTCCAGTACTCTTGCCTAGAAAATCCCATGGATGGAGGAGCCTGGTAGGCTGCAGTCCATGGGGTCGCTAGAAGTCGGATGCGACTGAGCGACTTCACTTTCACTTTTCGCTTTCACACAATGGAGAAGGAAATGGCAACCCACTCCAGTGTTCTTGCCTGGAGAATCCCAGGGACAGGGGAGCCTGTTGGGCTCCTGTCTATGGGGTCGCACAGAGTCGGACACGACTGAAGCGACTTAGCAGTCCTCTTGAGGTTATTGTGACAATTATGTGAGTTAAAATACATAAAACAGTAGCTGGCCACTGTAAGAGTGTTTGCTATTGTTAACTACTTTGTGCTTTATCTATTTTAGATGTACCATACTCATTTTAAAAGAGCAAGTCTCAAAAGAGTGGTTTCATATAAATTTAATTAAGCATATTCAAATCACAAGAATCCACAGCCACAAGACGGTTATAGGTAATAAGAAGGCGATAACAAGGAGTCACTTAAAACATCTCCACATTTTAAAATTCTAATTCTGTCAACTATTTTTATATGGGTGACTAAATCATGGGATTCCTCTGAACCTCATTTCTTCCTGAATAAAGAACTGAGGATAGAAACCCAAGAAATGAGCATGGGATAAAAGAAACTAAAGTCCAAGAGCAATGAATAAAAATTTATATTTGAACACTGAAATATGCTCATTAAATTCAAGTTTCCTGGAAGGGATGGATTTATTCATCATAACACTGAGAGAATGTGCAAAGTAGATCATCATATCATCATATTTATAAAAACAACAATGCAATATTGTTTAGGCATTATTATTGAGGAATAAGGGAAAAGAGAAGTTCCCATTGATAAGGTCTAGAAAATATCAACCTAATCTCTTTAAATGGAGGGAAAAAAAAAAACCTGTAATCTGTAAATAATAGATCATTGAATGTAGCAATATGTGCACATGGGTAAATCTGCAACTATTTTTGCAAAAAAATATTCCACAGAAAACTAATTGTCAGGACATAAATCTAGATGAGATAGAATGTCCAAATTCCTCATGTGATTCAGATACAGTCTCAGACAACTCTTTTTGAGATTTAAAAGAATGCACATATTTAAACTTTTGAGACCCCAAATATATCTAGATTTCAACAAATGCTGTCAGCTTTATCTTCCAAACTATTTAGACCCTAAGCATGCTGCATCATACCCAAACTTGGCACCCGAATTCAAGCCCCCACTATCTTCTCAAAGGGAATTAATAACACTTCTCACTTACAAATGTGGGTGCCTGTACCTATTTTCCACCTCAATCAGAGCAATTCTTTGACCACCTTTCCCATCACTTTCCCCTTTCTCACCATCTTCGGTTCACACCAGCCTCCTTACTTTCCTCTGAGCATATGCCAAACGGGAGAGCAGGGTTTTCACACTCCCTATTCCCTTAGCATGAATACAATTTCCCCAGACACCTACACCCCTCATCTCCCTCCCTCCTTCAAGTCTTAAATATCACCTTATCAGACAAGTCTTTCCAGACCCCACACCGTCAATCTCCCATCTCTTTACCTACTTGATTCTTCTCCCTACCACACTTACCAACTGACCTATTAATTATTTGTTCATTTTTCTGCTTCCCCTAGCTATATTATAAGGTTCATGAGAAAAAGGCTTTTCTTTTGTTCATAATTGTGGTGCCTCCCTGTGCCTGGAGTTCTCTAGAAATTTGTATACACCCTCAATAAATTATAGTGAAAATAATAACTGGGCTTCCCTGATGGCTCAGAGGTTAAAGCATCTGCCTGCAATGAGGGAGACCTGGGTTCTATCCCTGGGTCGGGAAGATTCCCCTGGAGGAGGAAATGGCAACCCACTCCAGTATTCTTGCCTGGAGAATCCCATGGACGGAGGAACCTGGTGGGCTACAGTCCATGGGGTCGCAAAGAGTTGGACACGACTGAGCGACTTCATTTTCACTTTCAAAGCCAAGATGCTAAGAGACATAATACATGTAGAGGACATAGAGAAACTGGGAATGTCTTAACAGAAGTTTGGGTATTGACAAGGAAAATGGAGTTAGCAAGAATAAGAATAGGTTTCAAAAACGTGTTTGTCTCAAGACCCTGTCACAAAAGGAGATAGAAGTTATAGAAAGGTAAATGTACTTTTAATAAAAAATTTAAAAATATGCTTTTTAGTAAACAGGGCAATTGGAATTATCTTCTTGGAAGAGTAGTAATTTTCACACATTTTTAAGTCTTTAAAAACAGAATAAATTGGAATTTTAAAGAAAAATAATAAAATGAAAAGCTCAGCTTTATATTTCCTTCTCATTCTGAGGACTATGATATTAACAGTAAGAGAGAGGATATACCATTTGATGGAGAATGATAGCTAATGTTTGATCGGTTGATTAATTGTGTAGAAATATTTCTATTTTTCAAGTATTTAATTTATTCTTATATTTAAGAATGCTGCCAAACAATCTTATCTACAGACTAGGAAAGAAACTTGTGAGCAAGGGACTTATCTCTAACACCAGCCTCAGACAGAAGAGGAGTAATCGTCCGCATTTTCAGATCAAAACATCTTCCCTAGTCAGGAAAATACACATGTTATATATATTTATATATAGTATATATATGGAATACACGGATGTGTCTGTCTGTCTGTCTGTCTTAGTTAGTGCTAGTTGCTCAGTTGTGTCCAACTCTTCACAACCCCATGGATTTTAGCCCACCAGGCTCCTCTGTCCATGGAATTCTTCAGATAAGGATACTGGAGTAGGTAGTCATTCCCTTCTCTGGGGGATCTTCCTGATCCCCAGGGATTATACCTGGGTCTCTTGCATTGCAGGCAGATTCTTTACTGTCTGATCTACCATGGAAGTCCTATATACACAAATCCATATATAAATGTGTACACATGCATCATGTGTATGTGCGCTGTAATAATACAGAGCAGTAATTACATCTCCAATATAGGAAGCATGCCAAAATATTATGGTTGGAAAAAAACCCTGAAATGTATCATCACTGGGAATGCAGTATTGTTATCTTTTTCAAGCTGTTTCACTTCTAACAGCAGCAAATAAATACTTTTATTTTGTCTGTAGCATTTTATTCTTCACATTAGGACACTTATACTACTTATCACCAAATTCTTTCTTTCTAGTTGATTTTACAATTCATCTTCTCCAATAAAAGTTTTATAACAAGAATCTAATGAATTAGACCCTACAGAAAGAAAAGCAAATTGGTCTGTTTCAAAGCTCAAAGCTACAGCAGTAAGTTCTATGGATTTATTGCAGACTCCTCCACTGCTGCAGAGAGGATGCCGAATGCATTGTTTCCTAGCCTCCTTTACAACTTTTTTTAAAAGGAAGAAATTGCTCAGATCTACTCCACTAAAATCATAAAAGACCTGGAATTCACAGAGCAGCCAAATAAGAAAAGTCATCAAAAAGATGAGCACTGGAGAAAACAGTGATTGTGAGGGACGCTAAAATACAGCATTCAGGTACTGGTCTCAGAAAGCCTATGAAGATGGCCTTCCAGGAAAACAAAGAAGGCCACAGAAATAAACATAACTCTTTGGGGAAACATCAGAGCAGTCCTGGAGGGTAGAATTGGGCAGGTCAGGGCATCCTTGTGACCCAAGAAGCCTAGAAGAGAAGCAGCACCCAGGACGTCAGAGATTGTGGCTTCGTCTCAAACAGCACAACGCGAGAAACTTAGAAGAGGGTTATAAAATAAAATCCTTGACTTTATCCGTTGTTAAATTCTAGCAGGGGATTGTCTTTCATTGTTGTTGCTGTTTACTTTGCTAAGGTGAAAGTCTTAGCTCTCAGTCAATCGTGTCTGACTCTGCGACTTCTTGGACTGTAGCCCGCCAGCCTCCTCTGTCCATGGAATTCTCCAGGCAAGAATACTAGAGTGGATTGCCATTCCCTTCTGCAGGGCATCTTCCCAACCCAGGGACCCAACCCAGGTGTCCTGCATTGCAGGCAGATTCTTTACCATCTGAGTCACCAGAGAAGCTCCTTACCTTGCTAGGAGGAAACCAAAGAGAGCTGGAAAGGTCACACTGTGCTACTCTTAGACACACTGATGCTTACTAATTTCTGCAAAGGCTGCAGGTCTGCGACATATGTCTTGATGTTAGATTTAGATAAAAAAGAAAATAAAACCTCAAATCATTGAATTCATTGTTAAAATAAGTTTAAAAATAGGAAGAAAATTAAGCATAGTATTTTTACAGGATTAAGCAAATGGCATTCATTTTAGCTGGTATATAGGTGATAGCTATTTCACATACATAATTTATCAAGTCATAATTTAGCAACCAATAATTTAATTTAAAAGGATTTTGAATGTAAATGGATCAAGTGGAAAGTACAAATGAAAAGTTGCTAAAAATTCACCATTTTCCTTTTTAACATGCTTAAATCAATTTTAAATAAGAAAATAAAGCTACTGTGCATAACTGGTAAATAATAGGCAAACTTTAACATGCTACATTGGTAATATTATATGAAGTTGCACTTTTCTTAGCATTTATGAAGACAAAATAATAACAAAAAATGTTTGTCCATGACACTCAAATACTTAACAGAAAGGTTTTTTTGTCTATGTGTTATATATTACTGACTGGTCCATATATGATTAAAAGCATATTTTAATTTAGGCTACATTTGTTCATACTGACACTATTCTGCAATTGTACAGTTACCATTTTATTGAGCAAATTAGCCTCCATTCATATTAATAAAATTATTTCAAGTGTATTATGTATTATATTACTACAGATAGGTATTAGAGGTCCTTTCTATGTTTGAGAAAAAGTCTCCACCAAATATTAACATGCCTTCTACTTCTTCTCCTGGAGGAATGCTGGTGCCTCATTATCCTACAGTAAACCACTGCTGACGTGTCAAGTGACAGCAGTTGTCCAAATTTCTCTCCTTCCTTCCCCCTACAGACTTAGAGTGCCATTTTTATCAAGTTTTTAAAATGGGCCATTCATGTACTTCTACTGAAATATTACTGCACCAGTATTAAGCTTTGTTGATCAGTAGAGCTTTGTTTATATTGTTAGAATTCTTTTTTCTTCAAAAGTTCTGTCTCTTCTTGTTTATTCTCCAACACAATTTTAGTACTTGAGAAAAGTAAATAAATACATTAATTCTATTAAGGTTTTCAATGGAACTGCATTATATATAAAATATAATTTAAAATATCATTAAATTGTCCAGTCTTTCCATCAAAAATACTGTGCAGTTGTCTTCTTTTTGTATAAAATTATTACATGTGTAATATAAGATTTTAGACATGCTTGTTAAGACATCTGTGTACGTGTTAAATTGCTTCAGTCACATCCCACTGTTTGCGACCCTGTGGACCCTGCCAGGATCTTTTGTCCATGGGATTATCTAGGCAAGAGTACTGGAGTGAGTTTCCAGGCCCTCTTCCAGGAAAGCTTTCCAACCCAAGAATCAAACCCATGTCATCTCACTAATATTAATTAGTCCCTAGTTTCCTCCATGCATTTTATAATTTAGCTGATAGTAAGCATGAGGAAATTTTTCCCCCAGTGTTATTTCTAAAGTAATAGTTTTCATTATGGGGAACCTGGGAGAGTTATGAAAATCTTTTAATTATTTTGGTTTGCTACTATCTGATGGCTTTCCAAAATTTTTGTTTTTTCAGTTGATTTCTTGAGTTTCTTAGATAGAAATTTTTGAAATAAAACGATAACAATCATTTTATCTCTTCCCCTCATATGGCCATATATCATTTTTTATTCCACCATTAAGAACTTCAAAAATGTTGAACACAGTTTTTTAAATTAATAAAACATGTTCAGTTTGGATAACTTAGGTTTGTACAAGTTTGTTTGTATTTCGTGGGGCATATATGAACTTATAACGTACATTCAAAGGTAAGCTCATTTAATCATTTTAACTTTTAAAGCTTAACGTAGTTCAGATTTGCTAAATATGGCATTTTATTATATTTAACAAACTTTATCAAGGTTTAGGCATTAGGGATAAACCCTAGGGTCTTCAAAACATAAGTATAAATAAGAAAGAAACATATCTAAAAGGTTTGTAAAATGTGAGCAAATCATGGAACCATTCCTGAAGGAGCTTGTTAGACCTCTATCACCTACCTATAAAGCCCTGTGAGAGAGTTTCACATACTACAGACGTTAGAGCCATTCAGTATTGCTCCATTACAAATACTAGTGAAGTATCTGTAAATTAATAGATTTACAGAAATAAAAATATTATCAGGATATTATAGACAAAACTTGCAGTGATAGGAAGAGAGTTCAGAGATGCCTGTGTATAGCTAAGCTACTCAGTATGAACAGTGCCAAAACAAATTTTTAATTAAAATGATTAACTTAGACATTAATCATTTGAAAGAATAATTTTAAAGCAATCTTCATTGGATTAAATTTAAGAGGAATATGCAAGTAGGATTTTCAAATGTGCTTTCTATAGTAACTTCTACTCTAACAAGGAGACACTGTTATTCATAAGATTAAAAATCATCAAATGAAAAGATAGCTATACCTGGCAAGAAGAGTTAAAGTACTATTTCACTTCATAAATCGTGACTTTACACAATGAGATAACAGACAATAAAAACATATGGTCATGCTGTTTTATTGTTGAACTATATCTAATATCTTTATTACCACTACCATATTAATCTAATAATTTACTCTGTAAATTTGTTTTTTATTGATTTTTCCATCCAGAATATAAAAATGAACACAATACAATTAATTGATCTGCTCCTAAGATATATCATTTAGCTTTCACTAATCAAGAAACATAAAAATAAGTGATAACATTGTACTTATGAACTTCTTTCAAAAAGCTTCTTGAACTTGTGTCAAAAAACAGGTCTTCCCTGTAGCTCAAATCATAAATAATCTGCCTGCAATGCAGAAGACCCAAGTTCGATGCCTGAGTCAGGAAGATCCCCTGAAGAAGGAAATCACAACTCACTCCAGTGTTCTTGCCTGGGAAATCCCATGGACAGAGGAGCATGGCAGACTGTAGTCCATGGGGTTGCAAAGAGTCAGACATCACTGAGAGATTAACACTACACCATTCAGGAAACATAAAAGTAAGTGATAACATTTTACTTATGAACTTCTTTCAAAAAACTCCTTGAACTTGGGTCAAAATCATAGGAATGAACATTTTTTATAACATGATCTACCAACGCCCAGGCTTATGCATATCCACCTGATTGTTTTCAGATCATTAATTTAAATATGTAAGATGATTTCAACTATTCTCAAATACCCATTCTTTATAATCAGTTGAAATATATCTTATATCTCAGACCCTCAGAGAGTCTATATCAGAGATGCTATAGATGCTATCAGATGAATTGACACTTCAGCTGTAGCTTCACATACATGAGTCATTCAGTCACTAAATATATATTTATGTGTGCATGCTAAGTCTCTTCAGTCGTGTCCGACTCTGCGATACCATGAACTGTAGCCCATCAGCCTCCTCTGTCCATGCAGTTCTCCAGGCAAGAATATTGGAGTGCGTTGCCATGCCCTCCACCAGGGGATCTTGCCAACCCAGGATCGAATCCACATCTCTTATGTCTCCTGCCCTGGCAAGTGGATTCTTTACCACCAGTGCAACCTGCGAAGCCCTTTGATATTTATAGAACTCTTAAAATAATTCAGAATTACCACGTTAATGAAAAAGATACACCTTCTGCCTTCCAGTTGTTTAGAGTAAAGCAGGAGAAGAAATATATGACCAATCATTTCAATGCAGAATGTTAGTATTCTGTTAAAACTTTCCATGGCTTTACATGGAGAAATAAGAAGGGACTTGATGGGAATATAATGTACTGACTTTATTTTTTGGGGCTCCAAAATCACTGCTGATGGTGACTGCAGCCATGAAAGTAGAAGACGCTTATTCCTTGGAAGAAAAGTTATGTCCAACCTAGATAGCATTTTCAAAAGCAGAGACATTACTTTGCCAACTAAGGTCCGTCTAGTCAAGTTTATGGTTTTTCCTGTGGTCATGTATGGATGTGAGAGTTGGACTGTGAAGAAGGCTGAGCGCCGAAGAATTGATGCTTTCGAGCTGTGGTGTTGGAGAAGACCCTTGAGAGTCCCTTGGACTGCAAGGAGATCCAACCAGTCCATTCTGAAGGAGATCAGCCCTGGGATTTCATTGGAAGGAATGATGCTAAAGCTGAAACTCCAGTACTTTGGCCACTTCATGTGAAGAGCTGACTCATTGGAAAAGACTCTGATGCTGGGAGGGATTGGGGGCAGGAGCAGAAGGGGACGACAGAGGATGAGATGGCTGGATGGCATCACTGACTCAATGGATGTGAGTCTGAGTGAACTCCGAGAGATGGTAATGAACAGGGAGGCCTGGCATGCTGTGATTCATGGGGTCGCAAAGAGTCGGACACGACTGAGCGACTGACCTGAACTGAATGGCTATTATAGGTAATAATACTGTATTGCATATTTAAAAGATGCTAAGAAAGAATATCTTAAAAGTTCTTATCACAAGAAAAAATTATAACTATGGAGGTTTACAGATGTTAACTAGACTTGTATTGATCATTTCACAATATGTATAAATATTGAATCATTATATTGTCTACCTGAAACTAACATAATGCTGCATGTCAATTATACTTCAATTTAAAAGATTTAAAAGTAAAAAAACAGAAAAAATCAATAAAAGTGTCTTATAAACACACAGACACACAGACACACACACAAAAGGAACTTGACCCAGGCAGTAGGTTAGGAAACACTTCCTAGTTTAAATTGATGGGAGAGATGGGAATTAGAGAGGTCAGTGAGGTGAGGTGAGGTGAGGTGAGGTGAAGTCGCTCAGTCGTGTCCGACTCTTTGCGATCCATCCATGGGATTCTCCAGGCAAGAATACTGGAGTGGATTGCCATTTCCTTCTCCAGGGGATCTTCCCGACCCAGGGATTGAACCTGGGTCTCCCGCATTGGAGGCAGATGCTTTAACCTCTGAGCCACTAGGGAAGCCCAGAGAGGTCAGTAGTGAAGAAAATTCAGAAAGCTCATATTAATGGAATGCTGCTGCTAAGTCACTTCAGTCGTGTCTGACTCTGTGCGACCCCATAGACGGCAGCCCACTAGGCTCCTCTGTCTCTGGGATTCTCCAGGCAAGAATACTGGAATGGGGTGCCATTGCCTTCTCCAATAGGTGGTTATTAAATGAGTCTCTATGCATGCAGTCCTGGGAAGAAATTTGACAGTCATCAATATCATTTCAGGTCAAAAAATTCCTCTAACCTGTTATATAATAGGTGGTTAGTTCAAAGGCAATATTTTTTTCAGGCTGGAATGATACAGAATTTTTTTTTCTCATTACAGAATCTTTTAAAAAGCTCTACTGCCTCTGCAGAGATTGGGGCACACATGAGTAATCAATTGTATCTGACATTTTGCAACCACATGGACTGTAGCCCTCCAGGCTTCACTGTCCATGGCATTTTTTAGACAAGAATAATGAAGTGGGTTGCCACGTCCTACTCCAGGGAATCTTCCCAACCCAGGAATTGAACCCATCTCCTGTATGTCCTGTATTGGCAGGCAGATTCTTTACCACTGTGCCACCTGAGAAGCCCTGCAGAGGTTGGTACCACTTTTGAATTCTGGTCTACACACCCCTCCCACCATGCTGAGGCCTAAAACCCAGAAATGTGATCCAACTTACAGGGACAGCTGTCACATTAAACATTCTGATTTTGAACAATGATAAGCAGATGACACCACCCTTATGGCAAAAAGCGAAGAACTAAGAGCCTCTTGATGAAAGTGAAAGAGGAGAGTGAAAAAGTTGGCTTAAAGCTCAACATTCAGAAAACCAAGATCATGGCATCCAGTCACATCAATTCATGGCAAACAGATGGGGAAATAATGGAAACAGTGACAAACTTTATTTTTGGGGGGGGGGCTCCAAAATCACTGCAGATGGTGACCGCACCCGTGAAATTAAAAGACGTTTGCTCCTTGGAAGAAAAGCTATGACCAACCTAGACAACATGTTAAAAAGCAGAGACATTACTTTGCCAACAAAGGTCCATCTAGTCAAGACTATGGTTTTTCCAGTAATCATGTATGGATATGAGAGTTGGACTATAAAGAAAGATGAGCGCCGAAGAATTGATGCTTTTGGACGGTGGTGTTGGAGAAGACTCTTGAGAGTCCCTGGGACTGCAAGGAGATCCAACCAGTCCATCTTCAAGAAAATCAGTCCTGAATATTCATTGGAAGGACTGATGCTGAAGCTGAAACTCTAATATTTTGGCCACCTGATTGAAGTACTGACTCATTAGAAAAGGCCCTGAGCTGGGAAAGATCAAAGGAAGGAAGAGAAGAGGAGAACAGAGGATGAGATGGTTGGATGTCCATCATGTTGATGGATATGAGTTTGAGTAAGCTCCGGGAGTTGGTGATGGACAGGGAAGTCCATGGGGTCACAAAGAGTCAGACATGACTGAGCGACTGAACTGAACTGAACTGAATTTAGGAAACTTGGACAATCTATATAATTCTTAGCTATGAAAGTATTAAATGTGTAGACTCTGAAGCCACAATATTTAACATTTGAAGCAATACAAACTTACCAGATATAGCATTAATTTAAAGAAGGCACCTAGAAGTTAGCTACAAGATAGAAAACAGTGTATCTTGATTTTGTGTTTTTAGGGACTATCAAATTGTTAAAATGGATACTTTCCCCAAAGTTTTTCAAAATGCAGAGTTTATTAAATTTGTATGTAAAAAGTCATTTAACCCAAATGCCCAAGCAGCTTTAATTTCTGCCATCAATACAGCTGAACAAAATTTTCATAAGCACATTCTAAGTAAGACGTCTCAAGAATAAAGTGAAATGCTTATTGTAACTCATTATAAACACAAATAAATACAGAAATTAAGACACTGGCAGCACAGAAATGATGTGAACCCATAAAAGAATATTTGCATGATCTAAGGCACTGTTTCTGCTCAATATATGAAAAAAATCAAATTTTGAAAAAAGTAACTATAAGCAAGTAATTTACCTTGAAGAGACATCAAGGAGAATGAGCACAATGTCATAAATGGTATTTGGAAAAATACCCTCCTTAATGGTCATCTACAGCTCATTGAGTGTGGTTTTTCTCTGAAGTTAAGGGCACTTTTCAAATTTAGTTTCACAATTGATTCACGTAACAGTAAGTGCATTTTGGATTGATAAATTTGTATAATTCTAAACAATAAAATTCTACTGTAATTTTTACAAACTGAGTTGCCTTCCAGATGCTCACATGCTCAGGAATAACATTATATTTTTAAGACTTCTTTGTTTCGTCTAAAGAATGAAACATGTCTCCACATGGGAGATTACAACGTGCCCATATATACTGAGTATCAGGTGTATACTTAAAAGAAATATACTCAAATAACTGAAACTTGGGCCTTGAGATGAAAAATGATAAAAAATAAAAGTTTACAGTTTGCTGCATATTTATTGTAGAATATCCATAAACTAAACATTCATCATTACAAATATATTATAAGCACTTCTACATTTATTGAAAAGAATTAAGTTACTGAGTCAAAGCATTGAACTGAATAAATTAGTGATACTAATATGTTCTCTGTTTAGCTGATTCGATGAAAAAAAACTAAGGAAGTCATTAAATTAAAGTGAATTCTGTAATTGCTTTCACTGAACAGACAATTGAAAATAGAATTGTATAATGCAGACTCATTTTACATTGCATTAATTTCCTATTTTTAGGAAATTGACAAGACTTCCGAATTACTCATTACATTTCACACTCACTTAAATAGCTATCTATATAAATTATATTGTACATAATATAACAATATGATGTAAGATTTCAAATACTGTTTGTGGCTTGTTATAATCAATCTTAGCTCCAGGCTTTTTCTTTCCTTTTGACTAGTCACAAAAGTCTTCTATCATACTACTATGAAACCCAAAATTCCTTTCCTTACCATTTTTAAAAATGATAATAATTATGTGCATATATACATATGTATGTATATATAGAAAAATATAGAGATATGCTATACCCCTCACAATAGAAATCAGAATCTAGCATGATCTATTATGTCAGTCTATCAGTTACTCTCATATCTTTCTTTCTTCCTCATCAGTACCAGCCAGGCCCAAACCTTCAGTCAGGTGACACTAGTCACTTGGAAAAAGAGAAAGAGAAGCATGCAAATAATTTCAGAAAATAACACATCTTGAAATTTACAGCCTGAATTGATTGCCCAATTGAAAAATTGGTGAACCTCCCTGGCGGACCAGTGGTTAAAACTCATTTCCTCTGCTTAGGGAGCAGGTTTGACCCCTGGTCAGGAAACTCAGATCCCACATTCTATGTGGCGCATCCAAAAAAAGAAAAGAAAAGAAAGAAAGAAAAATTGGTAGGACAACAACAGAAGAAAACCAATAATAAGCCTAGCACAGAAGAGAAAATCTGAATGGCTATCAAAGCTGTGAAAAGATGTTCAGAATTATGCATACCTCACTGACTACTCAAACCTAGGCAGAAGTACTGTTACATTCTTTTAATAGATGGGAAAGCCAAGGCTCAGATACGGTGAGTGTATTAATTATCAGGGTCACATAGGTAACGAGTTACAGAGTTGAGATTAAAATCCAGGTGCCACACTAGGGGAAAGCCTGAATTGCTTAAGATAATGAAGTAAAAACATTAATTTTAATACACAGAAATCTTTTTACTAAACTACAAAAGACCAGAAACATATGCAAATATAAGTAGGATGCAAAGAAAAGCAAAGACTAGATGAGAGTGAAAAACTGGCTTAAAACCCCGTATTCGAAAAAACTAAGATCATGTCATCCAGTCCCATGACTTCATGGCAAATAGATGGAGAAAAAGTGGAAGCAATGACAGGTTTCTTTTACTTTTTCGGATTCCAAAATCACTCGGACAGCAACTGCGGCCATGAAATTAAAAGATGTCCAGGTTCGATGCATGATACTGGATGCTTGGGGCTGGTGCACTGGAATGACCCAGAGGGATGGTATGGGGAGAGAGGAGGGTGGGGGGTTCAGGATGGGGAACATGTGTATACCCCTGGTGGATTCATGCTGATGTATGGCAAAGCCAACACAATATTGTAAAGTAATTAACCTCCAATTTAAATAAATTTATATTAAAAAAATAAAAGATGCTGCTCCTTAGAAGGAAAGCTATGAACAAACTAGATGGTGTATTAAAAAGCAGACTTCACTTTGTCGACAAAGATCCATATAGTCGAAGCTACAGTTTTGCCAGCAGTCATGTACAGATATGAGGGTTCGACCATAAAGAAAGCTGAGCACAGAAGGACTAATGCCTTTGAACTGTGGTGCTGGAGAAGACTCTCGAGAGTCCCTTGGACTGCAAGGATATCCAACCAGTCCATCCTAAAGGAAATCAACTAGTCAATCCTAAAGGAAATGTAGCCCTGAATATTCATCGGAAGGACTGATGCTGAAGATGAAGCTCCAATACTTTGGTCACCTGATTGGAAGAACCGACTCATTGGAAAAGACACTGATGTTGGGAGAAGGGGATGACAGAAGATGAAATGGCAGGATGGCATCACTGACTCACTGCACATGAGTTTGATCAAATTTCAGCAGGTAGTGAAGGACAGGGAAGCTGGCATGCTGCAGTCCATGGGGTCGTAAAGAGTAAGACAAGATTTAATGAGTAAGCAAGAACAAATTGCCCAGTGTCAATCAGAATGACATTCCTACCTCACTCACATAACTTACTTCCTACCAAGACAGTTTAAACATTCTGATCCTGAGTTTTTTTATCAGTCAAATGGGAATAATCATTTCAACACAGATTTTTCTGTGGGGGTTGCCTAAGGTAACTGATATGAGAGTCACATAATAGTATGTTGGTAAAAGAATAAATCATCTTTAAATATTAATTTTCTTACCTACCCTTTGGCTCCACTATTTATTACTTGATTTGTCCTATGTGTGTATGCTGATAATCATGTCATTATGTTTTTTCTTTCTGCAAAGCATTGCACTTAGTCTTATAAAAAAAGGGTTAGAAAAAAAAAAAAAAAAACCTCAGCCTAGTTATAGTTCCAGGTTATTCATTAATTGCAGCACCACTCAGCTTTTTCAGAGAATATGTTATGTAGCTGTGACCCAGTTTACAGTAATGCTTAGTAGCATTACTTCTTTGTTTCTATATTAGAAAATAGATGTCATGTTTTATTAGTCACACAACTGTTAAGACGTTCCAGCTGCCTGTGGAAAAACAGAGAAAGTAAGTAATGCTGTTCCTTATTAAGTTTTAGAAGTAATATTACAATGTCTTCTGTGTATTGGATATTAGAGTCTTATAGTTAAGATAATCAAAACATTAGAACATGAACACTGCAAAGTCTCATTAAAGGTAGTATCAACAAAAGTAACTGATAAGCTGCCTTCTTAAAGAAAAAATAAATTCATGATAATAAACCAATCTCCAACCACTGACTTCAAAATCTTAGAAGACACAAAAATGATATTAATGCATGGTTATTTTTTAAAAATGAAATGCATATCAACCATTATCAGAAGTCTACTAATAAAGAAATGATTATGCATGTTTCATATGCTCCATTCATAATTATAAAGATTTTTTGTTACTCTTCTAGTAGAGATTTAATTATTGAAAGTCTGAAGTTTCATCATCGAGATCAAACTTATTTTGAAGATATCTCACTGACTCTAGTGTACATGTAGCAATAGAAAATTCTGTGATAAACTTTAAATACAGTGTAATGGTGAGGTACTCATTAAAGTGGCACTCATATTCCATTATAGTGTTATCCTCCATTTAACACCCCACTTCATAGTTTAAATAACAAACCTGCTCTAGAGAGCAGAGGCCCTGAACTTTCCCATTTCCAGTTCAGGAGTGGTGTCAGATGAATTTCTAACGCTGTCTCTTTATGATCACCTGGCTTGGATGTAGTTTAAGTCATTTTCTTCATATATGTGTATATATATATATATATTTTTTTTTTTTTTCTTCTTAAGGCCTCAATTTTCCCATTTGTAAAATTGATGTAAAAATCAAATTTGAAAAGGTGGGTAAAACATCTGAATAGACTTGTTTTCCAAAAAAATATAGGTATTTCTTCTTCACATCCCTAGTTTCTTTGTGCAAATAACTGCAGAAAATCAGAGGGAAATATTTGGAGAGGCTCAATAATAGGCCCAGGTAGGCTTAAGTGTTTCGAGTGGAGGAGGATATTAGCAAATGGGTACCAATTTTTTTTGCATCCATATGCAGTAGAATATAAACACATACATGAGAAATATACACACCACCCTGTTACCTTGGGCTTAGATGTATTTGTAATATTATATTTTATTAAAACATCTAAATCAATATAGCAAATAGTAACAGTTTCAATCTGGTAGTTATGATTTTCTGCAGGTATGAAATATATCAGAAGTGGGGAATTGAAATTCCTCGCTAATTATCTCAAATGTTACAAGCACAGTGGGCTGGGGAAAGTTTCAACATACTATGGTGCCTTCTGGAAAATATTTCTTTTCTTTAACATGAATGTAGATTCTATATCTGAGAAAGACATGTGAGTTGTTAGTATTTATATTTCTGTGGGTTCTTTACTTTTCAAGATTTAACAGTGAAGCAAAAGCTAAAGGAAAAAAAAAAATGTGGAGAATTTAAAGGGGCCAGGATGTGAAATGATTAGTGTCATTCCTCTCTGTTCTGCTCTAATTCCTCCACATTATGCTATTGTTCTAGCCAGAATATTTCTAACTTTCTTGAAAGTAAACCATGGCTGATTTTAATCACTGATTTCCTTGGTAAGAGGATGGGGAAGGTGTGTGAGTGGGTGCTAATTATAGGGTGAAAAACTTGTAAATGCAAAATGAAGCTTTTCCAAAAGTGATTGGATACTCACAATAAATGAGTAAATAAGTGACTTTCTGAGCAATGTGGATATAGACAGAGGGCAGCAACACTAGGTGCCGGGGTCCAGCCCCAGTGGATCCAGGGTGATTCGAAGGGGAGACAGATAGGCGAGGAAAAAACTTATTTATTTATTAATATAAGATTCGATTAGGAAAAAATAGTGTAGTAGGAAAATAAGTGGAGAAAAGAGGCTGATTAACTTGGTTTACGTGGAAAACCAATAAAGTTCCAGACAAGGAACTTGCACCATCTATGTTGGGCCACAGGTGCCCACTTCAATAGTGGAGGGTGCCCCACCTTGAGCTCCCTCTCGCGTGGGTCTCAGAAGCCCAGACAAGTAAGTAGACTCGGTGAGCCCCCACGTTCCAAAGGATCAGCCTGAAAAGGAGAGAGAGGGAGCAAGAGAAAGAATCGACACGGGGGAGGCCAGGCTTGTGCAAAAACCCCTCCAACTTTATTATTTAAAAGGTGTTTGAGTGAAGTTGCTCAGTCATGTCCAACTCTTTGTGATCCCATGGACTGTAGCCTACCAGGCTCCTCTGTCCGTGGGATTTTCCAGGCAAGAGTACTGGAGTGGGTTGCTGCTTCCTTCTCCAGGATATCTTCCCAACCCAGGGATCTAACCCAGGTCTCCCACATCTCAGGCAGACGCTTTACCATCTGAGCCACCAGGGAAGAGTAACATAGAAGGTACTTAACTCAAAGATCTAATGTTGCTACTTGTTTTTTCTATATACCAACTACATAAACAAGTAAAAGATATGAAAATTTGGCAGCAAGTATTGGCTCAACAATGAAACGCTTAATCAGTTTTATTCTGATGATCTTGACACCTCGGAAGCCCCTGCATTCCTAGGATGTTTTAAGCTTCCTGTGTCTCTCGCGGGTGGGAGACTGTAAACAATTCACGAGCTGTAAAAAGTCCGGGGGAACCTGTTAGGCAAGCTAGAGAGTTATCAGAGGGGGTTTTAAGCCGAGACATTCTTTTGCAGGAGACTGAAGCCCTGAATTAACTTTTTTCCAGAGAG
Source organism: Cephalophus harveyi (assembly GCA_006410635.1). Taxonomy (NCBI): domain Eukaryota; kingdom Metazoa; phylum Chordata; class Mammalia; order Artiodactyla; family Bovidae; genus Cephalophus; species Cephalophus harveyi. Next base: position 483,246 of record SJYT01015464.1, on the reverse strand, counting down.
TGTCAGAAGAGTGGAAAAGTATAATACAATAAGGCAGGCAGATTCTTATTTGGGGGGGTACATGCTCAGGAAATACCAGGGGGAAAACCTGAGGCCTGACTCGCCTTGCCCATCAGGCCTCTGCCACATGACCTTGTCACGGGCGGGATTCCTCACACTGGCTCCCTGCAACTAGGAAGAATGTACTCACTAAGGGAATATTATAAAGGACATAAATTATCTTTTCTAGTACAAGAGCAGATATATTTAGCATCTAACTTATTTTCCCTGTAATATACTCTGTTCTTGCTATCCTCATCTCTCAAGTCAGAAAAGCATAATTGCTGTGAGTTATGTGGGATACAACAAATAGCCTAGCACTGAGTCCTTGATTTGCCTGCGAGTTTAGAGATGAACGGAGAAGACAATGGCACCCCACTCCAGTACTCTTGCCTGGAAAATCCCATGGATGGAAGGGCCTGGAAGGCTGCAGTCCATGGAGTCGCTGAGGGTCAGACACGACTGAGTGACTTCATTTTCACTTTTCACTTTCGTGCATTGGAGAAGGAAATGGAAACCCTCTCCAGTGTTCTTGCCTGGAGAATCCCAGGTATGGGAGAGCAATAGGGTCGCACAGAGTCGGACACGACTGAAGTGACTTAGCAGCAGCAGCAACAGCAGCTGTTTTTCTGGAAAAGGCAATGGCGACCCACTCCAGTACTCTTGCCTGGAAAATCCCATGGACAGAGGAGCCTGGTGGGCTGCAGTCCATGGGGTCACTAACAGTCGGACACGACTGAGCGACTTCACTTTCACTTTCACTTGGAACTGAACTGGGCTGGGAGAAAGTTAAGCCCTGGGGCTAGTTGCCTGGTTCTAGGAAACACAAAGGATACCCAAGGACAGGCTGAGAACAGCAAAGTAGGGCAGGAGCTGAGAATAAATTCGCAGTGGGGCTGACTCAGTGGGGGATGAGAGAGAGCTCCTTCTCCCTTCTACACACAACTACTGGGAGATGAAGCTTGAGGAGATAAAGTGGATATAGACAGGATTTCCAATTTCTCATCTATTTCTACTGTTTTTCAGTGTTTGTGTGGAGTCCTAAGGAAGTGCTCCCTTGACTCGGGGTAAATGGTTTAGGAGAATGGCTGAAAAGGTGAGCTGTAAATCCAATAATCCTCTTCACCAAAGCTTTTTCATTTTTGCAATTAACTAATTTTTGTATTGAAGAATGATTGCTTTACAGGATTTTGCTGTTTTCTGTCAAACTTCAACATGATTCAGCCATAGGTATACATATATCCCCTCCCATTTGAAACTCCCTCCCCTCTCCCTCCCACCCCACCTCTCCAGGTTGATACAGAGCCCCTGTTTGAGTTTGCTAAGACACACAGCAAATTCCCATTGGCTATCTGTTTCACATATGGTAATATGTTTCCATGTTACTCTTTCCATACATCTCACCCTCTTCTCCCTTCTCCCCATGTCCATAAGCCTATTCTCTATATCTGTTTCTCCACTGCTGCCCTATAAGTAAATTCTTAAGTACCACTTTTCTAGATTCCGTATATGTGTGGTAGAATACGATATTTATCTTTCTCTTTCTGACTTACTTCACTCTGTATAATAGGTTCTAGGTTCATCCACCTCATCAGAACTGACTCAAATGTGTTTTATGGCTGAGTAATATTCCATTGTGTATATGTACCCAAACTTCTTTATCCATTCATCTGTCAATGGACATCTAGGTTGCTTCCATGTTCTAGCTATTGTAAATAGTGCTGCAATGAACAATGGGATTCATGCGTCTTTTTAAATTTTCGTTTCCTCAGGGTATATGCTTAGGAGTGGGATTGCTGGGTCGTATGCTTTTATTCCTAGTTTTTTAAGGAATCTCCATACCGTCTTCCACAGTGGCTGCATCAGTTTACATCCCCACCAACAGTGCAAGCATGAGAAACGCTGGACTGGAAGAAACACAAGCTGGAATCAAGATTGC
>SJYT01015464.1:439583-479603 GCA_006410635.1 Cephalophus harveyi | reverse complement strand
AATGTCTCTGCTTTTGAAAATGCTATCTAGGTTGGTCATAACTTTTCTTCAAGGAGTAAGTGTCTTTTAATTTCATGGCTGCAATCACCATCTGCAGTGATTTTGGAACCCAAAGAAATGAAGTCTGACACTGTTTCCACTGTTTCCCCATCTATTTCCCATGAAGTGATGGGACCAGATGCCATGATCTTGGTTTTCTGAATGTTGAGCTTTAAGCCAACTTTTTTGCTCTCCACTTTCACTTTCATCAAGAGGCTTTTTAGTTCCTCTTCACTTTCTGCCATAAGGGTGGTGTCATCTGCATATCTGAGGTTATTGATATTTCTCCCAGCAATCTTGATTCCAGCTTGTGTTTCTTCCAGTCCAGCATTTCTCATGATGTACTCTGCATAGAAGTTAAATAAGCAGGGTGACAATATACAGCCTTGACGTACTCCTTTTCCTATTTTGAACCAGTCTGTTGTTCCACGTCCAGTTCAAACTGTTGCTTCCACCCGTGCTTCCAGAAAAATATATTAAGTAACATAAAATAGTATTATTTCTGGCATGACTTTTCAGGACTTTTACTGTGCAAATATTCACTGTAAATCTTCAAAATTGTGCACCATTTCCTGCTTTATCATGAAACCCCAAGTTATCAGGACATCTTACAGAAATAGTGTTATAGGCATCAGATTTAAATAGTATTATTTCTGGCATGACTTTTCAGGACTTTTACTGTGCAAATATTCACTGTAAATCTTCAAAATTGTGCACCATTTCCTGCTTTATCATGAAACCCCAAGTTATCAGGACATCTTACAGAAATAGTGTTATAGGCATCAGATTTAGGAACATGGCTTTTGATATCTCTCTCATCCAACCTTCTACCTTACATCTTTCTGAATGTAAGAGAAGTAAAGGCATAAATTCCATCAGTGACAAGGTAGCATTAATGGGTTTTCTCAGACATAGTTAATCAGAATATCTAGGGCAAGAGGATTAGGAATCCAAAAAGCATCCTGTGTGGCTGCTTAGTCATGTCAGACTCTGTGTGACCCCACGCACTGTAGCCCGCCAGGCTCCTCTGTCCATGGGGTTTTCCAGGCAAGAATACTGGAGTGGGGTGCCATCTTCTACTCCAGGAAATCTTCCCAACCCAGGGAACGAACCCCTGTCTCTTGTGTCTCCTGCCTTAGCAGGAGGTTTCTTTGCCACTGAGCCACCTGGGAAACCCAGTAAAAGAGCATGTGGCCTTTCACAGAGGTTAGACCTCAGTGCACCCCAGTCCACTCTCAGGTACCCATCAGCAGCATATGAAAAAAAGCAGACAAACATGACATTTTTACAAGGCATATGCTAACTTTTCATTTTAATGTGAAGAGGCTTTTATATTAGAAAATCAGCTGATGGAATTCATCATGTTAATAGATTGAAGGAAAATAGATATATGATCATATTAATAGAGACAGAAACACGGTTGATAACAAAGAGTTTATGGCAAAACTTTTTGTACTAGACACAGAGTGATAAATTTTTAACCTGATACATCTGTGTTAAATATATACTCTTACATGTATATATGAAATATTCATAATAAAAATGCTTAAATATTAGCACCAGAGGATGAGATGGCTGGATGGCATCATGGACTCGATGGACGTGAGTCTGAGTGAACTCCGGGAGTTGGTGATGGACAGGGAGGCCTGGCGTGCTGCGATTCATGGGGTCGCAAACAGTCGGACACGACTGAGCGACTGAACTGAACTGAACTGAACAGTGCAAGAGCATTCCCTTTTCTCCACACCCTCCCCAGCATTTATTGTTTGTAGACTTTTTGATGATGAACATTCCGACTGGTGTGAGGTGAAATCTCATTGTAGTACTGATTTACATTTCTCTAATAATGAGCGATGTTGAACATCTTTTCATGTGCTTGTTAGCCTTTGTATGTTTTCTTTGGAGAAAGGTCTGATTAGATCTTTTCCTCACTTTTTGATTGGGTTTTTTGTTATTCTGCTCTTGAGTTGTATGAGTTGCTTGTATATTTTGGAAATTAATCCTTTGTCAGTTGTTTCATTTGCTATTATTTTCTCCCATTCTGAGGGTTGTCTTTTCACCTTGCTTATAGTTCCCTTTGCTGTGCAAAAGCTTTTAAGTTTAATAAGGTCCCCTTGTTTACTTTTTTTTTAATTTCCATTACTCTAGGGGGTGGGTCATAGAGGATCTTGCTTTGATTTATGTCATCGAGTGTTCACTAAAACTTTTTATATGGACTTCCATCTAAGAATTAATCTATCAAAGGATTCCTGAGACACAGAAAAGGAGCAAATAAAATTTCTATTTTTATTAAATTACAAAATTTATATAATACAGATAAAATAATAAATTATGTTTCTCCACAATGGCAGAATATGAAGGGAAATAGTCCAGGTATTTGTCATAGTAGACTGACACTTTAAAGATCTCTATAATTATGGACTTCCATCTAAGAATTAATCTATCAAAGGATTCCTGAGACACAGAAAAGGAGCAAATAAAATTTCTATTTTTATTAAATTACAAAATTTATATAATACAGATAAAATAATAAATTATGTTTCTCCACAATGGCAGAATATGAAGGGAAATAGTCCAGGTATTTGTCATAGTAGACTGACACTTTAAAGATCTCTATAATACTACAGAATAAGTTACTTTTTTTTTAACTTTAAATTTTCTGTCTTTGTAGAATTAAGTTAATCAAATCCTTAAGCTTATAAGCAGAGGTTTTAAAGGAATGAAAGGAATAATGTAGTTTTGTGTTGTACAGAATTTAAATGTACAGAAATTAATCCCACATTGGAGAATCTATTAGAATAGAGATGCTCACTGTCCTTTCAAACACCTGCTTAGCTAGTAATTAATAGTAGGTCAACTGATCAAAAAGATGTAGGAGAACTAAACCCTTGAGTATCCCCCTTACCTTTTGGTGAATGCCTGATCTTTCTAGTCCACCGTTCCAAAATGTAATTTTGTCATCCTTCCTGTCTTGACTATCTAGATCTCAGAAATCCCCTTTGGAAAGTCTTTCATATGCTGTAACTGAGTCCTTTTGCTCACTACAGATATAGGACTATTTGTGTCATCTGTAACCCATAACCCATTTCTTTAGTAACCCTCCTCACTACTCTGAGATATATGTAGTGTGGAACAAGAAAAATGAACATTATTTCTCCTCCTAATTCTGTTAACCAACTGTATAGCCATCCATAAGCATCCATGAGATTGTGTTTCCTCACTTGAAAATGAAAGTTTATTTCATGGAATATGATTTCATTTCAGATATTAATAAGTTTTCAGAAAAATATTCAGTTCAGTTCAGTCACTCAGTTGTGTCGGACTCTTTGTGACCCCATGAATCACAGCACGCCAGGCCTCCCTGTCCATCACCATGAGACTGAAGCCCTGAATTAACTTTTTCCAGAGAATGTCAGAAGAGTGGAAAAGCAGGCAGATTCTTATTTTTGGGGGTACATCCTCAGGAAATATCAGGGGGAAAACCTGAGATCTGATTCGCCTTGCCTCATGAGATCTCTGCCGCATGACCTTGTCACAGGTGGGATTCCTCACGCTGGCTCCCGGCAAGGTACCAGACCAGCTTTACAGAACTTGCTAAGGGGTGGCCCAGAGACAGATGGATAAACACTTTTCTATGAGCTTCCTCAAGGCAATATAAAGGGAAGCACAAAGATCATAAGAAATGGGTCTCTATGGGAAGAGTTGTACATTTCTCCTTTCTAATCCTTATCTGAAGCCAAGTAAGGAAACTAAGAAATCCCTTCATGGAGCATGGCCAAGTTTATCACCAGTAGGTTGGGCAATGGAATGGAGAGACCCTTGTTAGGTCATTAGAATAGGAAAAAGGGATCCAAAATGACAGTGGCTAAAGATAAAGGGAAAAGCCCACAAAGGAAAAATCGTGGACCTGAGTGAGAACCTGAGGTGCAACAAACACACCTCCTTTCTGGCTGGCCCTATTTTGCATAGGGCAAGCTCAGGGTTGAGGAGACAAAATGTATAAAAAGAGGAAGCCAAGACCAGCTGGGGCTTCTCCTTTGGGGACAGCCCATCCTCATGCCTCAAGGGTGTACTTTGTTTGGCAAATAAAACTATGAAGTGTAACAGAGCTGTAAACTGTAACACTGATATGCCATTTCAAATTTTTTGTTGCAGTGAGATAGAATGGAGGGAATTACACACTCCCCCGACACCCTTAGTCCTTGACCTGGTTTGTTAGAGTTGGGGAAACAGGCTTGGTGTTGAACCTTTCTTGGAGAAGTCTGATTTCGAGGGACTGGGCTGCCTATAGCTGCCTGACTGGTGGGCTTGCAGAGGGGGCTTTGCTGGGAGCAAATTCAATTTTCACTGACCATAGGCAGGGTTGCATGAGACTCTATGGAGCTCTCAAAGCTATCTAGCCTTGAAAAACCCAAGGGCTCTCTTCCCGAGGAAAGATGATCCTGGCTGAAAGAGGCAGGGATGTAGTGGCCAATGCAGAAGCAGCCAGCAAAGGTGGGAAGTCCCAGTTGGGGACTACGTTCTTAACTTCAGGCCCTAGTACTAAGCAAGATCTGCAGCAAAGATGGGGCAATTTCCCACCCTCCGTAATGCCAAGAAGAGAAAGAGCCAGCATTATGGCATCAGCCACACCCTTCTAGATTAATGCATTCTGTCTCTGTCCTCTCTCATCTTTCTCTGCTCCAACCCTGAGGAGCCAGAGGCAGCACAGTGACTGGAGGAGGCGGAGGAGGAAGGTGAGGAATTGAGAAATATGGTGGCTGGGAGGAAGAAGTTTTTCCTTACTCTCCTAAATCCCTCTAGCTGGTCTAAGAAGTAAACTGAATGAGACAGATAAACAAGAAACATATCAAATAACTGTTGAATAGTATGTATATATGGAAGAAGCCTTCTCCAATGGCTTGGATGATAGAGAATCTGCCTGCAGTGCAGGAGACTAGGGTTTGATCCTTGAGTCAGGAAGATCCCCTGGAGAAAGGAATGGCCACCCACTCCAGGATTCTTGCTGGGAGATCCATTGTCAGAGGAACCTAGTCAGCTACAGTCCGTGGAGCTGCAGAGTCAGAAACGACTGAACAAATGACACTTTCACTTTCACTTCATGCAAGGAAGAGGCCCAGGAAAACGCAGTAACTCTCCAAAATGGCCAAAGTCCTCACCTTAAATACCATCCTCCAGCTAAAGACAACCGAGGATGTTGAAGGTGGAGGAGGCAGTTATGGGAGGTTACCTAGAAAAGCCCAGTAAACAAGGGTAAGGTTTTTATGAAGATTTAAGTCCAAGGCTTTACATTGATATGTTCCTAGGGATTTGGTCAACCTCTTCCTGGTACAGTGCAGGAATACCCTTACAAAATGATTTCCCTTGAAAATGTAGATATATTTATAGATATATCTATCTCTACCTCTCTATCTATATATATATTTTATTTTTTTACTAAAGGGTAACCCCTATTTAGTTTTCAGAGTTTTTTCCATGCCTATTGTTTCTTAGAAAATAACCAGTTTAAAATACTTAACATGCCAAAGAGACATATTGTTTCAGAGAAGAATCAATTCCGACTCCATGTTGGAACTGTTTACCTGACTTGCTTTTCATTGCTGTTGTTATTTTAATCATACATAATGACCTGCCTCAGAGGAACTCACCCCTCTGCCTAACTGCTAAAGTACCTTTATTCAGCTCACAGAGAGATAATCAATCCCTGCCCACCTATGAATAGCTGCAAGGAAGAAGAGATTAATACATGCCTTTCCTGATGCTGGCCATTCTCGAAGATGCTTTGCAAGATTGATGACCCTTTTTACTTTACTTCCTCACCGCCTCTCCCTCTCTATTTTGTCTTCAGCTCCTCACTGCTTCTCTCTCTGGTTCTATAAAAGAACCTGGCACCAGTCCCCAACAATATGTTTATTTTGAGACATTAGTCTGCCATCTTCTCAGTCTGCCAGCTTTCTGAATAAAGTTGTTTTCCTTACATCAACACCTTGTCTCTCAGATTCATTGGCCTGTTGTACAGTGAGTAGAGCAAGCTGCAACTACTAGTAATGATATTTTGGGATGGCAAATTTTGCTCCCAGATAGCAGATAGACAGTTAAAAAAATTTTGCCTCTTTCTCTAATGCTTATTTCTGAGCCTAATCAATTTCTAGTTAGTGTTGCAAAAATCACAGACTTTAATATTAAATATGACACTATTTACTAAACTTGAAAGTGAACACAAGAGTTATGAGAGTTTCATAAACTTTTATGTAGAGATGAGGAAGAACTGGCAAAATAAATTCAATAGGGTTGTAGTGAGGGAGAAAAATAACAACATTGCTTTCTATTTGTACTTGGCAGAGTCCAGCTCACTCATTAACTTCACTGTGCTACATTCAAGAAAATTAAGAATATTTGGATAGCAAAAACTGCTATCCTTTTTTCTAATTCAAATAAGGATTTTTATTCTACATTTGGGTCCCCCAGAAGGAGACCCTGAGAAAAGGATTAAAATCCGAGTTATTTTGGAGGCGATTCCATAAAGCATCAGTTGTTAGGATTAGAAAGTAAGAGAAAGTAATGCAGCTAATAAGGTGCTTTTTTCCAAGCAGTTGTGCCCTGTTGGTTCCTAGAGCTTAATCCTGCTGGGAGAGCTCTGAGAGCCAATGTTCTTACACCACTGCCACCAGTCCCTGTAAGAGCACAACATTCAGAGTCCATTCTCCAGCAGCGCTAGTCTGTTACATAAATGGCAAAGAGATATTACCAGCAAGGGCAGTTACTCAGGCAAAAACACATGTGCTAAGAAGAATCTGCCTTGTGGTAGAGTAGGGCAAGAACACAGGGGCAAGGCACTGACAAAATCAAATATGTATAAGGGATCACAAATTAAGAATGGGGAGTAATATATAGATGATTCAATCTTTTTCATTGAAAATTTTAAAGTATGATTTAAGTCCTTCTTGGGGGAACTTTTTCTGTACTGTGTCTGAAATAAAGGATATTGAATTACTCTAAAAGTTTTCTACCAGGGTTATAAAACATGAAATTATAGAAAGGAGTTATTTTTATTGGTAGTAAAGATTTGATTTTTAAAGCGTTAAAGAATGGTTTTTCCTAGAAATGTTTTAAAGAAGAAAAGATTCTCTTTTGAGCAAGAATATAATTTTCTCTGATATTAAAAAACTCAGCAGGAGTTAACTCAGGCCTTTCTAACTCTTGTACATGTGATAAAAATGAGTTTAGCCAAGGCACAAAAATATTATAGCATACTCTCTGACATGATTTTAAAGCACTTATTTTTGTAACTACCAATATAAATCATATATTTATTAATTGCATTTTCAAGATATCAACACATTTAGAAAGCATATTAGCATTAAATAATTAGGCATTTCTGTTAGGTGTTATGGGCTTCCCTGGTGGCTCAGCTGGTGAAGAATCCACCTGCAATATGGGAGACCTCAGTTCAATCCCTCAGTTGGGAAAATCTCCTGGAGGAGGGCATGGCAACCCACTCCAGTAATCTGGCCTGGAGAATTCCACGGACTATACAGTCCATGGGATCCCAAAGAATTGGACACTACTGAGCGACTTTCACTTTAACTTTCATAGGTGTTATACAGCAGACAGAAGCAATACAGTGGGGAAGATAGACAAGATTCCTGCCCTCTAGTGGTAGTAGTAGGTGTAACAATAAGCAAATAATGTAACATACAGTCACAGAATAAATATGCACTTTCAAAGTGGAGAAGTGCTCAGTTCAGTTCAGTTGCTCACTCATGTCTGACACTTTGTGACCCAAAGGATGGCAGCACGACAGGCTTCCCTTTCCATTACCAACTCCTGGAGTTCACTCAAACTCATGTCCATTGCGTGATGCCATCCAGCCATCTCATCCTCTGTTGTCCCCTTCTCCTCCTGCCGTCAACTGTTCCCAGCATCAGGGTCTTTTCAAATGAGTCAATTCTTCACATCAGGTGGCCAAAGTATTGGAGCTTCAGCTTCAGCATCAGTCCTTCAAATGAATATTCAGGGTTAATTTCCTTTAGGATGGACTGGTTGGATCTCCTTGCAGTCCTAGGGACTCTCAAGAGTCTTCTCCAACACCACTGTTCAGAAGCATCAACTCTCTGCCACTCAGCTTTCTTTATAGTCCAACTCTCACATCCATACATGATGACTAGAAAAAACATAGCTTTGACTAGACAGACCTTTGTTGGCAAAATTATGTCTCTGCTTTTTAATATGCTCTCTAGATTCCAATCACAAAGAAAGGTAATGTCAAAGACTACTCAAACTACCGCACAATTGCACTCATCTCACACACTAGTAAAGATTGGCTGGATGGCATCACCGACTCAATGGATGTGAGTTTGAGTGAACTCCAGGAGATGGTGATGGACAGGGAGGCCTGGTGTGCTGTGATTCATGGGGTCACAAAGAGTCGGACACGACTGAGCGACAGAACTGAACTGAACTGAAGGTGGTCAATAGAATGCCAATAGAATTGAGCAATATCAAAAGTCAGACTATTGTTTAGAAATGACATTCAGAGGCAGCCAGAATAGCTAATTTATTTTTTAGTGTATTGAGAATGTGGAGAAACTGGATCACTCATGCATTGTGGGACGATCACAAAATGACATAGTCACACTAGAAATGCATGTATGGATAAAAAGACTTGTATAAGGAGTTCCATGGCAGTTTAATCTCTAATAGCGGTAATAAAAATCAACCCAGATATTCATCAGAAAAACAGTGCAAAAACTAGCTTTTTAATATCCATACTCTCTCTTAGCAAAAAAGAAAAAAAAAAAAAAAAGAAATAGCATTGATATAAGCAAAAACATGGATGAATCTAGAAAATGCTATTCTAAGTAAATTATGCTTCACACAAAATAAGCTGCACTCTATAATTCCATGTTTATGATATCCTGGAACGGGCAAAATTTATCTTGGGAGATTATCAGAACAGCCATTTGTGGGCATTAGGGCAGAAACAGTGATAAAAGGGAGAATTTTTGTGGTTATACTAGTGTTAGGTATATTCAAAACTTTTTACTGGGAATATATGCTCAAGCATTTTACTCTATTTTGATTTTGTATCAAAAAATACCATGAACAAATATAGATCTATTTAGTGACACAGTGCTTAAGTGTTTATGGAAAATTGTTCTATTGTTTTTAATTTAAATGGACTCAAAAACTGATATAATAAGTGAATATTAAAAAGAACGGTTTGATAGATTAAAGCAGAGTAAGTGGAACTGAACCAAGGTAGTGAATATAGGTCTTTATAAAATTTTTTCAATTTTGCTATGTGGCATTCAACATCCATAAACCTGGAAGAGTAAGTGAACTGCATCCTTCTGACAATCTAAAATTCCCAGGCCTTACCTGCTTTTTGTATAAAAGAGCGTGTCTGCTGGTTAAGCTGGTTAAGGTTTTACTTACGATTATAGCACCCTCATTTCCCTTGCAAGCTCCCTCTTTACCCCATTAATGAGATTCTCCAGTTATCACACATGTACTCAAGGATCTTAGGATGGTGACTGTCATCTTTTAAGACATAAATATTTCTATGTTGAAATTTTGCTTAGAGCTGCAAATTCATGAAATATTAAAAAACAATGGATTCTTTGAAAAGTTTAAATCAAGTTTAAATCTTTAATCAGCATTAAAAAACAACCAACCAACCACACCTCCTAGACTCCCAGGCTTCTTCAAAGTATTGTAAAAATCACTTCTGTGACATCTTGGAAGGTTCATAGTTCAAAAGTCAGTGTTTATGAAGCTATCTATGCTTGCCACAGTTACTAGGCGTTCTCAGTGAATTTCAAGGAAAGAATAACACTTTCCCTATAGGTAAGTTGATTTAATTAATCATTAATTCATTTATTCAGTTAACATTATTGTGCTTTCCCATTCCCCATGCTTCGGATTAGCATTTCTACTCTTATTGTAAGTGACAGTGATTTAGTATTCTTTATTCACATTTAAACCAAGACTTAAGAACAAACTTTCAAACTTGATACGGTATTAGAAAATAAATTTTAATGTCCGAGAATTTTCCAGTTGTTTCAATTCTAAGCTCAAAAGATGTATCACCATCATAAGATTTCTTTCTCATGAACTATTATTCATTCTGGTTGACCTGAATATAGATTTCCTAAGAGCACCACCGGTCCATTACACACATACCCAGTAGGGGTTTATTTGTGTAAGCAAAACTTGTGTTGATTTGGTTTTAGTTGGTTCCATGTGTATCAATAAACCTCTAAAACCAGCAAGTTATTCTTTTCCCTTACTTGGACCTGTAGGACACGATTCCTGGGTCTCCTCCATAAACACAGTATGCTTTCATTTCTTTACTTTCTTTAAGAAATGTGTGTCTAGAATATATGATATTGGTGGAGATGTGTCTGAGGTAGAGAGGCAGTGTCCAGGAATGTCTTGAAATTCCTAGAACTCCAATGAAAACATTTTGAAAATCCCTTTCTAAGGATAACATATTGTATTATTTTACCTCCCACTACTTCAAAGAATAAGAGGGACTTTATTTTCCTTGTTTTGGCTTCATCTCTTCATAGCATTACTATTTTCCCTTTTGTCATATTCATCTATACAGTGGGATAAATAATTATTTATTAAATCTTCCATGTAAAAAGTATCAGGTTTTTATGACCTTCCATATCTCTTCATACTGAATAATAAACGTAATAATATACATTGAAGATTTAGTTTCTTCTCAATGTGAAAATGTCTCCATTCCTCAGATAATTATCATATTGTTCTATAAAACATTTCTTGGTTCCATTTGATTTTTCTTTTTGCTATTGTTACTAGCACATTACTACCATAATGCAGGATCTGATGCCAACAAACTGTTTACTTTGGGGAACACTGTAAATAAATCTCGGTATAAAAAATAACATAAAAATACACAATTTTTAGAGCCTGCATGAAAGTACCAGGGTTAACCAACTGTCGCTTTTCTCTCCATGCTGAGTTTATAAAATTTATTTGCAGATACTGATAAGATCTACAGAAAGAACCTAGAGGAGTCAGATGCGTGTGTTTTGGCATCTGAATGACAAGTGGGCATCTTTGGTTCTTGGGGAGCTTATTCAGTCTTTCCAGGCCTCAGATTCCACTCTCATTTTTTTGATATGGAGGTTAAATAAGGTCTATGCAGAGTGTAAACCTTCAGTCGAAGAGAGATATACCTGAAGCCTTTGGAGTTAAACATCTAGGCGTTTTACTTAGAAGTGCCCAATCCCCCAAAAGAAGGGCATTCTGTATATGACTTCTCACATCTGGCAGCATTGAATTGACCATGATTATATTATTTGTGGAACGCTGTATGTGTTTTCTTTAAAAAGGCTTCCATATTTTATAACTTTCAGGCCCCCAAAAATATGGCTCTGTCCTTTCATGAAGTAATTATTTCAGTAAACATTACTGTTATTTCCTTTTAGAAAGCTTTCCTACTTTTCTCTCAAACAACATGGATTCTGAGCAGAATGGCAATGGCATTTTTATCATCAGTAAGACACTGAGAATGTTCATTTCAGATTTTGATTATGGCATGGTTTCAACTCTATAAAGACAATTGAACTAATTCAGCCAGTTTTTCTTTTCCTAAACAAGATTCCTTATCTTTCTCCTTGAATGACAAATGAAGAGTTGAAATTGATAAAGGAATTGATCTGAATTTATGTTTTATAAGAACTTTCAACAGCCCTCCCTTATCCCCCAAATTAAAGAGGAAATCCACTCCTTAAGTTTTCTATGCTCATACATAGAATAATTTAAAATAAGTAAACGCGGATCTTTTAGTGTCTAATTTAGGCTAGAGCAACTAGAAGAGGCCACACTAGATTTTGAAATTATGACAACACCCTTTAAAAAATTAAAAACAAAAAAGAAGGAAGGAACCAATCATTACGATATAATCATGACTATTTTGCTTTAGAATGTATTTAAATTTATTATAAATATCACACGATTACATGGTTCCTCTTTTATTACTGACCTCACATGTAACTAGAAGACAAAACTCACTTATTCCAGAAAATATACAACTTTCTCTGTTGCAAGAGTAAGGATCATAATCCCTCTGCTTACTAGCCACGTAATGTAACATTACTTAATACTACCCAGACTCCACTCTGAAAAACAGTAATGATAACATTACTTATTTTGTGCTGCTGCTGCTGCTAAGTTGCTTCAGTCGTGTCTGGGATAACACATGAAAATGCTTAGTTCAATGCCTGGCATGATAGGGAAGATTATTAATAAATGTATATAAACGTAACCCACAAATTATATATCAAAATAATATATGAAATTATATATATGTAGAATTATGTATATATAAATTTAATCTTGCTCCCTGTTACATTGTGTAACTCACTGACTTGTTCTAAGTGCCATATATTTTCATAACAGAATAAACGGTATACACATGGATGAAAATTTAGTAGTGCACGTCTAAGGAACTCTTGCATAATGGTTTAAATGTGCTTAGTTGCTCAGTTGTGCCTAACTCTTTGCAACCTCATAAACTGTAGCCCTCCAGGCTCCTCTGTTCATGGGATTCTCCAGGCAAGAATACTGGAGTGGGTAGCCATTCCTTTCTCCAGGGGATTGTCTGGACCCAGGGATCAAAACCAGGTCTCCCGCATTTCAGGTCTATTCTTTACCACTTGAACCACCAGGGAAGCCCAATGGTTTAAACAGCCATTGCAGATTTGGGGCTTTGGCTAAAAAAATAATAATTCACACTATCATATTAGCATTTATCTGTAAGGTCTATGCTCAGATGACTATGTAAATGTATTGCATATTTTCACCAGTGATTTTATATACCACCTCTCTTCTTGCTTTGATCCAGCTGAAGGCATAATGAAGTGTTTTAGCCCCATCTGCTTTAGCTCTGGAAGACTTAGAAATGTTTCTGCTGCTACCCATGTATGATGAAAATCAAAACTGCTTGTTAGTGATGTATTTATAATTACTTTGATGGAGGGTTGAATCCAGAGCAAAATGTTTACTTTCATAAACTTCTGCTGTGGTCGCGCGGTGGCACTGTGCGTCCCCACTCCACCCCGGCTAACGATCTATCATCAGCATCTCAGAATCCAGCATCGGTGAAGGTGCTGACATGACTCTCTGTCTAAACAGGCCAGAAACCAAAGTTTAACTTGTCCCTGCAAACATTCAATGTTACAGATAAAAGAACAGGACAGATTTATGATATAAATATTTGTGTCCCTGATTACATAAAGACCCAATCATAGCATTAACCCAGCAAATTCCTTTGATAGAATGTTTATGAGTATTTTTAAACTCAAGCATTGATTAAATAAAACTTTCCTCTGGAAATGCACAGAAAATTTCTTCAGAAGAAAAAATAAATACATAAAAGAAATTTTGCTTTAAAATAAACCTCAAGTACGAACAGTTTGAATAAGGATCATTTCTATTGAACATTTTTAATGAAATTAACAGACAGTTAATCCATCTTTCATAAAATATATTTTTAAGTCTAAAAATTTGTCTCCAATTTTCAGTCTAGCATTGCACATAAATCAATACAAAGTCAACACTTTGTAGCTAGATGAAAATGAAGCTGTATAAATATAAAGACAGACATTCAAGAATTGATGTAAAGTGTACTCGAATAAATCTCTTTTAGCTGTTCTGAGAGCCCCAAGGTAATGGCTTCCTCCCCAGCCTGATTGTAATGTTTCAGTCCAACAGCTATTTCAGCTGAACCACAGGCCCTTATCTCAACTTTCCAGATGGGCCCTATAGGTGCTTCTTTGACCTTAGAAAGGGTAATTGCTTAAGACTGGAGGGAGGGTGGTGCATGTGGCAACAAGAAGTTGAAAAGAATAATTTAAGAAGGAAGAATAGGATCTGGATTTTAATAATTCATAAGATTCCTTAACAGGCAAGATTTTAATTACATCTTTATCAGCTGTCCCTTTCAAATTTGAGCTCCTCACAACAATAAATAGTCTAACATTTTTAATGCTGACATACCATGGACACTTTATTTGAAATGCATTTCAAGCTCTTTGTGCTAAAATTATGTGAGCCAAAATGGATCTTCAGATGCTATGGGATAGCATGAAGACAGAAGCTTTTTCGGCAGTGGGTTTTTAATAAAAACAAATGATTGAATTAGATTTTTATGCTATTCTATTAGACCTTAAAAAAGACTTAGGAAGTGAAATTAAACAATTAATGCTATGAATTAGATCACCTACAATAGCCCTGTTAACTGATTTCTGTACAAATTATTTTCTCCAAAAATCTACCTGGCAAACATATTTGGTTAAATTCTTCCATTTTGATTGTTGCTTTGGAAACACAGATTATATCTGAAATAAGTGTATGAGAATTACTTCACCTTCTTTCATCCATACTTTGGAGAGAGACCTGAGATATTATTGGTGCTAACACCTTGAATTACGTGTTGGGATTTTACAGTTGGGTCTGTGTTTTATTCACTTCTCTAATTTTAGTACTTCTCAGAGAATATGAAATATGTTATACACAATCAATATCTTTCACTGGATAGCTAGAAATGAAATTCTTGTCTCAAACTTTCAAAATTATCCTAGATTATTCCCCATTATGCCAAAACAGAATGAAATCAATATACTGATTGGTCTGCATGATATAAATTTATATAAATGCTCCTATATAAATGCCAGCAAAGTAACTAATTATTTTGGCATTACCAGATGCTTTGGGGAAAGAGTCTGAAATTAGATCTTTTCTCTTTCCAGGTTGTGCATATGAGTGGGTGCGAATATAAGCACTAGGTTATCCGTGGTGTAACCAAACAATCATGAATTAATGTCTCAGTATTGTTTCTTTTCTTTCACTTTGTGAATTCTTAGTCCTTTTATGTTTATAATTAAAAGTCACCTGCCCGGTGACTTTCCTGCAAGTGACCAGACAGTGTGTATGTGTGGGTATGTGTAAGAAATTGTATATTTTAGGAGTGTTTTGACAAGAAGAGATAGAAACATCACTTAAAATTGTCTACAACAATATCATCATCATCATTATTCATCTCACTAAAGAAATAGACCAGAATTAAGGTAGGCTTTTGCCCTGGTCTAATCTGAAGTTTATTAATCACACTGAGAATCCTGTTTTTCCTCCTGTCTCTACTCTGTCACTGTGTTAAGCATTTGCCCTTCATATTCCTTCTTCGAAGAGTTACAAAATAGCTACAACAGTTCTAGACAACATTTCCCAGGACAGCAATCTCCAAAGAAGAGACTTTTTCTTTTAGCTTTTTTGGAAGATAAAGAAATATACTTTCAAAGACCGCAAGAAAAATTCTCCTCTCACACCGCTGGCCACAATTAGAGTCCACGCCCAGTTCCCAGCCATCCACAGGTAAAGGGAAACGGAGCTGGAATGAGCGTCTAGATGGATTAGGATCTCTTCTCTGGCTTTGGGAACTGCCAGTCCCCATGAAACCACAGCTCCATGAAGAATGGATGGTGTTAGGATGCTGAAATAAAGAAAAAATATTTGTAGGCAAAATGTGATGCTGATAAAAAGATATAGACACTTTTAATTCTTTTTAATAGAAAGTTTCTTCGATTTACTCATTTGCTTAGACTTATTTTGAGGTCCTTTCTACTTCTATATCCTGTGATATATAAGTTAAGTCTTTGAAAAATTTAATTGTAACTAATAGTAACCTCTATTTGAAAAGACTACAGTTACAGTTATTGTAAAATTTTGTCTTCTTTCGAGCAGTTGGTTAAAATTTTGCATTTGTCTTAAGAATTTGCTTTGACCCCATCTAAGTCTTAAATTCCATCTCCCTTCAGTGACTTTTATTACTCATTGTTATCTAACACCTCAATCTGTATTCCTCTAGAAGACTGATAATATTATATTAACTGAACAAAGATGTTTCATTATTAAAACTAAACATAAGATTTTTTTTTAATGTCAGGAAAGTGGGTATGGGTAAAGAGTTATTAATTTTAATAATGTTTTTTTAAAAGATTGTATCTGTTATAAAACAAAATAATTGAACATCTCCAAAATAATAGCGTGTACTCTGTTTGATAGCTTACTTTTTTGATAGCTTACTTTCTTCATGATCAAGTGTATCTTATAATGTCATGTGATACGTGTATATTTCAAGATTACATCATTGCGATTTATCCACTTTCATTGTTTTCCACCAAAGGCAAAAAATGGATAACTGAGCCCTTTAGAGACTCACACAGCTAAAGTAAAGGTAGTCAGGGCTGTATTGATAGAGTTCTGCTTCCTCAAAAGACCTCAGAACACAAACAAATCAAAAAAAGGGATAAATAAAAAGCATAAAATGTAGCTTATTAGACACCATTAGTATGAGTAGTGGCATATTCTTATTTAGCTTGGGTGCTGGGATTTGTATTATACAAACTGTAATGTTTCCTTAAAGCAATGTCCAGTTTACTCAGGTAGCAACATTTGAAATTCTATACACAGTCATATTGTTACTCTTGAAATGTTAATGCAGGAGAGATGTAAAGCAGTTTCTAATGATTTATAGTAATGAAACATGATTTTCCAGAATAGGCAGACTAAAAGGAAAACAGAAGGAAAAAACTCACATTATTATTAAAAGCAGAATACTGATTTTTTTAAAAAAAAAAAATCTAGAGTGTTGCTAAGGCGAGATTCAGTTCATTATTGCTCAAACAATTGCCTTGACTGTTTATACTAAGTGAAGAGCTAGAGGGAAAATGATGCCTTATATGTAAACATGTGACTGTGTCTCAGCGACCGGCCTCAGGATGCGTCGTGTTCAGCCCATACAGAGACTGGATCCTGGAGTACTTTTGTTGCATTTGCAGTAGTCCTGTCACTGGGACTAACACAGCAGTGATGTGCAAGATACGCGGGGGATACAAACTCCCACCAGAATTTTGGTTACTGCTCTGTGTCATGCATTCAACAGAAGGAGCATTTTGGGGCAGAGCTATTTTCAGCATTGCGTGATGAAATCACTATTTAGTGCCATTGGAGGAGAGATGGTGTCAGACCCTGAGGCTGAACTGAAAGTAATTACTTCCCTGCAAAATTGTGTACTTTTGCCCTCAAAGAATGATATCTTCTCTATCCTTCTTTTCTGTTGGAAGGCGGATATTTCACAGTCATTTCCTTTTCATTCATTTGATAATAATGAGTACTTGAAATAAGATTTTTAAATATGGCTACAAAACCAATATATATTTTCTTTCAGATTTCTCACTCCTGTTGACTGATTCATAGAGACTGGACCTTGATGGAACCACTGTTTCCTCTTTGCTCCTTTCCTGAAAGCTCCTCTATGGATAATTTTCTTTTGCCTATTTACTTTTCTGCCTCATCTTGGTAGATGTGACACTAGAAAAATAGACACTTGGGGAATAGTAGGAGAATAGTGACTCATTGTAATTGCAGAAAATCTTAAGAAAGAAAAAATAAGTGCACCAAAAAATCTAAAGTTTCTTATAACAGACCTATCATTTCTATACTCATTTTGGATTTTAGAAGCACAGCAGGCAAAACATTCACAAAAGATGCCTACGTATTCACAAAAGGATAAAAAGCAATGATAAAATATGTTTTAAAAATAACAATAAAAGAATAAAAATAAGATGGATTAAATGCAAAGCCACATCAAAACATTTCAAATGACGAAGAGAATCAATGTACATTTTTTGAGGTAATTGAAGTCTGTGATGCTTCTGTCAATTATCTTGACACTGAGTATAAAAATGTGATTCTAGATGATTTGAATAATTGACTTTGTTCTCCAGTTTTCTTTGAAGTCATGATTATAGATGAAACTGATGCATGGATCCAGTGTTAGATCGATTTTAATGAAAGGAAAATAACTATACTCATGCATAAAATTGTCTTAAATTACCAAAATAGAACTCAACGGGACAAAGAAAGAGTAAAACAGCAAATTTTACATGAAAAGGGGAACTGTAATAGTGTTATGTTTCTTCTATATCTGGTCTTCCACCTTCTAGTTTTCTCCATCCACAGTTCTAGCTCCAAATGTAATGGATAAATGAAATGACCTTTGGGTGGAAATAGAAGCAAAATGCTTACAACCAAACTATTTAGAATGAGATGGATTAAAAAAAATGTCTCCAGCATTGCAAACTTTTTCTCTTGCTTCACCCCCCAAACAGAAAATATGAGTTCTATTTGAGAATAAAGAAAATATTTCCCTAACTTTCAGTCATATCCATAATTTGAATAAATTTTCTCTATATATTGCTGTGTAGAGACAATGATCTGTACCTATTAGTTAAGCTTAGGCTCAGTTGCTTCAGTCATGTCTGCTCTCTGTGACCCTATGGACTAAAGCTTGCCAGGCTCCTCTGTCCATGGGATTCTCCAGGCAAGAATACTGGACTGGGTGGCCATGTCCCCCTCCAAGAAATCTTCCCGATCCAGGGATTGAACCTGTGTCTCTCGTGTCTCCTGCATTGGCAGGCAGTTTCTTTATCACTAATGCCACCTGGAAAGTCCCTATTAGTTAAGTAAACTAGTGGAATTGATATCCCAAACCCTCAGTAAAGTTGCTTAAATATTTCCATAAATTTCCTTCAAATTTTAGTATTTGAGAGTCCCATAAATACCACTTCTCTTTCTTGCGTAAGTTCTGAATCAAATATAAGACAATACAAAATAGTCATTAGATAAAATAGACAAATGTTTTCTTTACTTCTTATCAAGACTGGATGACAGAACACAGCTAAGTGTGATGACTAGACAACGTTTACTAATGCTTTGTGTCCCACTGTTGAGGCTGGAATTACCTACCAGAAAAGGAATTTGAATTTGTAGCAGCTTAACCTAGTCTGTATTTTCCATCACTTGATGTGGACAGGAAATGAGGGAAAGCAATCTCCTAATGCTTAAGCCATTAAGTCATTAGGAAATTATTTCACCCAAATGAAAAAATACATCAGTGGTTGTTCCTTATTCCATCTCTTCTTTGGGAGCTGGTGCAGAAGTGTGCAAGGAACACCATACATCATGAAAACTGGGGAGTAGTGCTCAACAAATTTCTAGTAACTTTCTTGAGATATTACAAGAAAGGAACAAGCTCATGTCTAAGCTGGTATATTTAAAAGCAGAGAAACAAGAGGAAAATAAGCATGTAAATTTTTAAGGGACATGTTTGCCTGAAACAAGGAAGGTGCAGCTGTTAAGGACTTACAACTTACTTAACTGCAGAAGATAGATTCTTTATCAGATCCTAAAGTTAACGAGTAAAATAGGAAATAGTAGGATCTTGGATAAGAAAAGGAGACATAGAGAAACTCCTTCATGAATCAGAGGAATCAATTTCTATTGCAAAGTGCTTTCTGGTACGACTTACTTGAGAGGATATGAAGTGTCATATAAATATTTAATGCATATTTTCCCCTTTCTTTATATTGTCAAGTGTGTTCAGGATTTCTCTAGTTACATTATTGCTCACTAGTTGCAGAATTTATTAGAAGTAAGATCTGGAATTGCCCAAGATTAATAGCACTTTGTTGCTCAGTTGCCAAGTCATGTCCCACTCTTTGCAACCCCACGGACTGCAGAACACCAGGCCTCCCTGTCCCTAACCCATACTACTGAATAGTATAAAATAAAGAAATGAATGCCAGAAAATCTGGGATATCAAATCACTGATTCACAAGAACTTAAGCTTGGAATGAGTTTGGGATATCTCATTTTGGAAAAGTGATGCACACTGCATCATGCTGGGTGAGAGTAGTTTTAGAAATATTGTAGAAAAGTTTCTACCAGTTTGTATGCAAGTGTGTGTTTGCTGGGAAGTCAAGCATTGGACTAGAGTAGACAAGTCCTATTAATTTTTGTTTTCTATCAATCTCAACTTCCAAAACAACAAAACCAACCTTTTCAGTAAATTGTGCCTTCCCTCACTGTATTCTTAAGACTCTTTGGCACTCAGTTCAGTTCAGTTCAGTTGCTCAGTCGTGTCTGACTCTTCGCAACCCCATGAATCGCAGCACGCCAGGCCTCCCTGTCCATCACCAACTCCCGGGGTTTACTCAGACTCATGTCCATCAAGTCGGTGATGCCATCCAGCCATATCATCCTCTGTCGTCCCCTTCTTCTCCTGACCCCAATGCCTCCCAGCATCAGAGTCTTTTCCAATGAGTCAACTCTTCACATGAGGTGGCCAAAATATTGGAGTTTCAGCCTCAGCATAAGTCCTACCAGTGAACACCCAGGACTGATCTCCTTTAGAATGGACTGGTTGGATCTCCTTGCAGTCCAAGGGACTCCTAAGAGTCTTCTGTAACACCACAGTTCAAAAGCAGCAATTCCTTGGTGCTCAGCTTTCTTCACAGTCCACTTCTCACATCCATACATAATGACTGGAAAAACCATAGCCTTGACTAGACGGACCTTTGTTGGTAAAGTAATGTCTCTGCTTTTTATTATGCTATCTAGGTTGGTCATAACTTTCCTTCCAAGGAGTAAACATCTTTTAATTTCATGGCTGCAATCACCATCTGCAGTGATTTTGGAGCCCCAAAAAATAAAGTCTGACACTGTTTCCACTGTTTCCCCATCTATTTCCCATGAAGTGATGGGACCAGATGCCATGATCTTCGTTTTTTGAATGTTTAGCTTTAAGCCAAACTTTTCATTCTCCTCTTTCACTTTAATCAAGAGGCTCTTTAGCTTCTCTTCAGAGCATATCTGAGGTTATTGATATTTCTCCCGGCAATCTTGATTCTAGCTTGTGCTTCTTCCAGTCCAGCGTTTTTTATGATGTACTCTGCATAGAAGTTAAATAAGCAGGGTGACAATATACAGCCTTGACGGACTCCTTTTCCTATTTGGAACCAGTCTGTTGTTCCATGTCCAGTTCTAACTGTTGCTTCCTGACCTGCATACAGATTTCTCAAGAGGCAGGTTAGGTGGTCTGGTATTCCCATCTCTTTCAGAATTTTCCACAGTTTATTGTGATCCACACAGTCAAAGGCTTTGGCATAGTCAATAAAGCAGAAGTAGATGTTTTTCTGGAACTCTCTTGCTTTTTCCATGATCCAGCGGATGTTGGCAATTTGATCTCTGGTTCCTCTGCCTTTTCTAAAGCCAGCTTGAACATCAGGGAGTTCACGGTTCACGTATTGCTGAAGCCTGGCTTGGAGGATTTTGAGCATTACTTTACTAGCATGTGAGATGAGTGCAATTGTGCGGTAATTGGAGCATTCTTTTGCATTGCCTTTCTTTGGAATTGGAATGAAAACTGACCTTTTCCAGTCCTGTGGCCACTGCTGAGTTTTCCAAATTTGCTGGCAGATTGAGTGCAGCACTTTCACAGCATCATCTTTCAGGATTTGAAACAGCTCAACTGGAATTCCATCACCTCCACTAGCTTTGTTCGTAGTGATGCTTTCTAAGGCCCACTTGACTTCACATTCCAAGATGTCTGGCTCTAGATTAGTGATCACATCATCATGATTATCTGGGTCGTGAAGATCTTTTTTGTACAGTTCTTCTGTGTATTCTTGCCACCTCTTCTTAATATCTTCTGCTTCTGTTAGGTCCAGACCATTTCTGTCCTTTATCGAGCCCATCTTTGCATGAAATGTTCCCTTGGTATCTCTCATTTTCTTGAAGAGATCTCTAGTCTTTCCCATTCTGTTGTTTTCCTCTATTTCTTTGCATTATTGTTTTTTCCTTGCTATTCTCTGGAACTCTGCATTCAGGTGCTTATATCTTTCCTTTTCTCCTTTGCTTTTTGTTTCCCTTATTTTTGGGGTGGGGGGCAAGAATACTGGAGTGGGATGCCATTCCCTTCTCCAAGAGATCTTCCCAACCCAGGGATTGAACCCGGGTCTCCCACATTGAAGGCAGACGCTTTACTGTCTGAGCCATCAGGGAAGTCTCTTTGGCCATAGAACTTTTTTTTTTTTTTGAAAGAGTGACTTGAACCAGACTGAACTATTGAGAATACCCTCTAATCTCCAAGCTTTAGTTGATGAATCCTTTAACCTATCCTTGCAAAATATGCTTTGACTTTAAAATTCTTTAAAGTTTGATTACAATCTAAACTATAGCTTAATTTTAATCTACTTTGCTATTGAAGAATCATTTAGTAGAACAAAAAAATATTTCTGTATTACCAGAAGCATTTGTTTGAAGACTTGTTTTGGCCAGGATTTTTCATTCTTCTATTGCAGCTTTATAGAAAAACATGTGACAAAAAAAGTGGATCTTAAATTACAACAGATATCCGACATCTTGTCTCTCAATAATTCATTGATATAGTATGAATGCTGCCCCCAAATTATCAACACTAAAATTATTCTGAGGCATGAGATGGATGGGCCCCTGTGGTGAGTATCAGGAGTTCATTCCTTGTAGATCAACACTCTGAGATGAAGATAGTAGAAGCAAGAGGGGAGCCCTGCCCAGATAAAATATGCTGCTGCTGCTAATTCACTTCAGTTGTGTCCAACTCTGTGCGACCCCATAGACGGCCTCCCACCAGGGTCCCCCGTCCCTGGGATTCTCCAGGCAAGAACACTGGAGTGGGTTGTCATTTCCTACTCCAATGCATGAAAGTGAAAAGTGAAAGTAAAGTCGCTCAAGATAAGATATAGAGGCCACATTTTCCTCATTCTTGACTTCAAGGAGAACTTCTAGAAAAGGCTCCTTGGAGGTCAAAAAGGGAGGGGGCGCCAACCTGCCTACTGAAGTGCAGCTTACCTAAAGTAAGTGATGCCAACCTACCCTACCCATTCTTCACTAGAACCCATATTGACCAAGTGATGTGCATACACACGTGGAGGACCCTTATATAAACCAAATATGGGCTCAGAACCAGGCAAAGCAAGATGACCAACCAAAGGAAACCAGGAAGAAATGCCCCATATGAGTGACTCAAACTACCACAGGGGCTTACCCCTCTCTCTGAGCCCGCCCATATGTCTATCCACATGTGTCCTTTTCTTCTTGATAAATACTTTACCGTTTCACTACTTCCTGTCTCTATGTAAAAATTCATTTCTACAGAGCTGACAGGCCAGGGCCTCATCACTGGACACTGGTCTCTAGAGGTCTAATGGTTAGGATTCAGCATTCCCATTGCGTTGGCCTAACTTAAGTCTCTGGCGGGGACCTGAATTCCTGTTTTAAGCTGTTGTAGGCCAAAGCAAACAGAGATCAATCCAAAGTATGATGATAGGTTTCATATTTCAAGAAGTATATACTACAAGAACAATTTTAAGAGGGTAAAAAGCAAAACAACTCATCTGTTTCTGTACAAAGAATGACTTGAATAAAGAAAATTTTAGATCATCATAAACAAACAGGTTACTAAAAAGAAGTACTAAATTCAGAATGCTAGTATTATTCTTATTTAGTATAAAAATGAAACAAAAGCACCCACTTAGAAAACAGTGACTTTTTGGTTTGCTTTGAATTTAATAAAGGGGTTGAATATAATGATCAGTGTATTACCAGTTGTTTAAAAAAAAACATGAAAATTTGGAAATATACTGAAGATGCTGCAAAATTTTCAATAAAGTTAAAAAAAATGAATAATTCAATGTAAAGATAATGGTATTTTAAAATGACCAATGTAGTTTGATGAATAGGAAGAAAAATTCCCAATTAAAGTAAATATATTTAAATATGGCATTAAACAAGTAAAGGGCTTTTTTTTTTCCCTTGAAATATTAGTAGGCAGAATGAAAATAATTGCCCATATTGTCACTACTTTATATGTATATCTTGGATTTTCTGGCAGTGTAAACAGCTCTAGGATTTTGTTGCCTAAACTATAAGAACATTGGCATTTATGAACTTTATATTATTTCCCATTCATTCCTTAATGTCAGTTCTACAAAGTAGGAGCTATCATTGTCCTTATTTAGAGATAAGGAAACTGAATTACTTAGGGTAATGAAGTTGAGATCATAGATGAAATGATGATGACAAAGCCAGTCATTCTGCTAAATGAACTCCAGCAGTCTACTAAATAAAAGTGTTTGCAGAAGATAATTATCTGATATAGGTTTAAGGAAAATCACCCCCCATTTCCTGACAATACTTTTACAACAATGTAAGTATGTTGAACTAGATAACTTCTAATTCAGCTCTTAGTAATCTTCAGCTTCTCAAACTCATAGTCTAAAGATCTAGCAATTTCCTCTTTTCAGCTTGTGCATCGATGTTAAATATCTGTTCTTTCAGTCTGAACAGTGATTTTAATGGTGAAGAGAAATTTCCAACTGCTATTCCTACTGCTGCCTCTTACACTAAAGACCAGGTTTTATTGAACTCTAATCTTGTTTTATTGGAGATGGTATAAATAATCAATGCAAAACAACAATAAAGCAATTTTCTTTGGATTATAAAATACAAATTATTAAAAATTAATTAGTGTAGGGAATAAACCCCATTTCAAATGGGCTGTGTAAAAAAAAAAAAAAACATTTTCTTCCCACTGATTCTGTGCCTTTGTACTATAATCTACCTCTAAACATCAGTACTTCATCCTGTCCTTACCCCAGGGTAGAATTCCCACTCCTGGAAAGTGGAGGAGAGCATGGGCAGAAGACAAGCAAAACATTAAAGTGAAGTCGCTCAGTCGTGTCAGACTCTTTGCGACCCCATGGACAGTAGCCTACCAGGCTCCTTCATCCATGGGATTTTCCTGGCAAGAATACTGGAGTGGGTTGCCGTTTCCTTCTCCAGGAGATCTTCCCGACCTAGGGATTGAACTCGGGTCTCCCGCATTGTAGGCAGACACTTTACCGTCTGAGCCACCAGGGAAGTCCAAGCAAAATACTAAGCTCCTTATTATATTAGATTCCTGGCTACTGGCTATGGTAAAGTGATTTTCAGTTGGGAAGCTGCCTTAAATTCAGTTCCTTGTTTAAATTAAGTTCTAAATAGGGGCCCTAAAGGTCAGCTTGGATACCTTTATTTTTTTAAAAGATACTCTTCAGAAAATTCCATTTAAAAATGTTTATGTATTTATTTTCGGCTGTGTGAGATCTTTGTCATTGCACTCAGGCTTTCTTTGGTTGTGATGAGTGGGAGGGGAGAGTGCTCCTATTCTTGGCCCTGCACAGGCTTCTCTTGGGGGGTACGGTCTCCTGGGCACACGGGCTTCAGTAATTGCAGTTCTGGGCTCAGCAGTTGCAGTTCCTGGGCTCTAGGGCATGGGCTCAATACTTGTGGCATGTGGACTGAGCTGCTCCTCCATTGTATAGGATTCTCCTGGACCAGGAATTGAACCTGTGTCTCCCTCATTGGCAGGCAGATTCTCTACCACTGAGCCACAGGGAAGCCCTACCGGAGGTTTTTTTTTCTTTTTTTTAAAAACAGTAATCATGTTTATTCTTTTTTTTAATCTTTATTTTATTATTTTATTTTTATTTTACTTTACAATACTGTATTGGTTTTGCCATACACTAACCTGAATCTGCCACAGGTGTACATGTGTTCCCAATCCTGAACCCCCCTCCCACCTCCCTCCCCACACCATCTCTCTGGGTCATCCCAGTGCACCAGCCCCAAGCATGCGAGACAGCAAAAGAGACACAGATGTCTAGAATCATGTTTATTCTTATACTTCCAATGTTGAATAAGCTAATTCATCTCATGTCTTAAATTTCTTTGAATTACAATGCTATTGGGGATATACTGTTTAAGGCGACAAACTTCGAGCTACTTAATACATGCATCCTGGAGGGTTAGGCAGAGTATAGTGACCATAGTCCACAATACTCTACCCTTGAAACTTCATGTTAGCAGGCTCCATATCCAAGGATTTGACCAACTGCAGATTGTAAACATTAATTGAAAATGATTATCTAGAAAGATTCAAAACAAAACAAAAAATTGAATTTCCTGCAAGCTTACAACTATTTGCATACCATTTATATTGTATTTACAGCTATTTTCATGGTGTTTATACTATATTCAGTATTATAAGAAAATTAAGAGGTAATTTAAAGTATTTGGGAGAATGTGAGTAAGTTATAAGCAAATTCTATTTTGTTTGTTGCTGTTCAGTCACTAAGTCATGTCCAACTCTTTGTGACCCCATGGACTTCAGAATTCAGGCTCCTCTGTCCTCCATTGTCAGAATTTGCTCAAATTCTTATTCATTGAGTCATTGAGACTGTCCAAGCATCTCATCCTCTGTAGCCCTCTTCTCCTACCTTTAATCTTTCCCAGCATTAGGGTCTTTTCTAGTGAGTCGGCTCTTCACACATGTGGCCAAAATGTTAGAGCTTCAGCTTCAGCATCAGTCCTTCCAATGAGTATTCAGGGTTTTATTTTTATTTTTTTCCTTTAGGATTGACTGGTTGATTTACTTGCAGTCCAAGGGACTCTCAAGAGTCTTCTCCAGCACCACAGTGCAAAAGCATCAATTCTTTGGTGCTAAGTCCTCTTGATGAACTCTCACATCCATACATGACTACTGGAAGAACCATAACTTTGGAGGAAATAAACTGCAAGTGGCAGACATTATTATTATTTTTTTTTTCTCTTCCCAACACAGAATTAAAAGAGGCTTCTTTTAATTCTGTGTTGATGGCACCTGGTTCTGCCTTGAGCTAATCAATATGATTTTCCTTATGGAAATGTTTTTCTTAAGCTATGTTAATGAAATTATGTATTTGCTTTGGAATCTGCCTTTCTTCAAATAGGTTCTGCCTAAGACTCAGCTTATTTTCTTTTCTCAAACCTTGGGTTGATAACGGCTCAACAAACCACTATTCATGTCCATTGTTTTATGGCCAAGGATGGCATGCCAGAGAGTGCTATTCTCTCTCAAAAATGTATCTTGTGAGAGAGGGGGCTGGTGAAACTCCCTCAGCCTTGAGGTGTCTCTGTTTCTGATTAGCAGCTCGCTAACAGACATACAACACCTTGCTAAAAACTAGCAAACTGACATTCTTTCTGCCCCTTTCTGATGTCTATGTCAGAAGCTTTGTATATCTCTCTTATTCTTTAATAAAATTCCGTTACACAAAAAGCTCTGGTCGTCAAGCCTCATCTCTGGCTCCAGGTCAAAATCTTCTTCTCCAGAGGTCACAAATCCTGGCGTAGCACATGGCTCATAGCAGCAACCTTTCAGACCTTTGTCAGCAAAGTGATATATCTGCTTTTTAATAAGCTATCTGGGTTTGTCATAGCTCTCCTTCCAAGGAGCAAGCGTCTTTTAATTTCATGGCTACAATCACCATCTGCAGTGATTCTGGAGCCAAAGAAAATAAAACCAGTCACTGTTTCTACTTTTTCCCATCTATTTGCCATGAAGTGATGGGACTGGATGCCATGATCTTAGTTTTTTTTTTTTTTTTTAATATTGAGCTTTAAGCCAGCTTTTCACTCTCCTCTTTCACCCTTATCAAGAGGCTCTTTAATTCCTCTTCACTTTCTGCCAAGGTTTTTGATATTACTCCCAGCAGTTTTAATTCTAGCTTGTGATTCATCCAGCCCTGTATTTCACAGGATGTACTCTGCATATAAGTTAAATAGACCGAGGGACAATATACAACCTTATTGTACTCCTTTCCAATTTTGAACAAGTCCATTGTTCCATGGCTAGTTCTAATTCTTGTTTCTTGACCTGCATACAGGTTTCTCAGGAGACAGGTAAGGTAGTCTGGTATTCTCTTCTGTTTAAGAATGTTCCACAGTTTGTTGTGATCCACACAAAGTCTTTGGCATAGTCGATGAAGCCAATTTTTCCGAAATTCCCTTGCTTTCTCTATGATCCAAGGAGTGTTGATAATTTGATCTCTGGTTCCTCTGCCTTTTCTAAATTTGGCTTTTACTAGCAAATACTATACCAGTTTTTTAAAAAGGATCTTGAGAGTTCTTAAATTTTGCTATCCAAGGGAGTTTGGCAAGCAATCATCCTCCAATAATAGGGACAACTCTATTACCAGTTACAAAGTTGCTAAGAGACTAGACTTTAATTGTTCCCCATTCAAAATTTTAATAATGCTAGATTTTCTTTTAATTGTATATTTGTCTTAAAATGTCATAGCATGAGTTTTCAAATTTAGATACCTAATTTACCAATGGGCAGATCTACTGTTCATAACCAAAGCATTTAACAAAAGAAGTGGTAGAGAAAGATTTTTAAAAGTAAAGTACCTTGCCTAATTACTTAAAATACAAATCACAAAGCATTCTTAATGTGTAAGTGGGGACTGAGTCATCATTCTTATGGAGCAGTTCTGAGGTGGAAAATCTTACAAATGAGCAAAACAAGAGAAGAATGTGTACTTCCAACTATACTTAAATTTAAAACAAAATAGCTTTCATTAACCAAAGGAAAACCATTTAGTTAATGGTTTTCTAACCATTCACTAATTTATACGTTGTGTGTGTTAGTGCTTCAGTGGTGTCCAGCTGTTTGCGACACTATGGACTATAGCCTGCCAGGCTCCTCTGTCCATGGAATCTCCAGGAAAGAATATTGGATTAGGTAGCCATTCCCTTCTGCAGGGGATCATCCCATTTTAGGGATCAAACCCAGGTCTCCTGCATTGCAGGCAGTTTCTTTACCATCTGAACCACCAGGAAAGCCATCATGTTTGTGTTAATATTAATCAAAATAAATACAAATTAGTAGCATATGCAATAAATCTGAATTGCGGTCTACTTAAACTTCTCTTCAGCTGTTTTAATAGACTTCGCTGCTAAAATCAAAGCACAATTAGCTTATTTTTCATGTAGTAGCTTTTTCTGTCCTGAGTAATTAAGAAAATGTTGAAACTGCAAAAGAAAGTTGTCAAAGGATACTTCTTGTTTAGTATCTTCAGTCTAGCAAATAGCATGATGGATCAAAATTTATTCAGTTTTTATTATCATTTTTTTTTCTCTCTACTTTCATTTTCTGATGTGGTTGAAGGGAAGCGAGTTCACGAGAACAAGATTATTTTTAAAGAAATAATGAAAGATGACATCATATTATGGTGGGGGAGTAACATAAGAGCTGTGGAAAGCAGGAGGGCTTGGAAAAGTTTGGACCATAGATTAGTAAATATTAGAACTGGAAGAAACTGTAAAAAAGAAAGAAAGAAAGAAAAAACCATTGAATTCTCTCCTTTTACAAAAGAGACAGAACTCCACTCCCCACTTTCTCAGAATAAACTTGCAACTAGCCCAGTATCACATTCTGTGATATTTTCTTCAGCATCTTTTACTAATTTCTTATCTTTCCTCTTTTTTTATTTTTAAATTAAACAATTGGACTAAAATGGTTCTCTCTTCATTCACCTCTTAGAATGTATGAGGAGGGCAAGACCAAAGAAACATCTCTACACAGACAGGTTGTATTCAAAATCAAATAGGTCCAATGGAAAGTACTTTTTAGGAAGTAAATTGCTTCAGCATTTCAATAAAGCTTCTTTCCATATGGTTTAATAATTTAGAAACCTTGCCAATGTTGGATTGAGTCAGTCGAGTATTTTTGGTACAGAGACAGGTGCAAAGAATGGAAACTCTCTTATTTGCCCGAGATAGGCAGAAATGAGTTTAAATAAAGCCTGGAAAAAATGGCACAGTAAATATTTATAGAATAAGAGAAAGAGAGGGAGAAAGAGAAAGAGACTGCTTCAGAATTGAGACAGAGACTTAAATACGGATAGTGGTAGGGACTAGAAATATTTAAATCTAATCTGACGTTAAACTCCAGGGTGAAAAAATACATTTGGTAAGCAGCCAGATTCACCACCTTGAGCTGTAAATATTTGCAATGCACCA
Organism: Cephalophus harveyi; assembly: GCA_006410635.1. Classification (NCBI taxonomy): domain Eukaryota; kingdom Metazoa; phylum Chordata; class Mammalia; order Artiodactyla; family Bovidae; genus Cephalophus; species Cephalophus harveyi. The sequence continues at coordinate 449,765 of SJYT01015464.1, read as the reverse complement.
GAGATTAAGAAGTTTCTATAAATATTATGTCAGTCTTTCTCTCTCACTGTCTTTTATGAGAAATGGACCCACCACTGTGGGAAGACATCTGGAGTCCTCCCAGCATATGCTATTGTAACCCTTGTGGCATTCAACAGCTGTTAAAGTAGGAGGCACGTTGTAGCCACCGTGGTTGGAACTTGGAAGTAGGCTTGGCCTCGCTGGTGAAGGAATCAGAATCCCATTGTAGGCTGGTTGCCATGCAGATAGTTATGTGAGAATTCTGGACCTCTTTAGTGCAACTCTGTAACAATCTTCTGGTTGCATGAAAAAAAAAAAAAATAAAAAAAAAAAATTACTAAAGTTACAAACATATAATATAAACACTAACCACATACATTATATGTATACACAATACTCTATATTATGTTAATGAAAGAAAGTGAAGGCTTTTATTTGGATATGTATAAGGTTAAAAGAAGTTTCATTCATTTCCTTAACATATGCAGTCTAAGTGAAGAAGGAATACTCAAGAACATGATGGACTGGTATAATTAATCATGCACAACTGAAGCAATTTTCTTATAATTTGAAAAGGTCTACAGAAGTCTTTGGAGAAGAAAAAATAAAATTAAAATCTATCGATTATAATTCAGCCTATCCCTAACAATTGAGTAGGTGATTACTTAAAGGTCAATGAGAATTATACATATATTTCTAAAACAAATAATAAGTAACCATGGCCACTGAAACATTTCCAGTGAACACATGTGAAAATACTTACTGGAGAGAAAGAAAAACCAAGTGGAAATATATCACTTGATGCAATGTACCAAAATTTGTCCAGAGACAGGTCCTTACTAACAATCAGATATCAAAAAATGCACAATCCTAACTTGCATATGATCATGGCAGAATTGTGTTGACCTGCCAGACAATCTGTGACCTTTCCACATCTGTGATTCATCTGTTTAAACAGAACTATAGGAGAGGATGCAAAGAATAAGACTCTGGTAAAATGTAAATTTCTTTCATAGTTGTATGCTCTATCATATCCTACTTTGTTTAAAATCCTTAATTTAACGTTCCTGTGATGAAGAATTTATTTTGATGACATGACATTGCTCCATTTTTTTCTGCTTTTTAAATAAATCAAAATTAGATTACCTTTTACAAACTGAATAATAAAATTATTTTAAGATATGTATATGTATAAATATGTAGTAGTGCATTGAGTGAAGTAAAGGGTGCTAGAACTCTGAATGCTCATTTTGTTCCTGGTTTGCTAGTCACATACAGCCTTGATGTAGTTGTATATATTATAACATTATAGGATGAAGATATCATATTAAGGAGTAGAGCAAATCAGGCTTACACTGGAAGTGTCTGTGAATATCCAATTCTGCAAAACTCTCCTTTCTCTGAAAATTGCTGTAAATCCTCTTTCTAGTAAAAGGCAAAGGGAGAGACAGAGAAGAAAGAAAAGAAATGGATGTACATACATTTAATAGTGCTTATTATTAGTCATGAATTCATTTACTCCACAAAAATAACACTCAATGTGCAAACCACAAATAAATATATTATAACTCTTAAGAGTATGGATCTGAGTATTATTTCAACCAACATTTACACAGGTATTATTGAATACTTATTAATCAACAGGTATGTGTTAAGGCTCTAGAGACTAGGAACAAAAAATTTAATGAAATGAGATTCTACTTGAATATTTACTTTGACTCCTTCTTGAAACAGGCTCTATATTTGTGTCACATGCATCTTTCAATCAGTTATTATTTTCTTCTCTAGATATCCCATGAAGATTATGATCAAAATTAACACTTAAGTCAATTAGATAGCCTATTTTCTTGTTTAGAATGCACTATGATTCTGGGAAAGATGGAAGGTGAGAGGAGAAGGGGATGCCAGAGGATGAGATGGTTGGATGGCATCACCGACTCAATGGACATGAGTTAGAGTAAGCTCCGGGAGTTGGTGATGGAGGGAGGCCTACATGCTGTAGTCCATGGAGTCACAAAGAGTCAGACATGACTGAATGACTGAACTGACAGACCATATTCTTTTAGAAAAAGCACAGAGCTAGCATGACTAAGGCAAGAAGGCGTAAAGGTAAAGTAAGAGATCAAATATGGAGTCAGATTTATTCTTCCCTGTTATGCTATTTTGCATCCCATTCAACATGCCTTATCTTTAGAAAAAATAGCTTAGATTTTCACTACTATTGATAGTGACAACATATTTGGGCTATTTTATCAAGATAAATTGACTGAAAATAATGCAATTCTATATTTATTAAATCAATAAAAGTAATGTTTAACTCTCCATTTCTTAACTCTTTTTAATGTTTTACTTTTTCAAAGAATATACTGTGGCTGAAAGTATTCCTAAGTAATAAACGATGATCACAATATAAGTCTGTTCTTTTGATTTGCTTTAGCATTTGATGCACTAAGTTGCTTGAAAGTAATATATAAAGGCAGCCATAGTTGACACTTCTTTCTCTTTTTAAGACAAAATAACCTTCTGCATTTTNTCTTTTTCATGTTTTACTTTTTCAAAGAATATACTGTGGCTGAAAGTATTCCTAAGTAATAAACGATGATCACAATATAAGTCTGTTCTTTTGATTTGCTTTAGCATTTGATGCACTAAGTTGCTTGAAAGTAATATATAAAGGCAGCCATAGTTGACACTTCTTTCTCTTTTTAAGACAAAATAACCTTCTGCATTTTCCTCCAACTTATATTTTATACAGCAGGAATCCTGTGAACTTGATGGTGAATTCCTGTAATTACCTAGGGCATCTTGCTTCCACACTCATGGCTATGTTCCCAATTTCAAATTACTGCTTTCATAATAGCTCTTGGGAATAACTTTTTTTTTTAACATTTTAATAATTGTTACTTACATTGTTTCAACTCTTCTTTCTGGTTCTTTGGTTTCCAGACAGTTCAAGGAATTCAATATTCTTTGAATCTTCCTATTTCTGTGAATGTAAGCGATTATTTATCTTCCTTTAACCTATTTACAAAGGCTATCTATGTGTATTCCACTAATTGAAGAAATGACAACCCATTATTCTTGTCCAGTGTTTCACGGACAGAGGAGCCTGGAGGGCTACAGTCATGGGGTCGCAAAGAGTTGGGCACGACTGAGTGACTGCACATTCACTCTTGACTTTTTCACTTTATATCACTCAATTTGCCTGTTTACTACAGTTCTGTAACAGAGAAGAGCAAAGGACTCCACCTTAGACCTATTCCTTCAGCTCCTTTATGCTCTGTTTCCTTGCTTAGTCATGCTCACTCTACCCCTTTATAAAAGAATGTGGTTTACAGCCCCAAATATACATAATAGTGGGTCTTCCCCGGTGGCTCAGTGGTATAGAATTTGCCAGCCAAGCTGGAGATCTGGGTTGGATCACTGGGATGAAAAGAACCCCTGGAGAAGGAACTGGCTACCCACTTGATTATTCTGGCCTGGAGCATTCCATGGACTGTATAGTCCCTAAGGTTGCAAAGAGTCGGACACGACTGAGCGACTTCACTTTCACTTTCATACATAATAGCACTTTGTTAATGCTCTGCTTTCCAGGGTTGACCTTTTCCATTCAGAGCAGAGAACAATTTATGACCAGACCCGTGTGAACAGTGGCAAGAACAAAGGATTCTGACACCAAGAAATTTGTGACAACCAGCCATGCCCTCTCCACTTTTAGTAAAAACGAAGCCTGGACTCTAGTTTGGCTAAGATGGTTCTTTGGGACACTAGTCCCCCATCTTCTTGGTCTGCTAGCTTTCCAAATAAAGGTGCTATTCCTGGCCCAACACCTCATCTCTTGATTTACTGGCTTATTCTGTGACGAGCAATAAAAGCTTGAACTCTATAACAGTTGTTAATTAAACTATTTTGGTTAACTTGCTTTCCCTGTCATCTCTTCTGGACAAAAACACGATAACATAAAAAATATATAAAGTTTAAAAAGTAAAAATTACCATCAGTGGCTGGAGTGCAAGGAACAAGTAGAATAGCTGCAGAAGGTGTGCCTTGATTCAAGAAAGTTATATGGAGTTTAATGTAGACAATCTTGAACTTTGTCCTTGGAATTAAATACAGTAATGGGCAAGGAATGCCAAAGTCTTTAAAATGATCACATGATATTATTTATTTAAAAAACACAGAATTATGGTTACCAAGCAATAAATAATAAATAATATCCCCAAGAAATAATCCAAGTGAGTTGAGTAGTCATAATGAATTAAGAGCAAGAAAAGAGACTCAAATTAATCTTGAAAAACTAAATGATTGTTGAGAGGTAATATTTTTATGTGTGTAATAATTGTTCTGGCATGTTTCCACCTCAGAGAAGTTCTGACTCTCTTTTAAGAAAACTAGGAATAGCTTGCCAAATATATTAGCTAAGCTGTAAGAAACTGAGGCAACAAGGCCATTTTGTTTGAAGAACTAAAACTTAAATATTTTAAAATAGGAAGAAGTTCTAATTTTATGTGTTATAAGGTTATAGAATTACATTTTGGCAATGTGTGGGTAGAAGTATAGTCAATGTTCTTATGGAGCTTCCAGTTCAGTGAAGACTATATTAAAAAATAAATAGTAAAAATAATAAACTTATATACAGACTCTAAAAAGTAATACAAATGAATCTACATAGAAAATAGAAATAGACTCCTCTAAGACATAGAAAACAAACATGATTACCAAAAGGGAAAGAGGGGGCAGGCATAAATTAGGAATATGGAATAAAATAAATAGATACAAATGCCTATACAGAAAATAGATAGGCAATACGAATTTACTGTATAACAAAGTTATATTCACTGTCTTATAATAGCCTATAATGGAAAATAATCTGAATATATATATTCATATACATATTCACATATATAAATGACACACTTTGCTCTACACCTGAAACTAACACAATATGGAACATCAACATTTCAATGAAAATAATACTAACCTCAGAAAATATTGCAAAATTGCAATTTTAAAAACTTCTATGGTGGATGTGCACTATTAAGCAAACTTTGCAAGGGAAAAGACCTTATTTTCTGTTATCCTCTTCCTACCAGTGCTTAGAGGATTTTTTGCATGCTATACTATTTTGTTGCACTGCACTAAAGTCAGATATCAACACTTATTAGCTTACTTATATTTCACCACACAGGGGGAAAAGGGGAAAGCAAACCAAAGGTTAAGAGCAAATTGACGTTATTTGTAAATATTTAAAAGCATTACACAAAGACACTCATCTTTCTGTAGGTGGGCCAGAAAACTAATTTTATGATTTCTATTGGTTATTAATGTAGAGGAAATTAATAAGCTGTCTAATTTAAAGTACCATAAGATAAAAAGCAAAACAGTATTTCAGAAGTAAAAATGTACTTTCTAAAATACAAAGAAATAGAGATAATGCACAGACAAGATATACACAAAGGTGACACTCAGCAGAATGGTGAGCAAAATTTTCACTGAGCATTAAGTTCTCTACATAAACAAGAGAAATTAGATTGATTTTAATCATGAAATAGTCATAAAGCAATGAATTAAATGCAAGAATGATAAAAGACATAAGCAAAGGGTAGTTTATATATTGGAGACAAAACTTAAGATATATTTGGAAACAGTGATAAAGCAACTGTTCTAAGATAGTTATCCACAGGCATTTCTTCCCATCTTCTGAGCTTTTGAGTTGCTTCTAAGTCACTAAACAGGCAGTTTTTTAGCGAATGTGTTTTATAGTGAATGGGTATGAGAGATAGAGATGGGGCTTCCCTGGTAGCTCAGCTGGTAAAGAATCCACCTGCAACGCGGAAGACCTGGGTTCGATCCCTGGGTTGGTAAGATCCCCTGGAGGAGGGCATGGCAATCTGGTTCAGTATTCTTGCCTGGAGAACCACCACGGACAGAGATACTGGCGGGCTACAGTCCATGGGGTCATAAAAAGGGACACGACTGAGTGGCTAAGCACAGCACATGAGGGACCGAGAGAGCACTTCCCAGTGGGGCCAAAGGCAGATGTGTTCGCTTTCCAAAATAATAAAGATGTCTCCCTCTGAGGCCAAGTTGGGGCACGTTTGTCAGCAACGCCTCATAAATTAGAATTTCCCTAAGCTCAGCTGTGGCACGACCCACTGTGTACACACCGATCTAGGCTGCTCCACACTGTTCCTATCGGATTTACAGGCAGAGGGAAGCAATACAAACGGAGTTCCTTCTGCCTGCCACGCCTTGAGTAGTAAGTCCTATGTCTTTGATCCTTGGGTCTTAGTCTAGAAGACTAAATTAGCTTACAAACATGGTAAAATCTTAAAAGATATTTCACACTTCTTAACACATACCTATTTTACTTAAAATACTGTAATTAGTTAAAATTTCCTCAATGTTTACCAAGAAGCTGTTTTCAGAATTTTTCAACTGTTACTGGGGGGAAAAAAAAAAAAAAAAATTGTCTCACTCATATAACAGACCCAGTAGTTTGAAAACTACTTTTGTAAGAAACTTCTAAAAGTCCAAGATAAGATCTAAAAGAAAAAATGCTCAAATATTCATATGCATTTTCCAATATTGGTAGCAACTTGATACCAAAATATGTAAAACAGCCCTCAACTACAAGATCCAAAGAGTATTACAAATGAAAATATATTAAATTCAATTAAATTGAATACTAAGATAATAATCTAACATGACCAAAATAAAAAATTCAACTCAATGGGGATTTGAATTAATCAGTCTAATAAGAGAATATATCACAGCAACAGGTTAAATAAACTTATAATGATCATAATACATGACAAAACCTTTAGAAAAATAAGAATAAGGAAGTTACCTCACCACGAAAGTGAACATCTGTTTCAAACAAATAATAGTGAATTTCTACTTTTGAGTTTCTTAATACATGTTTAAGCAAGATTCAATTAGAACAAAAGAATTCCATGTTAAAATGTATGATTTGGAAATGCAGGTTAGATATTCTCTTCTTGGGGATTTGATGTTAAGTTAGATAAAAGCTGAAATAAAATTAAATTGGAGCACAGTTATGACATGGTATCAGTTTGGATTATTTTATGAAAGAGAAAGGATATGGTCAAAATCTGTCTCTTCATCTTCTTTTACTTAAACTCTGTGCCAAAATGATAAAATTTCCCTCTGGCTGGGTACTTTGTTCAAAAATGATAGTCATTTTTCTTTATATATTTTTAATTAAACTTCCATATTTGGCTACAAATAGTTTGACTAGATAAGAGAATGGCTTGTGCTTAATATGGGACAATAGCTAGGAGTGACTTGTGCTGAGAAAGGTTTTCTCTTTGTTTTCCCTGAGACATATCTGTACTAGGGTAAGGAAATTATAAAATGGCCATTTAAAAGTTTTGTATGATATTGCCTAAAATTAATTCTACTTATCAGATGTGGACTTTAGCTACATGAAATCAGACCTGTCTATGTAGTCCTAAATATAACAGACTTCCTGGCATCCTGTGAATCTTGTAATACATGGAATAGGGCTGCAATATATTTCAATGAGCTCTTTTTACAATCCAAAAATGAATATCATTAATTACATGCATAAGCAATTTAAGAAAACTTCTATCAGTGTCACGGGTTTTTAATATGTTCTTTAGCATTCATTGAAAGTAACTTGTTTTTTAGGTTACCAACTTTAAAAATAGATTAATTGCTTTCAATACCATTCCTTGAGGACTGTCTCAATTTGTAGGAATAAATTTCTGCTCTTCAAAAAGTGCATGCGGCATTCCACCATGCAATTGCTTGGCAGTGTTAGAATAATTATAGCTGATATATCATTAATCATACTTATTGAACATTTTGCCAAAAGTACAGTGTTCCATAAAAGAACATACTTAAAATAATGATGATTGATATTTATTATATGATTGGGAGATGTCATTGCTCCACTTATATTAACTTAATCCTCAACTATTTACATGATAAATTACATTCTCATTTCATAAACAAGAAACTGAGTCCTAGAGAGGTAAAGTGGTCACAGAGGGGTCAGTGAAAGTGTTAGATTTCAAGTGTTCTACCTCCAGGGTAGTGCACATAGCCACTTTGCTATAGTTTGTACAAGAATAAAACATAGGTCTCCCTAGAGGGCTACATGCCTTGTACAACATGCAAGCAAATAATTACATTAAAGAAGAAGAAGTATTATTCAAAGAGTTAAGTACAAAATACGTAAGACAAAGGACTTTTTCACTATAAAATTAGCCATTAAATGGAGAAATCTACTTATTCTAATGTCTACTACACAACATTTTACTCTTTGATACCTGTGCAAAAAATGTTATCCCAGTTGTAAAAATGTGCCTAGCTGCTCCTTCAGAAACTTAAATTGCATCATTAAAAAGATTAATGGGGAGATTTTCAAATCTTATGAGAAGAGATTAAATTAGTTACCAAAAATTTTTTTGTTTAAAAGGACATTTAGGAAAAAATTCTTAAGAGCCTCTAAATGGTCAGATATTTGTAAGAAATCACCAAACTTATCCTGAGGTAGAAGTGAGACTTCAGAGATAGATACAAATGAGAAAAAAAAAAAAGTACTCTTCCCGTAACATATTAGCTGAACTGAAAGTTCTGAACTTTTACAACCTTAAAACAGTGAATGGGTCAAAATATCAAAGCCATTTATTCACGAAAGGTAAAGAGTGAAAGAGGAAGTGCTCCCACAATAAGTTGTACCTCCAAAAATACCCTGAGGTTGACAGTAGATAAGAAATGGAGAAGTTTTCACGTGATTTGAAACTCGGGCATCTTTCAGGGTACATGTCTTAAAGCTCTTCTGGAAGAATCTAACACAAATTGCTTCTTGAGGAAGGTATCTTCACTCTAGCTATCAATTAATTCAAAAACTATTCATAACTGTCAATATCTAGTAAAAATATTCACAAACACAGCAAACATATAATGACATAAATAGTTTAATAACATACCTAGTATAACAACATAACTAGCAGAAACTAAGCTTCCCTTGTGACTCAGCTGGTAAAGAATCTGCCTGCAATGCAGGAGACCTGAGTTCCATCACTGGGTTGCGAAGGTCCCCTGGAGAAGGGAAAGGCTGCCCACTCCAGTATTCTGGCCTAGAGAATTCCATGGACTATATAGTTCATGGTTTCACAAAGAGTCAGACATGGCTCAGTGAATTTCACTTTTCAGTAGAAAACAACATAAATAGACCTGCAAAGACTTCATATATTAGAATCAGGCATAGATTACAAAATAACTTCATTTTATATGTTTTAAGAAATAGAGAATACATTTTAAAATAAAAATAGGAAATAGCAACTAAAACAAGCAGCACAGGAAAAGTGGTAAAGAATAGGATATAACATCAAAAAGCAAAAAAATAAAAATAAACATTGAAAACTCAACTGGTGGATTTAAAGGCAGGTTAAAAATAGTTAAATGAATGAATTACTGAATTAGAAAATAAATTAAAATAAATAAGCCAGAATTCAGCAAGAGGGAAAAGTAGACAATGCAGGATATATTTTAGACAAAACAAGCATAGGACAAAGGACTAGTTAATTGAAATTTCAGAAAAAGAAGGAGATTAATGGTTCCAAAAAAAATATTTGAAGAGATAGAAGTTGAAAAATTTCCATAACTGATGACAGGCCTTATGTCACAAATTAAAGAAGTCCCAACGAAACCCAAATCAGATATGTAAGGAGAAATACAAGCCTAACCATTCCATAGTGAAACTTCATACAGGAAAAGTAAAAAAGAAAAATTTCTAAAGCACTCTGAGGAAAAATATAAGTTCTCTTCAAATGAGTTGTGGTTGGAGTGACAGCTGATTTTCCACCTACAGGGAGGGGAAGGCTTCTTCTGAGGGCTGGGAGGAAGAATTTATTCCCTGTCTCTCCCCTAGCTTCTGGTAGTTGCTGGCAATCTTCGCTGGCCTTTGGCTTGTTGACACATCACCTGATTCTGCCTTCACTGTACTTGGCATCCTCCCTGTTCATGTGCATCTGTCTCTAAATTTTCCTTTTCCAAGGACACCATTAGATTAGTGGCCCGCCATAATGCCACATGACAAGGGGCATTCTAAAATTGCTTATGTCTCAGGAATTCAAAGTGTATAAAGATTAGAAAATTAAAATATCAAGAGATAGATATATATATATA